>WOVY01012292.1:115000-216214 GCA_013436015.1 Rhipicephalus annulatus | reverse complement strand
GTGAACTTATTATGAGCGGGCAGCTGATTAATTGTCCTCTTATACAACCTAAACACAACAAGTCTGCAGTACGAGACCCTCGTTCAATGAAATAAAGGGAAAAGAAGTGTATACCTAAGGGCTCGTTTTTTTACCGTGTTTTAACACAATATTATGAGATATACAGACAGTAATGCCAAGGAATGTACAGGAAAGTTATTAAAACCAATGGAATGTAAATAAGAAGAAAGAAAAGTGGATGAAAAAATTACCAACTGTGAGCAGGAATCGAACCTACGGACCTTCGAATTACGCGTTCGATGCTCTAAACCACTGAGCTATCACAGCGGGCCCTCCCTCCATCCACTTTTTTGGGTTTATCTGTGAATTTAGAAGTAGGAGTGACAGTCAGCGCCATCTATAAGCCAAACGACGAGTGTGAAAACACTCTTATGTGCATGTTTGGCGTCACGTAGCACGTGAACTTATTATGAGCGGGCAGCTGATTAATTGTCCCTCTTATACAACCTAACACACCAAGTCTGCCAGTACGAGACCCTCGTTCAATGAAATAAGGGAAAGAAGTGTATACCTAAGGGCTCGTTTTTCCGTGTTTTAACACAATATTATGAGATATAACAGACAGTAATGCCAAGGAATGTACAGGGGAAGTTATTAAAACCAATGGAATGTAAATAAGAAGAAAGAAAAGTGGATGAAAAAATTACCAACTGTGAGCAGGAATCGAACCTACGACCTTCGAATTACGCGTTCGATGCTCTAACCACTGAGCTATCACAGCGGCCCTCCCTCCATCCACTTTTTGGGTTTATCTGTGAATTTAGAAGTAGGAGTGACAGTCAGCGCCATCTATAAGCCAAACGACGAGTGTGAAAACACTCTTATGTGCATGTTTGGCGTCACGTAGCACGTGAACTTATTATGAGCGGGCAGCTGATTAATTGTCCCTCTTATACAACCTAAACACACCAAGTCTGCCAGTACGAGACCCTCGTTCAATGAAATAAGGGAAAGAAGTGTATACCTAAGGGCTCGTTTTTCCGTGTTTTAACACAATATTAATGAGATATAACAGACAGTAATGCCAAGGAATGTACAGGGGAAGTTATTAAAACCAATGGAATGTAAATAAGAAGAAAGAAAAGTGGATGAAAAAATTACCAACTGTGAGCAGGAATCGAACCTACGACCTTCGAATTACGCGTTCGATGCTCTAACCACTGAGCTATCACAGCGGCCCTCCCTCCATCCACTTTTTGGGTTTATCTGTGAATTTAGAAGTAGGAGTGACAGTCAGCGCCATCTATAAGCCAAACGACGAGTGTGAAAACACTCTTATGTGCATGTTTGGCGTCACGTAGCACGTGAACTTATTATGAGCGGGCAGCTGATTAATTGTCCCTCTTATACAACCTAAACACACCAAGTCTGCCAGTACGAGACCCTCGTTCAATGAAATAAGGGAAAGAAGTGTATACCTAAGGGCTCGTTTTTCCGTGTTTTAACACAATATTAATGAGATATAACAGACAGTAATGCCAAGGAATGTACAGGGAAGTTATTAAAACCAATGGAATGTAAATAAGAAGAAAGAAAAGTGGATGAAAAAATTACCAACTGTGAGCAGGAATCGAACCTACGACCTTCGAATTACGCGTTCGATGCTCTAACCACTGAGCTATCACAGCGGCCCTCCCTCCATCCACTTTTTTGGGTTTATCTGTGAATTTAGAAGTAGGAGTGACAGTCAGCGCCATCTATAAGCCAAACGACGAGTGTGAAAACACTCTTATGTGCATGTTTGGCGTCACGTAGCACGTGAACTTATTATGAGCGGGCAGCTGATTAATTGTCCCTCTTATACAACCTAAACACACCAAGTCTGCCAGTACGAGACCCTCGTTCAATGAAATAAGGGAAAGAAGTGTATACCTAAGGGCTCGTTTTTCCGTGTTTTAACACAATATTAATGAGATATAACAGACAGTAATGCCAAGGAATGTACAGGGAAGTTATTAAAACCAATGGAATGTAAATAAGAAGAAAGAAAAGTGGATGAAAAAATTACCAACTGTGAGCAGGAATCGAACCTACGACCTTCGAATTACGCGTTCGATGCTCTAACCACTGAGCTATCACAGCGGCCCTCCCTCCATCCACTTTTTTGGGTTTATCTGTGAATTTAGAAGTAGGAGTGACAGTCAGCGCCATCTATAAGCCAAACGACGAGTGTGAAAACACTCTTATGTGCATGTTTGGCGTCACGTAGCACGTGAACTTATTATGAGCGGGCAGCTGATTAATTGTCCCTCTTATACAACCTAAACACACCAAGTCTGCCAGTACGAGACCCTCGTTCAATGAAATAAGGGAAAGAAGTGTATACCTAAGGGCTCGTTTTTCCGTGTTTTAACACAATATAATGAGATATAACAGACAGTAATGCCAAGGAATGTACAGGGAAGTTATTAAAACCAATGGAATGTAAATAAGAAGAAAGAAAAGTGGATGAAAAAATTACCAACTGTGAGCAGGAATCGAACCTACGACCTTCGAATTACGCGTTCGATGCTCTAACCACTGAGCTATCACAGCGGCCCTCCCTCCATCCACTTTTTTGGGTTTATCTGTGAATTTAGAAGTAGGAGTGACAGTCAGCGCCATCTATAAGCCAAACGACGAGTGTGAAAACACTCTTATGTGCATGTTTGGCGTCACGTAGCACGTGAACTTATTATGAGCGGGCAGCTGATTAATTGTCCCTCTTATACAACCTAAACACACCAAGTCTGCCAGTACGAGACCCTCGTTCAATGAAATAAGGGAAAGAAGTGTATACCTAAGGGCTCGTTTTTCCGTGTTTTAACACAATATTAATGAGATATAACAGACAGTAATGCCAAGGAATGTACAGGGGAAGTTATTAAAACCAATGGAATGTAAATAAGAAGAAAGAAAAGTGGATGAAAAAATTACCAACTGTGAGCAGGAATCGAACCTACGACCTTCGAATTACGCGTTCGATGCTCTAACCACTGAGCTATCACAGCGGCCCTCCCTCCATCCACTTTTTTGGGTTTATCTGTGAATTTAGAAGTAGGAGTGACAGTCAGCGCCATCTATAAGCCAAACGACGAGTGTGAAAACACTCTTATGTGCATGTTTGGCGTCACGTAGCACGTGAACTTATTATGAGCGGGCAGCTGATTAATTGTCCCTCTTATACAACCTAAACACACCAAGTCTGCCAGTACGAGACCCTCGTTCAATGAAATAAGGGAAAGAAGTGTATACCTAAGGGCTCGTTTTTCCGTGTTTTAACACAATATTAATGAGATATAACAGACAGTAATGCCAAGGAATGTACAGGGGAAGTTATTAAAACCAATGGAATGTAAATAAGAAGAAAGAAAAGTGGATGAAAAAATTACCAACTGTGAGCAGGAATCGAACCTACGACCTTCGAATTACGCGTTCGATGCTCTAACCACTGAGCTATCACAGCGGCCCTCCCTCCATCCACTTTTTTGGGTTTATCTGTGAATTTAGAAGTAGGAGTGACAGTCAGCGCCATCTATAAGCCAAACGACGAGTGTGAAAACACTCTTATGTGCATGTTTGGCGTCACGTAGCACGTGAACTTATTATGAGCGGGCAGCTGATTAATTGTCCCTCTTATACAACCTAAACACACCAAGTCTGCCAGTACGAGACCCTCGTTCAATGAAATAAGGGAAAGAAGTGTATACCTAAGGGCTCGTTTTTCCGTGTTTTAACACAATATAATGAGATATAACAGACAGTAATGCCAAGGAATGTACAGGGGAAGTTATTAAAACCAATGGAATGTAAATAAGAAGAAAGAAAAGTGGATGAAAAAATTACCAACTGTGAGCAGGAATCGAACCTACGACCTTCGAATTACGCGTTCGATGCTCTAACCACTGAGCTATCACAGCGGCCCTCCCTCCATCCACTTTTTTGGGTTTATCTGTGAATTTAGAAGTAGGAGTGACAGTCAGCGCCATCTATAAGCCAAACGACGAGTGTGAAAACACTCTTATGTGCATGTTTGGCGTCACGTAGCACGTGAACTTATTATGAGCGGGCAGCTGATTAATTGTCCCTCTTATACAACCTAAACACACCAAGTCTGCCAGTACGAGACCCTCGTTCAATGAAATAAGGGAAAGAAGTGTATACCTAAGGGCTCGTTTTTCCGTGTTTTAACACAATATTAATGAGATATAACAGACAGTAATGCCAAGGAATGTACAGGGAAGTTATTAAAACCAATGGAATGTAAATAAGAAGAAAGAAAAGTGGATGAAAAAATTACCAACTGTGAGCAGGAATCGAACCTACGACCTTCGAATTACGCGTTCGATGCTCTAACCACTGAGCTATCACAGCGGCCCTCCCTCCATCCACTTTTTTGGGTTTATCTGTGAATTTAGAAGTAGGAGTGACAGTCAGCGCCATCTATAAGCCAAACGACGAGTGTGAAAACACTCTTATGTGCATGTTTGGCGTCACGTAGCACGTGAACTTATTATGAGCGGGCAGCTGATTAATTGTCCCTCTTATACAACCTAAACACACCAAGTCTGCCAGTACGAGACCCTCGTTCAATGAAATAAGGGAAAGAAGTGTATACCTAAGGGCTCGTTTTTCCGTGTTTTAACACAATATTAATGAGATATAACAGACAGTAATGCCAAGGAATGTACAGGGAAGTTATTAAAACCAATGGAATGTAAATAAGAAGAAAGAAAAGTGGATGAAAAAATTACCAACTGTGAGCAGGAATCGAACCTACGACCTTCGAATTACGCGTTCGATGCTCTAACCACTGAGCTATCACAGCGGCCCTCCCTCCATCCACTTTTTGGGTTTATCTGTGAATTTAGAAGTAGGAGTGACAGTCAGCGCCATCTATAAGCCAAACGACGAGTGTGAAAACACTCTTATGTGCATGTTTGGCGTCACGTAGCACGTGAACTTATTATGAGCGGGCAGCTGATTAATTGTCCCTCTTATACAACCTAAACACACCAAGTCTGCCAGTACGAGACCCTCGTTCAATGAAATAAGGGAAAGAAGTGTATACCTAAGGGCTCGTTTTTCCGTGTTTTAACACAATATTAATGAGATATAACAGACAGTAATGCCAAGGAATGTACAGGGAAGTTATTAAAACCAATGGAATGTAAATAAGAAGAAAGAAAAGTGGATGAAAAAATTACCAACTGTGAGCAGGAATCGAACCTACGACCTTCGAATTACGCGTTCGATGCTCTAACCACTGAGCTATCACAGCGGCCCTCCCTCCATCCACTTTTTTGGGTTTATCTGTGAATTTAGAAGTAGGAGTGACAGTCAGCGCCATCTATAAGCCAAACGACGAGTGTGAAAACACTCTTATGTGCATGTTTGGCGTCACGTAGCACGTGAACTTATTATGAGCGGGCAGCTGATTAATTGTCCCTCTTATACAACCTAAACACACCAAGTCTGCCAGTACGAGACCCTCGTTCAATGAAATAAGGGAAAGAAGTGTATACCTAAGGGCTCGTTTTTCCGTGTTTTAACACAATATTAATGAGATATAACAGACAGTAATGCCAAGGAATGTACAGGGGAAGTTATTAAAACCAATGGAATGTAAATAAGAAGAAGAAAAGTGGATGAAAAAATTACCAACTGTGAGCAGGAATCGAACCTACGACCTTCGAATTACGCGTTCGATGCTCTAACCACTGAGCTATCACAGCGGCCCTCCCTCCATCCACTTTTTTGGGTTTATCTGTGAATTTGAAGTAGGAGTGACAGTCAGCGCCATCTATAAGCCAAACGACGAGTGTGAAAACACTCTTATGTGCATGTTTGGCGTCACGTAGCACGTGAACTTATTATGAGCGGGCAGCTGATTAATTGTCCCTCTTATACAACCTAAACACACCAAGTCTGCCAGTACGAGACCCTCGTTCAATGAAATAAGGGAAAGAAGTGTATACCTAAGGGCTCGTTTTTCCGTGTTTTAACACAATATTAATGAGATATAACAGACAGTAATGCCAAGGAATGTACAGGGAAGTTATTAAAACCAATGGAATGTAAATAAGAAGAAAGAAAAGTGGATGAAAAAATTACCAACTGTGAGCAGGAATCGAACCTACGACCTTCGAATTACGCGTTCGATGCTCTAACCACTGAGCTATCACAGCGGCCCTCCCTCCATCCACTTTTTTGGGTTTATCTGTGAATTTAGAAGTAGGAGTGACAGTCAGCGCCATCTATAAGCCAAACGACGAGTGTGAAAACACTCTTATGTGCATGTTTGGCGTCACGTAGCACGTGAACTTATTATGAGCGGGCAGCTGATTAATTGTCCCTCTTATACAACCTAAACACACCAAGTCTGCCAGTACGAGACCCTCGTTCAATGAAATAAGGGAAAGAAGTGTATACCTAAGGGCTCGTTTTTCCGTGTTTTAACACAATATTAATGAGATATAACAGACAGTAATGCCAAGGAATGTACAGGGAAGTTATTAAAACCAATGGAATGTAAATAAGAAGAAAGAAAAGTGGATGAAAAAATTACCAACTGTGAGCAGGAATCGAACCTACGACCTTCGAATTACGCGTTCGATGCTCTAACCACTGAGCTATCACAGCGGCCCTCCCTCCATCCACTTTTTTGGGTTTATCTGTGAATTTAGAAGTAGGAGTGACAGTCAGCGCCATCTATAAGCCAAACGACGAGTGTGAAAACACTCTTATGTGCATGTTTGGCGTCACGTAGCACGTGAACTTATTATGAGCGGGCAGCTGATTAATTGTCCCTCTTATACAACCTAAACACACCAAGTCTGCCAGTACGAGACCCTCGTTCAATGAAATAAGGGAAAGAAGTGTATACCTAAGGGCTCGTTTTTCCGTGTTTTAACACAATATTAATGAGATATAACAGACAGTAATGCCAAGGAATGTACAGGGGAAGTTATTAAAACCAATGGAATGTAAATAAGAAGAAAGAAAAGTGGATGAAAAAATTACCAACTGTGAGCAGGAATCGAGCCTACGACCTTCGAATTACGCGTTCGATGCTCTAACCACTGAGCTATCACAGCGGCCCTCCCTCCATCCACTTTTTTGGGTTTATCTGTGAATTTAGAAGTAGGAGTGACAGTCAGCGCCATCTATAAGCCAAACGACGAGTGTGAAAACACTCTTATGTGCATGTTTGGCGTCACGTAGCACGTGAACTTATTATGAGCGGGCAGCTGATTAATTGTCCCTCTTATACAACCTAAACACACCAAGTCTGCCAGTACGAGACCCTCGTTCAATGAAATAAGGGAAAGAAGTGTATACCTAAGGGCTCGTTTTTCCGTGTTTTAACACAATATTAATGAGATATAACAGACAGTAATGCCAAGGAATGTACAGGAGAAGTTATTAAAACCAATGTAATAGTAAATAAGAAGAAAGAAAAGTGGATGAAAAAATTACCAACTGTGAGCAGGAATCGAACCTACGACCTTCGAATTACGCGTTCGATGCTCTAACCACTGAGCTATCACAGCGGCCCTCCCTCCATCCACTTTTTTGGGTTTATCTGTGAATTTTGAAGTAGGAGTGACAGTCAGCGCCATCTATAAGCCAAACGACGAGTGTGAAAACACTCTTATGCGCATGTTTGGCGTCACGTAGCACGTGAACTTATTATGAGCGGGCAGCTGATTAATTGTCCCTCTTATACAACCTAAACACACCAAGTCTGCCAGTACGAGACCCTCGTTCAATGAAATAAGGGAAAGAAGTGTATACCTAAGGGCTCGTTTTTCCGTGTTTTAACACAATATTAATGAGATATAACAGACAGTAATGCCAAGGAAGTACAGGGGAAGTTATTAAAACCAATGGAATGTAAATAAGAAGAAAGAAAAGTGGATGAAAAAATTACCAACTGTGAGCAGGAATCGAACCTACGACCTTCGAATTACGCGTTCGATGCTCTAACCACTGAGCTATCACAGCGGCCCTCCCTCCATCCACTTTTTGGGTTTATCTGTGAATTTTTAAGTAGGAGTGACAGTCAGCGCCATCCATAAGCCAAACGACGAGTGTGAAAACACTCTTATGCGCATGTTTGGCGTCACGTAGCACGTGAACTTATTATGAGTGGGCAGCTGATTAATTGTCCCTCTTATACAACCTAAACACACCAAGTCTGCCAGTACGAGACCCTCGTTCAATGAAATAAGGGAAAGAAGTGTATACCTAAGGGCTCGTTTTTTCCGTGTTTTAACACAATATTAATGAGATATAACAGACAGTAATGCCAAGGAAGTACAGGGGAAGTTATTAAAACCAATGGAATGTAAATAAGAAGAAAGAAAAGTGGATGAAAAAATTACCAACTGTGAGCAGGAATCGAACCTACGACCTTCGAATTACGCGTTCGATGCTCTAACCACTGAGCTATCACAGCGGCCCTCCCTCCATCCACTTTTTTGGGTTTATCTGTGAATTTTGAAGTAGGAGTGACAGTCAGCGCCATCTATAAGCCAAACGACGAGTGTGAAACACTCTTATGCGCATGTTTGGCGTCACGTAGCACGTGAACTTATTATGAGCGGGCAGCTGATTAATTGTCCCTCTTAGCCCTCTTATATATATATATATATATATATATATATATATATATATATATATATATATATATTGTCACGAGGTTGTAACACACGCAGCACTTGAGAGGAAGCACGCAGGAGTCAGGGCGGTGTCAGGCGAACTGTTTATTGGGCGAACTTGTGCCCAGCAAAACAAGGCCAAACAGCAACAGCGGCGTGAACAGTCGTCGGCCGACGGAAAAAAAGACTCCCCAGTGGCGCACTGCGCCGGCTTTTATACACGCGTCGTAACGCGTTCCAGAGTGGCATACAAGATAAACGCGGCCTGCGTTGCGCTTAACAGATACACGTGTCATAACGCGTTCCAGAGTGGCATACAAGATAAACGCGGCCTGCGTTGCGCTTAACAGATACACGCGTCATAACGCGTTCCAGAGTGGCATACAAGATGAACGCGGCCTGCGTTGCGCTTAACAGAAAGTGATAGCGGCTTTCTTTGTAAACCAAAAGAACCGCACGTGTCACTACCCCCCTCTGAAAAAGCATCGTCCCGATGCTAAAGACAGAACATAAGAGAGAGTACATGCAATAAATTACATTAACAATGCGTCACAGCTAATCAGCGCGCGTAATAAGGTTTAAGTCGCACCACGTGTACGACTTCGGGTCGTGCACGGCGTCGTTGGGATGACGTTAAGCCATCGGGCACGACCTCATAGTCCAGTTCACCACGACGTCGGACTACCTTGTAGGGTCCAAAGTAGCGTCGCAGGAGCTTCTCAGACAATCCCCGTCGTCGTATCGGCGTCCAGACCCAGACAAGGTCGCCGGGTTGGTATTCGGTGTGGTGTCGTCGAAGGTTGTAGTGGCGCCTGTCGACCGTCTGTTGGCTCTTGATTCGCAGGCGGGCTAGCTGTCGAGCTTCTTCAGCGCGATTCAGGTAGCTGGCGACGTCGAGGTCTTCTTCGTCGGTGCCGACCGGTAGCATGGCGTCAAGCGTTGTTGTTGGGCTCCGTCCGTAGACGAGCTTGTATGGAGCAAACTGCGTCGTTTCCTGCACGGCCGTGTTGTACGCGAAGGTTACATACGGGAGTATGGCATCCCACGTCTTGTGTTCGACGTCCACGTACATGGCCAGCATGTCGGCGATGGTCTTATTTAGACGCTCGGTGAGGCCATTCGTCTGTGGGTGGTACGCGGTGGTTCGGCGGTGGCTTGTCTGACTGTACCTCAAGATCGCCTGCGTTAGGTCAGCCATAAAGGCCGTACCTCTGTCGGTGATGAGGACCTCGGGGGCTCCGTGGCGGAGGACGATGTTCTCAATGAAGAACTTGGCGACCTCGGCGGCAGTGCCCTTGAGCAAGGCCCTTGTTTCGGCATAGCGGGTGAGGTAGTCAGTCGCTACGACAATCCATTTGTTGCCAGAAGTTGACGTCGGGAAGGGCCCCAGTAAGTCCATGCCGATTTGTTGGAATGGCCGTCGAGGTGGTTCGATGGGTTGCAGAAGTCCGGCTGGCCTAGTTGTCGGCGTCTTGCGTCGCTGACAGTCTCTGCATGTCTTTACGTAGTGGGCGACGTCGGCAGTGAGGCGAGGCCAATAGTACTTCTCTTGTATTCGTGACAGTGTGCGGGAAACACCAAGATGTCCGGCTGTCGGGTCATCGTGTAATGCTTCCAGAACCTCTGGACGTAACGCTGAAGGCACCACGAGGAGGTGGTCGGCGCGGAGCGGCGAGAAGTTCTTCTTCAGGAGGACGTTGTTTCGCAGGAAAAACGAAGCCAGTCCTCGGCGGAATACTTTCGGCACGTCGGCGGTCTTGCCTTGCAGGTAGTCCATGAGGATCTCGAGCTCTGGGTCAGCTCGTTGGCGTTCTGCGAAGTCGTCGGTACTTATTGGTCCCAGGAAAGAGTCGTCGTCCTGGTCATCCTGGGGCGGTGGATCGACAGGGGCGCGAGACAAGCAGTCGGCGTCGGAGTGCTTTCGTCCGCTCTTGTAGACGACGGTGATGTCAAATTCTTGTAGTCTGAGACTCCACCGTGCGAGGCGCCCTGATGGATCCTTCAAGTTAGCTAGCCAACACAAGGCGTGGTGGTCACTCACGACTTTGAAAGGCCTGCCGTACAGGTAGGGGCGGAACTTTGATGTAGCCCAGATGATGGCAAGGCATTCCTTTTCTGTCGTGGAATAATTGGCTTCTGCCTTCGAAAGTGACCGGCTAGCGTAACTGATGACCCTTTCAAGTCCGTCGGTCTTCTGCACGATCACGGCGCCGAGCCCTGTGCTGCTTGCGTCCGTGTGAATTTCGGTGTCAGCTTCTTCGTCGAAGTGCGCCAGTATTGGCGGCGTTTGCAGGCGTCGCTTTAATTCTTGAAATGCCTCGACTTGCGGCGTTTCCCATTTGAAGTCGACGTCGGCCTTCGTGAGGTACGTCAGTGGCTCGGCTATCCGCGAAAAGTTCTTCACAAAGCGTCTGTAATAAGCGCAGAGGCCAAGAAATCGGCGTACTGCTTTCTTGTCGGTGGGTGCAGGGAAGTCGGCGATCGCAGCTGTTTTCTGTGGATCAGGGAGCACTCCCGACTTGCTGATAACGTGGCCAAGGAACAATAGTTCCTCGTAGGCGAAGCGGCACTTTTCTGGCTTCAGGGTAAGTCCCGAGGCTTTGATTACCCGAAGAACAGCTTCAAGGCGCCGGAGGTGCTCGTCGAAGTTGGAAGAAAATACGACTACGTCGTCCAAGTAGACGAGGCAAGTCTGCCACTTCAAGCCTGCGAGTACTGTGTCCATAACCCGTTGGAACGTCGCAGGCGCCGAGCAAAGACCAAAGGGCATGACCTTAAACTCGAATAGGCCGTCTGGTGTTATGAAGGCAGTCTTCTCTCGGTCTCTCTCGTCTACTTCGATTTGCCAGTAGCCGGTTTTGAGATCCATCGACGAAAAATACTTGGCGTTGTAGAGTCTGTCCAGAGCATCGTCTATCCGTGGGAGGGGATACACGTCTTTCTTCGTGATCTTGTTCAGGCGACGATAATCGACGCAAAAACGTAGGGTTCCGTCCTTCTTCTTCACCAACACCACGGGTGATGCCCACGGACTCGTAGACGGCTGAATGATGTCGTCACGCAGCATTTCGTCGACTTGTTGCTTGATGGCCTCGCGTTCCCGTGCAGAAACTCGGTAGGGGCTCTGACGGAGCGGACGGGCATATTCGTCGGTTACGATGCGATGTTTCGCGAGAGGGGTCTGATGAAGCCTCGATGACGACGAGAAGCAGTCCTTGTATTGGTGGAGTAAGGCTTTGAGCTCCTTTTGTTGCTGCCTGGAAAGGCTTTGATTGACGTCGAAGGCGGGCGCGGACACTGCTGTCGACGTTGCGGCTCCCTGAGAATTGGTGAGGGCGAAGGCATTGCTCGCTTCCACAAATTCGCTTAGATGTGCTACCGTCGTGCCCCTATTCAAGTGCCTATATTCGTTGCTGAAGTTCGTCACCATTACCTTGGCTTCGCCGTTATGAAGCTTGGCTATGCCTCTTGCGACGCACATCTGACGGTCTAAGAGCAGGTGCTGGTCGCCTTCGATGACACCTTGTAAGTTGGTAGACGCTTTGGTGCCGACGGAAATGATGACGCTCGACAGTGGCGGGATGGTTACCTGCTCTTCTGTCACATTCAAGGCGTTGTGAGCGACGTTGCAGTCTGACGCCGTTGCATTATCCGTGGACAGCGTGATTGACCCGGATCTTAGGTCGATGACTGCGCCTTGCTGGTCCAGGAAATCTATGCCTAAAATGACGTCTCGCGAGCATTGCTGCAGGACCACAAAATTCACAGAATACGTCTGGCTGTGAATCGTGACTCTTGCCGTGCAGGTTCCAGTCGGTGTTATAAGGTGGCCCCCTGCTGTTCGGATATCCGGTCCTTCCCATGCAGTCTTTACCTTCTTGAGCTTAGCGGCGAAGAGACCACTGATGATAGAGTAGTCGGCGCCGGTATCTACTAGGGCGGTGACGCTGTGGCCGTCGATGATCACGTCGAGGTCGGTGGTTCGTCGTCTGGCGTTCCGGTTAGGTCGGGGCGTCGGATCACGGCTGCGTCGGCTTGGTCCAGTGCTGCTATGTCGCGTCGGCGGCGAGGCTTTGTCGTAAAGACTCTGCTCAGGCGGCGTACTGCGACTACGTCGGGAAAGTTCGTGCGTCGTGGTCGTCGTCATCGGCAGTGGCGGCGGCGGCGGAGGAGGATCTTCGGCATTGCGGTCGTGCAGCAACCGCACCTCCATCGGTTGCTGCCTTTAGTTTCCCGGGTAGGGGCTTGGGGAACGGCCCCGGTTAGGGCCGGTGTACTGGCGGCGATCCGGGGAGACGTAGCGGCCAGGCGAAGGTGAACGGGATGGTCGTCATTGTTGCCACTGCGATCCGGCGATGTAGTCGGCGATGTCGCGAGGGTCGCTCACCTGGGCGCGGACGCGGCGCGTTCACGTCGAAGCCACGCAGTCCCATCTCACGGTACTGGCAGTAGCGGTAGGTGTGCCCGGCTTCGCCGCAGTGGTAGCATAGTGGGCGGTGGTTCGGGGTGCGCCAAACGTCAGTTTTCCTCGGCGAGCGCTGGATTACTGGCGAGCGGGAATGCGTCGGGGGTGGCGGCGGTGGCTGGCGACGAAACTGCGGAGACGTTGGGTCCTGGTGTTGGCGAGGAGCGGCGACAGGTCGTCGTGCAGTAGCGGCGTAGGTCATCGCCTCTGGTTGGGGCTGTGGCCGTTCAGGAACGCTCAGTGAGCGCTGTAGTTCCTCGCGGACTACGTCTTCGAGAGAGGCGATTTGGGGCTGAGACGATGGCAACATGCGGCGCAGTTCTTCACGAACAATAGCGCGTATGGTCTCGCGCAGGTCGTCGGAGCAGGGTCCTCGGACTTCTGCGACGTCTGGTGACATGCGCCGATCGTATTGGCGGGTCCGCATTTCAAGAGTCTTCTCGATGGTGGTAGCCTCAGAGAGGAACTCTTGTACCGTCTTTGGCGGGTTTCTGATCAGTCCGGCGAAGAGCTCCTGCTTCACTCCTCGCATAAGCAGGCGAACCTTCTTGTCCTCAGACATGTCGGCGTCGGCGTGGCGGAAAAGTCGCGTCATCTCCTCCGTGAAGATCATTACGTTTTCGTTGGGGAGCTGCACCCGAGTTTCAAGCAGTGATGCGGCTCTTTCCTTCCGCACGACGCTTGCAAAGGTGCGCAGGAAAGCAACGCGGAAGTCGTCCCAGGTTCGAAGCGTTGACTCGCGGTTCTCGAACCAAGTCCTTGCGGCGTCTTCCAGGTAAAAATACACATGACGCAGCTTGTCGTCCGGGTCCCACTTATTGAGGGCTGCGACGCGGTCGTTCTTGTCAAGCCAGTTTTCCGGGTCTTCGTAGGTCGATCCGCGGAAGGTAGGCGGCTCTTTGGGCTGGTTGACGACCACGGTTGCCGAAGACCTTGCTTCCGTCATCGTGGATGCCGGCTTCGTAGCAGCCTTTGTTTTCTTGTCCTTGTCGGGGAGCGGCAGGTATTCGGGCGGTAGTCCTTGTTGTCTTCGGCTCACTCGAACGACCGGGTCGGCGTCGTCCTCTTGGCGGCTTGGGCTTGGCTCACGGCTGGACGGGGGCGTACGGTACATGGACCGAGAAGCACCTCCACCAGATGTCACGAGGTTGTAACACACGCAGCACTTGAGAGGAAGCACGCAGGAGTCAGGGCGGTGTCAGGCGAACTGTTTATTGGGCGAACTTGTGCCCAGCAAAACAAGGCCAAACAGCAACAGCGGCGTGAACAGTCGTCGGGCGACGGAAAAAAAGACTCCCCAGTGGCGCACTGCGCCGGCTTTTATACACGCGTCGTAACGCGTTCCAGAGTGGCATACAAGATAAACGCGGCCTGCGTTGCGCTTAACAGATACACGTGTCATAACGCGTTCCAGAGTGGCATACAAGATAAACGCGGCCTGCGTTGCGCTTAACAGATACACGCGTCATAACGCGTTCCAGAGTGGCATACAAGATGAACGCGGCCTGCGTTGCGCTTAACAGAAAGTGATAGCGGCTTTCTTTGTAAACCAAAAGAACCGCACGTGTCAATATATATATATCAATAAATTTGTAGAGGAACTTACAGATGTTTTATGCACTTGCGCAACCACGTCTCAATAGCTCGTTTTCCTAGCCTAGTGGTTTCACATTCCATTTCAAACGGTGGCTTTTGTTTTTGCGCTTTGTGAATACTCGGGCAGGTTCTGACACATCTGCGCTCTTTTTCGTGGAAGTGTTTTTGTGAAAAAAAAAATTAATGTCCTTTACGAATCCTGTCCTCAGAATTTTGCGCGTACTAGTTTACTATAGGTAAATATTATAGCGTGCCAAACAGCGAACTTTTCAACTTTATAAAGCTGAAAAAAAAGACAAAGATATTTTTGGCTGCAGGATATTTCTTTATTTTCTTTATTTCTTTATTTTATTTTAACTGGCGGCGTAGGCTGCTCCCCAAAAATCATTTCTGCCTACGCTACTGGTTCTTGTAGTACTCCGAAGTAGCCGCCCGTAATTTCCTCGTTAATAGCATATAAATAATGGTTCAGCGAACTGGGAGCGCCGGGGTAAACACAGACACAAAGGAGAATGACGTGGATAGTATTTGTCGATAGGCCTTCGTTCTTTCGCCTCCATGTGTCGGTGCAGCCGCTTCGACGGAGGACGAAGCTACGTAAAGTACAACACTTCATTGCTTCGATTCTTTTAGGCTCAATTATTCAAATCAGCACACAGCATTCATAACAATAGCCGTTCGTTTATGCTGAAGAAATACCACAACACAACAAGAGGGGTATAGTTACAGCTGCTTGTGTAGGGTATTTCTCGGCTAGCGTAGGGCATAGTAGGGCGGTAATGCGATTTTCTCGTCAGATGTGGGGTAATTTCCTTGTTTTGTTCGTCATAAGCTGCCAAAAAATTACCGTGATCTGTGGGACATATCAAAAAAAGTTACATTCCTAAATAAATCCGAAACTGAATGTATTCTTGAATAAAATTAGAATCTTAATTTCCACGTCACCAGCACAGCTCACAGAAAGATTGCACGTCGCACACCCTTAGCTGTCGTGGTCGTTTACTATCATGGTTGGTTTTTTTCTGTCTTCGTCTTCTCCAACTCGTTCATTGCGGGGAGGGGCTTTTGAGTTTTGCGACGGCAGTCGGTTCCAGTTATTAAGACGAAAGCCTCTGAAGCCTTATCGAACACGAAAAGCGACAATCGGCGTCAACTCGAGTGATACAAGCAATCTTGGCATAATGGTGCCATCGTGACGCTACAGATCACCAGAATTGGTGACGTCACTTTGAAGTCACATGTTGTATCTGTGACTTCATAATTACGTCACACAGTGCCCTAACCAACGCCTCCTCTAGAAAGATGCCTGAGACTTGAGCCAAAAAGCTGGTTCCCGGCCCTTTTCTGTTCTCTCTTCCTCCACTGTCGAAACAGTGTCGGCGTCGAGCGCTCGATGCGGCGACCGCTTTAAACCTTGCCACCTCTGAGATTTAAACACTGTCTACTGCCGTCTCGGAGGCAACACAGTCTTGCTTTGTGATAGGGTTACTACCGAATCGAGCGGAAGTAGTAGCGTCGGCTGCGAGCGCTCCTTGTGGAGAAAGCACTGAACTACGAGGAATCTCCCGTCCCCATAAGAAAGCGTGCGATGTCGCAGGCATCTTTCTAGAGGAGGCATTCCCATAACACACACACACACATCATCATCATCATCATCATCATCCTCCTCATTATTATATTAATATTATCATCATCATCATCATCATCATCATCATCATCATGAAAGGCCTCTCCCATGTTCCGCCAGTCAACTCGGTCCTGAGCTTGCTGCTGCCATTTTATACCCGCAAACTTCTTAATCTCATCTGCCCACCTAACTTTCTGTCTCCCACTAACCCGCTTGCCTTCTCTGGGAATCCAGTTAGTTACCCATAATGATCACCAGAGAAGGATTGGCCACCCTGGTGCAGTATCTGGCCACTACCTCCCACATGCCTACGTCAATCGACTCACGGCCCTCAGTCCCCTAAAATACATCCAACTGTATATATCTATACCTAATTAAAACATGCTACGTCGTTTTCTAAGCTTGCCTTCCCCACGCAAGTGCGTTTATCTTATTTACTTGATCTCGATTTGTAACGACGTGTTCTAGGAACCTGCCCTATTGAAAAAAAACTAATGGTGGACATGGTGTAAACCACCACCCACCATTATTGTGGATTAATGTAGGGGTTGAATGTTGGAAAACGTCTACCATGTTGTATGGTGAGATATGGTGGATGCTGCAGTGCCAGCAACGCTTGAGCACGAAATGGCGTCAGAATTACCGTGACGAGCTGCCACAAAAAAATAAAAAAAATTGTATAAAAACGATGTAAACAAAGCTGGCCACCACAGAGATTCGAAAAACAACCTGCGGATTCTCATTTGAACACACTAACCACTGCGCCAGACCAACATGACGAAATTTGCGTCTTAAATAGCTAGTTCACGTACGAATTGATGGTTCAACTTTAGTTTTGTTTGTCGCGTACTCGACATTGACGAGATCTGCACCTACTAATAAAAAGTGCACATTTATTAAACACAAGCAACTGCTGCCTGTAACTATTACCACTGCGATAATGGCACTAGCGCTATGTTTTTGTTACAATTCACAACTGCAAGAAAAAACAAAACAAGTGGACTGAGGAGAAGTATACAATTTACTGGCAAGGTCTGCCAAGTTTAATATCCGTTTCTCGCTCGTTCAAAAGGGCGAAATCTGCTCAGACTTTACCACGCCTCTGGTATTATTCTATAGATACGCCCACCTAAGTGATTGAGTATTGGGATGGTTTTCGCGCAAAGTATACATAGAGTGCAGTCGCGCCAGCGCGCTGCTGTAGCTCTATCGTTAGCAACTACAAAACGGCTTGGTCTAAACGAATGCAGTGCGCCGGAAACATTATGCTATCATAATGGTTCAGCAAGCATACGAATTGCGAAGTCTGTGTTCTCGCATAAGAGCCAGAGAAGGGCTGGCGAGGGCTACCGGCGGCTGTCGGTGAGGGGAGACGTACGTTTTCTGGAAGTGCTGGAATCGCGTCGCATCCATGTTTGTTGCTTCTTGCACGGACACCGTACAGAAAAAAAATGTTTCATTTAGGTTAATCGATGCAATGGCTGTGCTGTACTGTTATTCTTACTCGTCTAAATCGTGTATTCTGAAACTCAGAAGCGCGGATAACACAATTGTACGGGCTCGGTCGGTAGACCTAACCTTTGGCGGAAATCATGGTGGTAGAACATGTAGTGTGCAGATCCCAGCTTGGTACACTATGTATATTGCCCGCCATTATAAGCCCACCCATCATCTGCTTACTGCTTCCCAGCATTATCGCAATGGTGGGCAGAGCTTCTCAGCTTGGTACACTATGTGGCCCGCCATATAACCACCACCCATCATCTGCTTAGTGCTTCCCAGCATTATCGCAATGGTGGAAAGAGCTTCTAAGCTTGGTACACCAGGCGACCCACCATAATAAGCACCACTCACCATCTGCTTAGCGCTTCCCAGCATTATCACAATGGTGGGCAGAGCCTCCCATGATTGCCCACTATCTGGCCGCTACTTCCCACCATCGTTTCCACTTTACCCATCTTCTGTACGCCTTGCCACCCAGTACGGCCCGGCATATCCATCATAATTTCCACTACGTCCCGCCATATCCACCATAATTTCCACTATACCCACTATTATTTCCACTACGCCCACCGCGTTTTCCAGTTTCCACCATGGTAGTTTTTGCGGTAGGGTGACCTCGTTTCAAACAGCAAAGCGCTTCCCCTTGATTTATGGTAAATTCTGGCTCATTCAGTCTTTACCCTTTCTGAAGTTACCCATCGCCGGTTTTCTTGCCACACGCTGCTTTCCAATGCATCGTCTCTGCCTCTATATGACGTTTCCCTTTACGTTCTTTGTTAAGATGCCGATAAAATCTGCCAGCCGTATACTTGCTCATCAGTCTTCTAGTTCTTTTTTTTAAACTGTTATTCAACGCTCCTCTCGGACAAATACAGAAACACTTTCTCTTCCTATCTGCTGCACTTCAGGTTCTCTGGTCTGTCTTCACAAGTAATCTGTAAGCCGCTGAAGTCGCTACCGACTCAAACGCCGCCAAAGACCAGCGTATATACGTCATCCAGCGAAGTTACTTTAATATTGTCACACTGCGCTATTTCCAGTGGTTAGGTAGAACGTATATCAGGGTAATAAATAAAGTTCTCTAGCGTAAAGTAGGGTAATTTTGAAATTGACGTTGGGTATTTTCCTGAAATTCGATGTCGATGTCTGCTGCATTTCCTAAATATAGAGAATGACCATCATCCCGAACCGGCGCGCGCTCAATCACCAAGCAGTCGGTACAGATATGACTAACGAGAGAAGCTGTTAACGCGCGGCCCTATATAATCGGTGTTCCCCACCCGTATGTTCCCTTGTCAACTTTTAAGGACCAGTGTTGTGAATAGTGTGATTTGCCCAATTTCTTCGGCACATATGCGCTATACGAGTTCTACAGCAGGGCTGTTCTGATCGAGGTTTGCCTTCGGGCAAAAATAGAAAGACACAGAATAAAAAAAACAGATAAAAAGAGAGCTATCATATCCATGTATAAGGGGCGGGAGATTGCGGTTAAGAGGTTGAAAGTACAGCCAAGCCAAGACCACCTAGGTGCCCATCAGCGCTGCTGTGACCTAGCCTAATTGCGCGATTTGCAAGGTGCAGTGTTTCCTTCGCGGCAAGCGAGTCATGTGCAGTTTCGCAAAGCTCTGTCCCTCGTCGGCAGCACAGCACGGGCGTATCTCAGCGGTCTTCTTGCGATTGATCCTGAATAAGAAACGATGAAAGCTAAACCTGGTCACCACAGGCAGCATGCAGGAGATATTACCGCAACGGAATAGTGGCCCTCTGTGTCACCGACGCGATACGATAGCCCCTAATAGAAAATGAAATAATAAAGAAACAGCGAAACACGTTGCGCGCTGACAGGTGGTGCTAGCATTACGATGGCGGATAAATGGCTACCTTTTCAGGCGGCACGCACTTACAACGCTTAGGATTTGGATTGTTTCAGGCAGTATGAACCTGTCTGAAGCAACGCTGATTCGCGCATCAGCGCTCATAGATGTGACATATTCGTTTCATAAATGTTTCACGAATTCTTAATGAATCCTCAATGAAACCTTTTCGTGCCATCTCGGGTTGCTACGTATGTTCCTCACCTCGGTGGCATTCTTTTCTTACGCACATGAGATATACTCAGGCAAGCATGTCTGAAAGTATACCTCTCCCCTTCTTTTTTGTTTTGCAAAAAAAAAATCGCGAGAGAACGGGGTATATAGGTTGTGGGGGCTCTGTCCTGAACACTCCCACAAGTGTAAACATCGGCTTTGCGTCTTATAACAGATTGGAGTGGCCGAACAGACAGGAAAGGTAGGGTTTCCCAACTACAGTGCGTGCGAAATTCAAAGGCGTAGCGAAAATATTTGTATAGCCTGACATTTTGTATCATCATAAAACCAACAAAATCGGTTTTCCAACCCCGATATACGCACAAAACATTCATTTCTATAAAAAGACCTCGCGTATGTCTTTCTGGTACACACGATAACGGTGTCCGCTCCACCGAAGTCACAACTTTCATAAGCGAAGGTCGACTGGTAACGCTACAACGCTTCTAGCGTTTTTTTTACGTCTTTGTAACATTTAATCTATACCACTGCATTAACTGCGTACTTTTGCAGTATATATACATAGTCGCTATTGATGATCGCGTCGCAGCGACCACGGTTTCGTTTAGGTTTTATAGCCCCGCCACGGTGATCTATAGTGGCTAAGGTACTCGGCTGCTAACCCGCAGGTCACGGGATCGAATCTCGGCTGCGGCGGCTGCATTTTCGATGGAGGCGGAAATGCTGTAGGCGGGTGCATGTTAAAGAACCCCAGGTGGTTGAAATTTCCGGAGCCCTCCACTACGGCGTCTTTCATAACCATATGGTGGTTTTGGGACGTTAAACCCCACATATCAATCATTCGTTTAGGTTTTATGCGTGGCTGTTGCAGCAAACGGTATTTCTATTTTCAATCTGCGTGCACTGGCCGCGCACGTACCTTCAAAACTACATCGTTTGTTGCTATATCTATGATCGCCTTCACCGCGGTTTCGGGAGCAGCGTTTGCAGAGAGCAGCGCCACTGTGGACTGTAGGCGAGCGTTGGACGTGCGTGTACTTGCGGTGCTCTGTCAGTATCGTCGTCGACGTACACGATCATGTCAGCTACCAAGGTTTCGTCCTCAGTGGTTGTAGGAAATAATAAGCACAATTCTGACGGTGCTTTGGCTGGACGCGCGCATAATTCCGAAGCCTCCAGAACACTATACTCTTGGTCTTCGCTCGAGGATTTCGGTACCAAAGCTCGTATGACCCGCCGCGATGGGGGAATTTCAAGAAACCGTATCGGCCGCGGTTTCGCATCACCGAGATTCTACTTACGTTTACACGACTGCCTCCTGAATTTCTTTGAAATCATAATACGGATTGGTTCACGAAAAGGCTGCTTCATGATTTACCAGCATTTTTGCCAATGCGGCCAGGTCACGCACAGAGATTTCGATTCCAGCCAGATTTTCCTGCCGGCCGTACAAACGTAAGTTAATGGTCGCGATCCGGGAGTCTCGCTAAAATCCGGGAGACTTGGCAGGTATGTAATATTAGCCGTTTCTTGTAACGCAGCCATGTTCGGTTGGTATGAGGAGCACATGAAGTTGTGTGCAGGGTTCCCCTTCAGGTAGGGTGAAAGTTGGCCGCAGCGGCTCCCTCCCATTAAGTCAATGGCTGACTTGGAGCTGAACAAAAGTTTTTAGACGGGTAACGTTGGGCTGAACTAGCTAGCTGAACAGAAAGTGGTAATTTAATAACATTAAAAAAAACTGACATCAGCACTGTTGACCCGACTAATGCAACGAATAAGTATCAGTAACCCACCATGAATCGAACCCAACATTCTATACGTGGCAATCAAGTATCGACGTGAATATAGGTCCTCTTCGTTGGTGTTGGGGCGCGGTTTCCTGAAAATCAAGGACATGGCGAGCTCCTTCCGTCAATGCAATCTCGTTTCAGATTGATATGATATGTGGGGTTTAACGTTCCAAATCATCACCGTCATCATCATCATCATCATCATCAGCTTAACTATGATCACTACAGGACAAAGGCCTATCCCATGTTCTGCCAATCAACCGGGTTTTGTGGTTATACAACTGGTTATATAACATATATGCGACTAATATATAAGAACTGGTTATGTAAGACATACGTACAGCATATATACAGACAGACAGGCAGGCAGGCAGGCAGGCAGACAGACAGACAGACAGACAGACAGACAGACAGACAGACAGACAGGACAGGCAGGCAGGCAGGCAGGCAGGCAGGCAGGCAGGCAGGCAGGCAAGCAGACAGACAGGCAGGCAGGCAGGCAGGCAAGCAGACAGACAGACAGACAGACAGACAGACAGACAGACAGACAGACAGACAGACAGACAGACAGACAGACAGACAGACAGACAGACAGACAGACAGACAGACAGACAGACAGACGGACGGACGGACGGACGGACGGATGGACGGACGCTTCACCCTACTCATCATCATTCACTACGTGGGTATACGCTGCGATTTTTTTTTGCTGTTATTGTTGTTCTATCGGTTCCTGTTTCACTTACGTCTTCGCTCCACCGGGGTGATTTATAGTGGCTAAGCTACTCGGCTGCTGATTCGCAGGTCATGGGATCAAATCCCGGCTGCGGCGGCGGCATTTTCGATAAAGGCGAAAATGATGTAGGCCCGCGTGCTCAGATTTGGGTGCATGTTAAAGAAAATCCCAAATGGTCGAAATTTCCGGAGCACTTCCCTACGACGTTTCTCATAATGATATGCTGGTTTTGGAACGTTAAACCCCGCAAATTAATCAATCATGAAAACACTTCCATCTTCATGAGGAAATGAATGAGCTGTGATCACGTGTGCTACCACGTTTTTGTTTTAACCGTACTGTCAAAGCACACATTAAAATATGACGCCTTAAAAGCGCGCAAGAGTTTTTAGGTTACCAGCCAGCGCCGTGTTTTAGGTGTGTGCTCTTCTAGTTTTCGGCGGTGTTCTGCTACAATCTTATTATAGTCCCTTTTTTGTTTTTGAAACTGCTTTTATTTCCTCATAGTGAACATGACAGAGTTGAACCATACACACCTGTTAAAGACGATTAAAGACGAAAAAAGACACAAAATAATTTTTCAGCATTTGTGATATGCTGCTGTCATCTGTATTCAGATTTCACCTTTCAGCTGTGGTAGTCAGTTGTTCTACTTGCAGTGGTATTGAAAACAGCCTGAATATTCTGCTTGTCACGAGATGAGTTTACAATCAGCGTAAAAGAAACCGAAAGACGGAAATTGTTTAGACTGTCACTTGACACTTTTACGCCCGTGATTAATGAAAGTAAAATTCGGCAGTAGCCAGCACGTAGCAAGCCAACTTTAACAGCAGTGTGCTCATTCTGAATGGTTTCCCGCTCATGTGTTCACAAGAGCTGCAGTGTTGAGAGCTCTTTCTGACACTGGGTTTATTCACATTTACACTACAATTACTGCTCATAACATCCTGCATAGTTTCCTTGGCATGATTGTCTGTTAGAATTCATTATTATTGTGCCTTTCCGACACTGTAATGATACAAGCCGATGAGCACATGATAACAAAGTGTCTGTGCTGCTAAAAAAATCTGTGCTGTGCTGCGCAGGCGGTCCTGGAGTGTGCGAGAGCTTGGTGCGTGCCCTGGGTCCTGATGCCCGGTCGTTACGGCCGTACCTGCAGAGGCACATGGCCGTTCCCGGGGTGGCCATGCGCAAGGACCTGTTTGAGTGCCTGCTGTCCGAGCTGCCCCGGTGGCCGGCTCAACAGTTGGGCGCAGACCTCGGACGCATCGCCCAGCTCGCAGAGAGAGCTACCCCCGCGGACGGGCCAGCTCAGGCCCAAATGCTGCGGCTACTGTGGTCGGCACCAGCGCAAGGACTTCCAGAGTACGTGGCTCGGCGCTTCAGAGCCGCGGGCCGTGTGCTTTTGGGCCGCGCCAGCATGCCTGACACTGTGGTGCGCCGCTACGAGGCCCTGTTCGAAGACGGCCGCAGCTCGGCCGAAGCCCGTGATGTGGCTCGCTTGTTGGCTGAGCACGCGTTCGACTGCCGCCACGCTCCACCTGGGGAGTCGGAACTCGACCGACTGCCAGTCACGTCGGCCCGCCATGCACTTGCCATCCTGAGCCACTTTGCGCGGTCACGCTCGTGCGCCGGCTCTACGTTGGTGCCACTGCCTGACGAGGTGTCTTCCGGTCAGCTTGTGTGGCAGGCGCCATCTCTCTTCGACCACGGCTACCCCAAGTCGCTGGGCCTACAGGAGTCCGAAGCAGCCGACTACTCGCGGGCGCGCACTCTCGAGAAGGAGCGCGCATATAACGACATGCTACGATTTGTGCGCGAATCGATGAAGAACTCCAGTCTGTCCTCGCTGTCTCTCGAGTTGCTGCTCAAGATAGGCATAGATGTGGCCAGCAACTGCCAGCCGCCGGGCAGCACCATGTCACTTCTTCGCAGCATCATCATCGAGCTCCAGCGCCGCAGAGAAGTCAGTCCAGAAAACAACCGCGTGTTTAGCCATCTGCTCACCTCGTTTCAGCGTCAGAAGAACTGCTCTAAGGTCAGCATTCGGGACCTAATCAATGCACACGACTACCTCGTTCCTCAGCTACTAGAAGATTTTCAAAAGAGCGTCCTTTTTGAATCTCCGAGTGTTCGCGCCTACCTCGTGACGGAGCTAAGCATTTACGCAAAGATGGCACGTCAAATCCCCGCAGAACGTCGGGTTGCTTTGCTCGGTGTAGCCACGGCTCTGCTTACAATTAGTTGGCCACCTGGTAAAGTTCTTGACCTCCTCATCGATAGCGCATCGCTCCTTCAGTTCGGCAGCATAAGTAGACAGATGGCCCGCAAAATGATACCAGCGTTACTTCGTATTCACACCAGACCGTACTATGAATGGCTTTCACCGAAGCGAAAGTCGTACCTATATTTGACGCTGTTGCGACTGATCGAGCAACTTGATAAGATGGACAACAGTATCCTTGTGGCCATTGAAACCGTGGTTGCCAGTCCATGCGAGAAGCTAAACCTTGTCAGCGTTTTGTTTCGCATGCTTGAAACTCCAACTGTCAGCAGTAAAGCAATATCTTACATTGAATGCCTAATAATGTACCTGCTGAAGATTCCGAGATGGTTCAAGATAGACTGGAGCGTCATAATCATACCACCAGTGACAGAGGGCCCTTGCCATCCGCAAACATGGCATAAAACAACCAGTACGACGGAACTGTCGGTAGGAACTACGCCACAAGTAGCTTTCACGGAAACACCGTCGACTGGCATAGAAGAAATATTCACGCCAGGACAAGAACTGACCTCTAGGGAGACAACAGCGTACAGCACAACTACGACGACGGAATATACAGCCACAGAAGAAGAAACAACTACAGGGACATCTCCAGAAGAGTCGACAACACCTTGGTTTGCACCAACCACATCAAGAGGAACTACAGTGACACCTTCCAACGGTATATACACATATGAAACAGAAACGGAGACAGAATATACTACATCTGTAGTCACAGCTACGCCAGCCACATTTACAGAAACTGCTTCCAGCATGGCAACACCAACATCTACTGAGACGTCAACTACGGCTTCAAATACAATTTATACGACTACTCCGGGCACAACAGAGACTCTTACTCAAACTCCATTTTCGGAGACTACATCCACCATACCAGCTTCAGAAACAACGACTGTTACCACTGAAGAAACAATGTCACAAACACCTTCGACAGGATCAACTACGACAACTGAAACTCCAGAATTCTCAGCCTCAATCGAAACAACCGCTGCTACAGAATTCTCAACACTTCCAACGACAACTGAGCTGTTCAGCGAGACTCCGACTATGACACCTTCAAGCGAGACTACGACCTCTGGCTCATCATTTTCTACAACACCTTCAGCGAGTGAATGGATGGAAACGACGACTCCGGCGGCTTTTACCACAACTTCTGCAGAGGAAACACCCTCCGCTACACAGTCAACACACACATTTGCACAATCCTCAGGAACACCTTCTTATGAAACCACGACTTCAACGAAATATACGACAGCTTCATATGAGATTCCGACGGCTACTCCGTCTCTTGAGACAACCACGTCGACCGAAACCACTACTGAGACTCCTGCGGGGTCTCCTTCAACATGGGCAACATCAACTGCATTTACAACTGAAGGTGTAACAGCAACTCCTTCAGAAGAGACACCTTGGGAATCCAGTACGACTTCAACGGCCACCGAAACACCTTCAGTTTACTATTCAACCACGACTACTACAGAATATACAACTGTATGGACATCAAGGGAAACTCCCTCCGAAGGTTACTCAACAGGCACTACGACTTCACAAGATACTCCTTCCGAAAGTTACTGGACAAGCACTACAACTTCATATGAGACTCCATCGGAAAGCTACCCGACTTCAAACGAGACTCCGTCGGAGACGTTTTCGTCTGTAACGACATCTACGTTGACAGAAACTCCTTCAGAAAGTTATTCAATAGTAACCACGACATCGACACCAGAAGTACCCTCAGAAAGTTATTCTATCACGACAACCTCGACGTCTGAAAGCTTTTCGACATCAACCGCGACACCATCAGAGAGTTATTCGACAGAAGCAACAACGTCCACAACTACAGAGACACCCTCCCAAAGTTATTCGACAATGACAACGACTTCAACGGAAACTGCCTCTGAGAGTTATTCGACAGGAACTACAACTTCAATATCGACTGAAACTCCCTCCGAAATGTATTCGACAGAAACTACACTTTCAACGGGATATACCACAACACCGAGCTTTACGGTGACCACATCTGGTACCACAACGGAAACGCGTGTTGGTACACCTTCCACTGAGACGACTACAACAACAGTTATCAAGACGTCTACCGAAACACCTTCAGAAACTCCATGGGAAGAGACCACATCATCGACAGAGACCACAACGGGCATTTATTCATTCGAGACTGCCACTACACCGAGTCTAGAAACATTCACGCCAGCAACAGAGACTTCGACCAGCGTGACGAAGTCGCAGCGCACCACAGCGCCACCACAGCCGGACAACAGGGAGAACGATACAGTCACGCCAACTGGCTTCCGCAGCACTGTCGTTACGACGGACAACATTCTTTCGATGGGAACTACGGTCGTCACTTTGCCTACTCCGACACCAAGTGTTAACGTATTCACGGTTCCATCATCTCCAGAAAGTGCAACGGTCAAGTTCAACATAGAAAAAATATCGCATCACATAACCCACACGAATGAGTCTACCGACAACATTCTATCAATCATAGAGAGCATCTTCAATATTCCGCCTCCAACTAACATCACAACTATAATTGAAGGGGCACATAACATTACCATTGGTCACCCTGACATTGAACGAGCAGTGGATGAGAGACTGATACAAATAATTGTAAAAGCTCTGACTGCTGAGCAACTTCAAGGATTATATACCGACAGAACCGAGCTTTTGGTGTTAGAACTTTATAGGATTATTAAAACTGGAGTAAAAATTAATCTGACCATCCTAAGAAGTATCCTCACTTTGGAGATGACAGCTAGGCTTCGAGAAAATATAATTTCAAGCCTTGTCAACAGAACGTACTACGGGCCTAGGGAAGAAGTCCACAGAGTGTTAGAGATTCTGCTGCCGTACCTAGCAGTGCACCATATCTCTACGCTCACAACGAAGGAGTTCATTCATTTGTTGGTTCAGTACGTGCAGACAACCAACAGGAGTAACATTGATGGTGACTTGAGGCATTTCTTGATCGAAATATTAGAAGAACTTACAAGAAACCCCAAAGTGCCGGAAAACGAAAAACAACGCCTGATAGCTATACTTGAGGTGCTCGTGAAAGAATTACCCGCACCGCACACAGACTTCAGTGCAATTAAAAAGTACCTGCGAAATCCAAAGGCTCCCTTGCCATACACGCTTTTACTCTCGATACAACCGAATACACGTGGAACTGCGCCAGGCTCTCCAGCCACAATACAACTGTTAGCATCTGTCGTAAGGGAATCTGGCGGGAACCCGGTGGTAGTGGGAAACGTAGTTTCCTTGCTCCTCAGGTTGATAAGCACGAACAACGTTCCAAGACTACAAATAGGGCCGCTGCTTACTAGCCTCAACAAAATCGTTCATCGAAGAGACCTTATCGCGCCCCACCTGAGAATGGTCGCTCTTACAGACTCTCTCGTTTTGTATGGCAATGACGGCTTCCAATATTTGTCACCTACTGCGCGCTCGACAGTGCTAACAACTCTGATTTCTTTGTTGAGCGGACGTGTCGATGATTATCTTGTTACACGTCTGCTTAGTTTCAAGCCGCCCAACTATCATCCGGGACGGACGTTTGAAACCTTGCGCAGAGATGTGGACAGCGTGAAACCCACTGGCCCTGTGGAAGGCCTAACGGCAGTAAAGCAAATTCTGCTTGCTATAGGGTCCACTGCCGCGAGCAACCCTTCTTCGACGGTGCACCTGCACACTATCGCTGAAAAGCTGAACTCCCACACTCCAGAGGAGTCGAAGTATCCACGCTCTATACAATACATTATTGCCAGCCTACTTAAGAAGACTCCTGTGCAGCTGTCAGATATTCCAAAAAGTGGCATGACACCACTGTCGTATGTCCACTGGCCGACGTATCAAATGCCACCCGGTTTGGTTGACAACATTGCAAAAGAAGTCGAGGACCGCGATTATAAGATCACCCACCTAACGAAAGAGCTGTCGTTTGACCTTGTGTCACCCGCTCTCGATCCTACCGTTCGAGGTAATCTGCTGGTAGTAGCCATGCGTCTGCTCACGACTGACCAGATGACTGTGACTCTCGCTCAGCAACTACTTCGCGCCATTCACGCCGCAGTTACAATGGTTCCCTCGTTGTGGCCAAGTAATAGCTTACTGCTCCTTCAGGACACTCCAACAGCAATAACAAGACCAATCATACGATCTCTCCCACCAATACAAACTGCTATTCTTCCATCACTATTGCACCACTTGATAAATAGGGCTCGACATATTCCGAAACAAATCCTCCATACACTAATTAAGTTCGCGCCAAGCCAGGACTATGCGGTGGAAATAGTTACGGACATTATCTCGGCGCTGTTGAGACATGGTGACGCCTCTGAGCAAGCCGACCTCAGCAACAAGCTTGTCAAAGTGTTGGATGAGAGAGCTGGGACGAGTGCTTTGCCCACTAAAGAAGTTGCCGACCTCCTGACGCGCTTCAGAAACCGCCTGTCACCATTGACCAAAGGCACTCCCGAGTTGAAGCCGGTGATCAAATACATAAATGAGGTACTACGCAGGCTTCAGAGTGAACCTCTAAGCGCCCTGCGAAACCTCAAGAAGTATCTCAGGACACTGCCAGGACCTGCACCAGCGGAACTTTTGCGCAGCATATTTGAAGACTTCCCCAGCTGGACGCCGAGCGACCTTCAGACGGTAGTTGGCCTGGTGCGGGATGCACTCACCGCATCCAAAAGCCGAGAGCCTGGAGTGGTGGGCAGCGTGGCCGCTGTGGCCATGCGCCTGCTCCGACTCTACAACTATACTGACGGCACTGAAAAACGTCTCGTCGACGTTATCGATCGGGTTCCCGCGCGTGAGGACATTATCCCGCAGCCACTCAAGCTCGTGCTCGTCAACGACATTCTCTTTGTGCTTGCCACGAAGGTGACGCAAAAGTCCGAGAGCCACGTGAACGTGCAGACGTTACTGGAGATGCTGGACTCGGTGCTGCGCGGCGGAGCCTTGCCTACGGGCACGGCGAGTGTAGAGAGCCACTTTATCAAGGCTGTGGCCGCCTTCGTGGACAACAAGTTCGCTCTGCGCAAGGTGACTCGAGAGCTGCGCGTGCGGATCGCCGACCTGTTGCGGCGGCTTGATCTCCAGCAGTACATCCCGCTCGAGATTCTTGTCAAGATCGACAAGCAACTTCGCAAGGAGATGTGGACGGTGATCCGCAAGGTGCACACTACGACCGAGGAGCGCTCCATCACGCAGTTCTTGCAGTACCTCAGGACGGCAAACCGAGACGAAATCGTGCGCATGGACGAGGGCAGCATGCGGAACTTGCCCAAAGTGATGCTGCCGCTGCCGCCACGCGCTCTTCGCAACGTCATCGCCGGAGTCGAAGATGTGTTGAGATTCAACCACGAAATCATCCACCGCGACCTGGCCCGCCAGCTCCTCACAATTGTACAGACGGCCATCAGCAGTCCTATGTTCCCTGCCACGTTGCTTCCCCGCAGCAAGATCGTTATGGACGCCCTCAAGCGAGACATCCGACAGGAGAACGCCAGGGGCGTTCCCTATCCGCCCGCCATGTAAAGACTGTCGGCCCACGCGTGGCTCATTGGTGCTTGCCACACAATAAAAAGAAAAGTCTTCAGAGTGTGCCACATCCATGTGCTTCTAGAGTCTGCGATGCGCCAGCAGACAAGGAAGGATTTGGTGCAGTCACGGTAACGGACGAACTACGCTTCGGTTTCAGAAGACGGTTATAGGAAAACGCGCTTCTGTTCATCAACCCCTTGTGTTGTTGCCACGCGACAAAAGAAATCAAAACCCCTTACCACGCATTAGAAACGCCAAAAGATATTCTTGAAGAAAGACAGAACTTTCATCTTTTTTATTTCCTCCCTCGCTGTGTGGCCCTAATTTCAACGAGTTGCGCATTGCATACTGTAACATTACATATAAGTGCAGTGGTTGTTGTATACTGCTATTTTAATGCGAATCTCTTTTTATACGCTCATTAGTCGACTGTTGGTATTAACGATCTAAAGGCGCAGCAGTGCTGGTTTATTCATGTGTTAAGCTGATCCGGGATATTCGTCCTTAATGTTTGCACCCGGCATTGTCTAAGCGCACGCCCGTATTCGCTGCGAGCCCCTGTTGTGCATCTAGAGGCCATTGGTACGCACATGGCGTGTATCGAAGCAGTGCGATTCAACCATCAACCCGCCGTTTTGGAGAGTGAGCGTCACTACCAAGAATGTGCGCAAAAAAAGAATGAAGCCTATCTCAGTCTAACGTAAAGCAAAATATCGCAATAGTGATGATTCAAATATAAAATAAAGATACATTTATAACCTACCGATATCCTTTATGTTTCCCGACAAACTCGCCCATTGTTGCCGCACCTTTCAGCTCACCTCATCGTCCGAAGAGAACATTCGGGAAACTTTCTTGCTCGAACAAACTACTGCCCTACGTACAAATCAAGCGATGAGCAGAAGAATAGTTTTGTTCTAGCCATATACTACCAGGTTATGAGGCTCGATATTAATTACCAATAACCTAAGCAACGAACAGTTGACAGAAGCATAAAAGTAAACCCTGCAGAACGTTCAAGGTATCTCTAAGACAACAGTTTTCTTTCAATAATGGCATTCAAGTAAGCTGCCAAACGTGCCTTGGAGAATGACTTTTCAGACTTATTCGCAGGATCTGCAAATACTCCACGAGGCGCACTGCTCTGTATTTGCCATATCCGCCTAGCACCATCTCGTGCAGCCACACTGCGCCGGCTGTCTCTTCACAGACCAAAAGTGGAGAATCCTTAGCGGCCTCGTAGTATAAGCCAAGTTGAACCCCAATATACTTCATCACACACTTTAGGAGGGAAAACTATTTTTATGGAGACAGCCTTTGCAAACTCACTAGCGGATATACACAAACCTAAAGTACGTAGAGCTATAGAATAACTACTTGACATTTAAAGTGCCTAAACTATGGCACATAGGTCGGCTTTGATTCTAAGCCCATTCGACGGATTTGGAAGGACAGGCAAGAGCTTTTCCTAGAGTGAGAGCCGATAAAAAAACGGCAGTAAATAAAGGCAGCCCAAATGCCGTGAATGACATTTACTACCAATGCCCAGCGCACTTAGCTCGTACTTGCTGAGGCACTATACGCATTTACCCAAGCTCACAGCTGGTACCATTGTATTGACGCCCGTAAAATTCGGTGTCTTGGCGAAAGCGAACCCACGAAAAATGTAAGAAATAAAGTAAATGACTATGCCCTCACTGAACGCATCTAACGAATTGAAAATGGTCTACCGTAACAGTGAATGTGGCTGAGGTAGCGGACATTAACGGTTATACAGTGCTATCTTTGGTGTTCGCTGTAGCGTCATGCTTTACATTCCAGTTCTGGCGCATCCTAACGGAATCATCGAATCTATAAGCCGAAACATATTTTTTTTGTAATTCGCTAAAAACAACGCCTCCGTAGATATGAATAAATACGGTTCGAATACTACAGTTGGACGTAATCAGCATGTCGCGCCCACACTAACATTCGCCCCGAGCCATGCCTACCCTCTCCCACACGCGCGCACATACATGTTATTTCGCTGTTTACAAACGGCATTCATGGCAGCTGGGCTTCGGCTTGTCACCACAGAAACAGAAGAGTAGGCACACAACACTTGTGCTGAAAACGGTAACCGCACAAACTTTCAGCCATTTCAGCCGCAAGTATTCCACAAGTGAAAATTAATTTTGCGTTTCATACACGATACGATTGAACTTACCAGTACATTCATCATCATCAGCTGACTACGTTTTCTGGGAATGAAATCGGTTACCCTTAATGACCAGCGGTTATCCTGTCTACGCGCCACATGCCCGGCCCATGTCCATTTCCTCTTCTTGATTTCAACTATGATATTGTTACGTAAAATGAGACGGGACGGGACTATTTGCCAGTGTATTTACACCTATAAAATCGGAGCGCAGCACACACAACGAGCAAACCAGACCTCTTCGTCGTATTCTGTCCACAGAATGGTTCACCCTTCATGCAATAGCTACGTAGCATTATTCTTAACCAGCCCCGCCGCGGTGGTCTAGTGGCTAAGGTCGCGGGATCGAATCCCGGCTGCGGCGGCTGCATTTCCGATGGAGGCGGAAATGTTGTAGGCCCGAGTGCTCAGATTTGGGTGCACGTTAAAGAACCCCAGGTGGTCGAAATTTCTGGAGCCCTCCACTACGGCGTCTCTCATAATCATGTGGTGGTTTTGGGACGTTCAACCCCACAAATCAATCAATATATTATTTTAACCCCGATTTGTTTCCTAATACACTCTGCTCGGGTCTTGTTTCTCAAGGTTAAACCTACCATTTTTCTAGCATTGCTCGCTGCGTCGCCCTCAATTTAAGCTGAACTCTCTCCAGGTTTCTGGTCTGTAGCTAAATACCGGCAAACTGCAACTGTTATATACCTTCTTCTTGAGCGATAGTGGCAAACTACCCGTCATGTTTTGAGAGTGCTTGCCAAATGTGCTCCACCCCATTCTTATTCTTCTAGTTAATTCAATCTCGTGATTCGGCTCCGCGGTTATTACCTGTCCTAAGTAGACATAGTCTTCTACAACTTCAAGTGCACTATACCCTATCTCAAAGTTCTGCTCTTTTCCGAGGTTATTGTACATTACTTTCGTTTTCTGCAGAATATTTTGAGACCTACGTTTCTGCTCTCCTTGTCTAACTCCGTAATCATGAGTTGCAATTCGTCTCCTGAGTTACTCAGCAATGCAATGTCATCGACAAAGCGCAGGTTACCAAGGTACTCTCCATTAACTCTTATTCCTAACTTTTCCAATCTAGGCCTCTGAAAACTTCTTATTAGCACGCGGTAAATAGCATTGGGGAGATTATATCGCTCTGCAATTGCACCCTTCTTGATTGGTATTCCATTGCTTTCTTTATGAAGCACTATGGTAGCAGTTGATCCCTTGCAGATCTCTTTCAGAATGTTCATATATTCTTCGTCAAGGCCCTCATTCCGCAGTGTCTACATAACTGCTGATATTTCTACTGATTCCAACGCCTTCCCGTAATCTATGAAGGCTATGTGTAGTGGTTGGCTATATTCTGAGTATTTATCTATTCCCTGATTGATAGTATGAATGTGGTCGATTGTTGAGTAGCCTGTTCGAAATCCTGCTTGTTCCTTTGGTTGATTGAATTCTAATGTTGTCTTAATTCTGTTAGCAATTACCTTTGTATATAGCTTGCATACGCGAAGAGCAAGCTGATCGGCCTGTAATTTTTCAAGTCCTAGTCATCTCCTTTTTTATACACTAGGATGATGTTAGCATTCTTCCAAGATTCCGGTACTCTTCCCGTCAGGAAACACATCGTAAACAGGGTGGCTAGTTTTTTTTTATTTACGCAGTCTGTCCTCCATCTTTCGGCAGATCTGATAATACACGATCCTCACCAGCAGATTTACCTCTCTGCATGCTTTAGAAGGCTTTTCTGACTTCTTCTATAATTACTGGTGGGGTGTCATCTGGGTTACTGCTAGTTTTTATATTAGGGGTCGTGGTGGTCCCGGATACTGCACAAATCTCTGTAAAACTCATCCGCTATTTTAACTATCCTATCCATATTGGTAGTTATTTTGCCTTCATGTCCCTTAGTGCACACTAAGGAACATTGAAAGAAGCGATGACGTAGGGCTTAGAGCATCAGCCTCGCATGCAAGAGGTCCGTGGTTCAAATACCAGTGCCGCGCAGTTACCAACCAAATTAAAAAAGAAAAATCAGCGTGGTGATGAAAATGCGTTAAGAGGCCTGGGGTGCGGCCTCACCGGCTACCACCGCCGGTAACGCACTCCATCACCAGAGAAGGATCGGGCACCCTGGTGCAGTATCTGGCCACTACCTCCCATATGCATACGGCAATTTACTCACGACACTCAGTCCCCAGCGGCTCCGAAGCAACTGACACCGGCGGTGGTAAGATCTGCAACGCAGCAGAGGGTGCTAAGAATCTCTGGATCCAGACAGGCCGCCATTGGAACCTGAGCTTGGTAACCTTTAACGCTAGAACCTTAGTGAGGCAAAACTAGCTGTACTGTTCGAGAACCTACAGGTTGTTAAATGGAATGTAATAGGGCTCAGTGAGGCTATAGGAGGACAAATGAGGCCTACACAGTGCTACAAAATAGGCACGTCCTTTGCTATCGGGGTTTGGCTGACAGAAGAGAAGTGGGAGTGGGGTTCCTAATTCACAGAAACATAGCTGGCAACATAGAGCAATACTATAGCATTAATAAAAGGGTGGCAGGTATCGTAATTAAACTCAATAAGAAATACAAGATGAAGGTGGTACAGGCTTACGCGCTTCCTTACAGCCATAATGACGCCTCAGTTGAATGCTGCTATGAAGACGTGGAAGCGGCAGTGAATAAGGTAAAAACACAGTACACTATACTGGTGGGAGACTTTTCGCAAAGGTAGAGAAGAAGCAGCCTGGAGACCAGGCAGTAGGAGATTATTATATCCGTACTAGAAATGCCAGAGGGGAGCTACTAGTAGAATTCGCATTTTGAATACTTTCTACCAAAAACAAGGGAACCGTAAGTGGACATGGAGGAGCCCTAATGGCGAAAATAAGAACTAAATAGACTTTATACTGAGCGCACACCCAGGCATCGTGCAGGATGTGGAAGTGCTTGTCAAGGTACGATGCAGTGACCATATAACGGTAAGGTCTCCTATTTGCCTAGACTTGAAGAAGGAGTGAATGAAACTGATACGCAAGACGCCAATCAATGAGCTAGCACTGAGAGGGAAAGTACAGGAATTCAGAGTCTCGCTTCAGAACAGGTAGTCGGCTCTTATCGAGGAAACCATCCTTAGCATTGACGCATTGAATGATAATCTGACGAATATCATTACGGAGTGTGCAATGGAAGCTGGAGGTACGGCAGTTAGACAGGACACTGGCAAGCTGTCCCAGGAAACGAAGAATCTGGTTAAGAAGTGTCAAAGCATGAAAGCCTCAAATGCAACTGACAAAACACAGTTGGAAGAGCTTTCGAAGTTGATTAATAAGCGTAAGGTATCTGATGTAAAAAATTGCCCGCAGCTTCCCTCGGGGGAACACTGAGGAGGATGCGGAGCATATAATTGGTTAACGGGGTGTTAAAGTGCGACTTACTTGGGTCGATGGCTAAATTGGTTAACGTGGTTGTGAAATGGGGTGTTAAATTGCGACTTACTTGGGTCGATGGCTAAATTGGTTAACGTGGTTGTAGGAGGGGGTGTTAAATGAGTGAACACGTACACACGTATGCGAAAGGGCGGCGCTGGTCGAAGGGACGTCGATCATTGTGTTTGTGGATTCGTTGGAATTCATTTCACCGCGACCTTGGACGTCGACGCGCCGTACAAACCAACCGACGAGCGGCAACTGAGCGAGCGAGCGCCGACCTTGAGTATATATACAGCACGACGGCGCATGCACTGTCAGCTGTTGAATGTTCTCGAAGCGCGACGCCACATGCGCGTCCACTGGAGAATCAGGAGAATTGTAGATGTCGAACGCGGTGTGTAGAGGAGGAAGGGTGCACAGATGGTGGAGGAGTGAAGCGCGCGCGGTGTGTAGAGGAGGAAGGGATGCACAGATGGTGGAAGAGTGGGCGACGGCGCGACGGCGCATGCGCGCGCGTCAGCTGTCGAATGTTCGAGAAGCGGTGTGGACGGCGCGGACGGCGCGGACGGCGCGGACGGCGCACTACAAGGCGCGAGTATAAGATGCTCCTCATCTAAAAGGTATAACATGGAGAGAATCGAACATGCTGTGAAGAACCTGTACATTAAAGGGAGAGGCGGCTGGAGTGAGACGCTGTGCGGACGTGTTTCGCATGAGCTCCGGCCCGGTGACCGACTATCGGCGGGCGCGCTTTTTTCTGGACTTGCTGTCAGTGGGCTCGTCTGCAGGAGGTTGCCCTGTACCTACGGACACCACTCGTTTAGGCAAGTTTGTCCCCGTTTTTGGAGTTTCCGAGATTTTCCTATCAACCCCGCGGTGGCAAGGCTAGGCCTATCTCCTAGGCCAAGCCTGGCCTAGGCCGCGTCGCCCGGCGTCTGACTTGCGCCCAGTGACCGTGGGCCTTGTGGGGCTGAAGATGGAATACTACGTCGAAGGGGAGACTATAACACCCGAAGATTTTGAAGCGGGAGAGTGAGCTCCAGTGCTGAAGGCACAGGACCGATTTAAGAAGACTCAGCATGGCGACAACGCCAAGAGTAAGCCTTGCGAGACGCAGGCCGGCAGCGACGGGCGCAAGACGCACGGAGCGCAGCAAGTCAAGCGGGGGAAAGCGCCGGTATGGAAGAAACGCGGACCGTTTCTCAAGTTGCCAGCCACGGATTTCAAGATTGTGTACAGGCCCCAGAACTGGGACATGAGTGTTGTGACAGCGAGAGAACTCGGATGGGCACTGAGAGCAGCAGCGCGTCTAACGAGTGCGATTGCCGCGGAAGAAGACATTGTGCGGGTTAATGGCACAAACAACACGTTGACGGTGAGCACACCGAGCATAAATCGCAGTGGGGCATATGCGACTGTGAAGACGCTCAAGCTGGGTGATCGTGACCTGCCGGTTTCGGCGTTCGTGGCACCGTTGGAGAACTCCGTGCGGGGAGTAATTTACAATGCTTATGATGGATGCCCAGTGGAAGAAGTTCGGGCGGGATTCCTGAAGAAGAATGAAGGCATTGACATTCTGGATGCGAGACCTCTGGGAAAGTCAAAGGCGATTCAGATTACGTTCGGGGGAAAACGCATACCCCGGCAGATCACTTACTGGAACTGTCTGTACGCTGTGATCCCGTACAGAAATTTAGTCGAGGCCTGCTACAACTGCAGATGAGTTGGACATCGAGCGGACGTTTGCTATCGTCCGAAGAGCAACCTATGTCACCGTTGCGGGAAGGACCATCCTGCCCCGCCAGAAGGAGAGCCACCTACGTGCACGCCGGACTGCATCGTGTGCCATGGTGCGCATCACACAGGGAGCCGGAACTGCAAGTTTCGCCTGGCTCGCAAGCCACCGACAGGCCGGCAGCAGAGCATCGAAAGAGAGAGCGAAGCTGGCAACGATGGACGGTCCTCGAGGGCCACGGAGCGGTCACCGAGGGGTAAAGAAGGCAGAAGCAAAAGCAGGGACCGGTCGAGTTCCTTCCCGCCATTGCCAGGGCGTGGGGGCGGCCAAGATGGTAGACGAGCATCCAGTACCAACAGCTGTGCACGCGACAACAACAAAAAGGTGAGCTTGTCAAGCACAGCCTCCCAGAACGAAACCGCTCGAGAGAGGGAGTTAGCAGCGCTGGTTCAGCGACAGGGAGACTTGATTAAAAGAATTGAAAACAGAATTGCAGAGATGGAACGCGCACTTAGAAACGACCAACGGCAGGGGACACAGGCACCAGCAGTGCAAGGCCTACAGAAAGCGACGCAAGAGGCGTCTGCTCGCGTACAGGAGAGCGCAGCTATGGAAGTGTAGAATCGGGGGACAGTGAAGAGACCACTGCCGGGGGATGAGGTAGCTAACGCAAAACGATTAGCCGAAACGTCACCAGTAGACATGCCACAGCCTGTTTTTAAGGTCATTAGTCTTAAGTCGGATGTAACAACACTTGCGGATAAAGTAGGCAAACAAGGGAAAAGACAGGATAGGTTGGAGGCTCGAGTAGAAAAGATCGAAGCCAGATTAGACCCAATAGAGGAGCGTCTCGGCATGCTCTCCACTGAATTTAAGGATTCCCAAACCCAGGTCATGGGCATGTTTCAGCAGCTTCATACTTTATTGGAGGCAAGACTGCCTCCCGTGGGTGGCTAAGTGCCATTAGTCAACCTGGTGCCTCATCATGGCGCCTCGCCAGCAAATTGAGGTTTGGCAGTGGAACTGCAGGGGCTTTGGTCAAAAGCGGGGTAACCTGCAGTTGCACGTACAAAATCTGGACAGTAAACAGACATAATAGCCTTACAGGAGGCTAGTGGTTCCGTAAAATTACCTGGATTTAAGGCATTTACAGCGCCAGGAATTGATTCAAGGGGCGTATCACGCGTCTTCACAGCCGTGCTAGTCCATCGCAACATCACTGCCATTCAGCATTCCGTAGATAGCAGCAGGGAAGACTATGTCTTGCTTGAGATTTTTCCTAAACGAAAGTATGAGAAGAGTCTGTTTTTACTTAATGTGTATAGTTCTCCAAAAGATAAAGGATTGGGCTTGCCACAACTCCTGATTCAAACTCAACGGTTAGCAGCTCGCGCTCCGCTTATAGTGGTAGGAGATTTCAATGCGCCTCACCCGGAGTGGGGTTATATTCGAGCCAGCCCAAAGGGCAATCGGCTTTGGCAAGTTGCCCGGGATCTGCGATGGACGCTGTTAAACAATCCACAAGATCATACGAGGATAGGCAACAGCATAAGCATGGATACCTCCCCAGACCTTACGTTTTTTAGAGGCATCAGTAATGCAAAGTGGATTAACACGGGACAAGCCCTAGGAAGTGATCACTATATCCTTTCCACGACGTTTAGCGCTGCGAAGCATAAGGACAAAATGAGGGGGTATAGAATTACAGATTGGGACAGATTTAGGAAAAACAGAGCAGACACTGTAAACGGGAAAATTAATGACCTGGATGCATGGGTACAGGCGCTCAAGGAGGATGTAAATAATACCACGATAGAAGTGCCAGTCGAGCAGGAGGAGTTTACCGCTGACTCGAGACTATTACACATGTGGGAAGCGCACGCGAGTCTCTTGAGAAGGTGGAAGAAGCAAAAACATAATGGCGTCCTTCGCAGAAGGACTGCCAAGTTAGAACGTAAAATAGAAAATTATACAATTGAGTTGCAAGCCAAGCAGTGGGGCCAGATTTGTGATCGCATGAATGGACAGTTTGGATGCAAAAAGACATGGCAGCTGTTAAGGCATCTTTTGGATGCGGCAGCAACAAAATCGGCGCAAAGGGGACAAATGACTCGGTTAATACATGAATATGAAGGCACAATTGGAGAGTTTATACAGGAACTCCGGAATCGGTGCATAACTGATGGAGTAGACGGTTGCTTACCACACTACTCGGGGTGGAAAACTCAGACCTAGATGAAGAGTTCACAATTGCGGAGGTGGAGTTTGCCATGGGGCAGCTGCGTACTACGTCTGCCGCAGGTCCGGATGGAGTTACTAATAAAATGCTGAGAAACCTAGATTTCAAATAGGTCGAGGCGATCACTGACTTGATAAATGAGTATTGGGTGGCCGGGGAGATCCCAGAACAATGGAAGCATGCTAGGATTATATTTATTCCGAAGCCAGGCAATAAACTCTGCTTGGAAAACCTGCGCCCCATATTACTGACATCATGCGTGGGCAAATTGATGGAGCACGTGGTCCTCAACAGGCTTCAGAATTATGCAGAGGACAAGGCCATCTTTCCCCCAACTATGATAGGTTTCAGGGCCAATTTGTCCACACAGGATGTCATGATACAGTTAAAACATGATGTAGTCGATCCCGGGCATGGCACGGGCACCAAAGCTGTATTGGGGCTTGACCTGAATAAAGCTTTCGACAATGTTTCGCATGAGGCAATATTGAATAACCTATCGGGAATTGGCCCAGGGGTCAGGACATTTCGCTACATCAGATCATTCTTGGAGGGCCGAACCGCAGAAATTTCAGTAGGAGATATCAAATCGGACTCATTCGCGTTGGGAGGCAAAGGGACGCCGCAGGGTTCAGTTTTGTCACCGTTCCTGTTTAACATCGCCTTAATTAAAATACCGCCGAGGCTGGAGGAGATACCGGGACTCAAACACACATTTTATGCAGATGATATTACTCTATGGGTAACCAGGGGTAGTGACGCGCATCTGGAAGAAACACTGCAACAGGCAGTTAATATTGTCGAAGAGTTGGCAGGGGAGGCGGGACTTTCATGTTCTCAGCCAAAGTCCGAGCTCTTTGTGATTCGGGACAAACCCAGAGGGCTACATGCAAGACACTATGTTCCGCCACCGCCGTTAGTGGTAAAGGTAGGGGGTAGGCCGGTGGCTGAAGCTCAAACGATTAGAATTCTTGGCCTATATCTGCAAACTAACAGGAAGAATAGGATGGCCCTTGAAAAACTTAAGACCACGGTCAATGCTACTGTCAGGCTAATCAGAAGAATCGCTAACCGTAAGAGCGGGGTTAAAGAAAAAGAACTCTGTAAGCTGGTACAGGCGTTTGTGCTCAGCAGGATTACTTACGCGACCTTTATATGAAGTTGGATGCCGCAGAAAAAGGTAAGGTCGAGGCTATGATCCGGCAAGCTTACAAGGCAGTGCTTGGGTTGCCTAACAACGCGCCTACAGAAAGGCTGTTAAAACTAGGGGTACACAACACCCTGGATGAATTATGGGAGGCGCATCTGGTGATGCAGCACGCTAGGCTTTCGACAACCAAAGCGGGCAGGATTATATTGGAGAGGATTGGCATTGGAGCAGAGGCTCCCACTGGGGACACTAAAATTCAGGTGCGGCGAGAGTTACATAAGGCCCTGTACATAAAACCTTTGCCCAAAAATATGCATCCGATTCACCATACGCAGTGCAGGCAGGCAAGAGCCAGAGCTTTACACGTTGAGTACGGCGAGTACAAAGCGGCAGTCTATACAGATGTTGCGGAATATAAGGACAAAGACGCTTTTGTGATTGTGGTGGTGGACAGGCGGGGGCGCTTGGTCGCCTCTGGTTCGGTCAAAACCCGCTCCTCGGAAACTGCAGAGGAAGCGGCAATAACGCTAGCTATAACTAATTCGCAGTCAGATTTGATTTTCAGTGATTAAAAGACAGCCATCCTAAATCTGGCGAGGGGCAGAATATCGGCGACCGCTGCACGATTTCTGCATGGGGCCACGGGACGAGGAATGAGAGAAATGGAAATTGTCTGGGTACCAGCACACTCTGGGAACCCTGGGAACGAGGTGGCTCACCTGAATGCTCGAGGTTTCGTCAGCCGGGTTGGTGAGCCGCCAGTTCCGGGGAGGTCCGCGAGAGATGGGCTGGTGTCCTTTCATGACATAACGAATCATTATAAACTAGAGTGGAGGTTTTATCCGCCCCCGCACAAGCGGTTGACTAAGGCGCAGGAATGCGTCTGGAGAAAACTGCAGACGCGATCTTTTCCCAACCCTCACGTGTTGAACAAAATGTACCCGGAGGAGATTAAGCCGCAATGCAAATGGTGTCAGGCTGTGGCAACATATGATCACATACTTTGGGAATGTAGCATAGTGCCGCCGCCGGTGGATATTATGCGTGATCCCTCTCTTGAGCACTGGGAGGCCGTGTTGACCAGCTCAGACCCAGTCGACCAGTTAAGGGTCGTGGAGTGGGCCACACAGGTCGCCGCCAACCTTGGGTTGATGGCCATCTAACACAAAATCATCCTCAGTTGCTTTCTGACGAAATAAAGTTTTTCCATCCACCATGTACATTAAACCTCCTGTAAACCCATGGTGTTTTCAGGAGGTTTTCGGGACACTATATTGGGAAGAGTTGGGGATAATAGTTAATGGAGAGTATCTTAGTAACCTGCGATTCGCTGATGACATTGCCTTGATGAGTAACTCAGGAGAGGAATAACAGCTCATGATTACTGAACTCGGCGCGGAAAGCAGAAAAGTAGGCCTGAAAATTAATAGGTACAAAACTAAACGTAATGTACAACAACCTCGAAAGAGAACAGCGCTTCGAGATATAGGTAACAATGCACTTGAAGTTTTAAAAGGCTATGTCTACTTAGGAGAGGTAATAACCGCGGAGCCGAACAACGAGATTGAAGTAACTAGACGAATAAGAATGGGGTAGAGCACATTTGGCAAGCCCTCTCAAACCCTGACAGGTAGATTCCCACTATCCCTCAAGAGGGAAGTATATAACAGCTGCATCTTGCCGGTACTTAGCTACGGAGCAGAAACCTGGAGACTTACAAAGAGGGTTCAGCTTAAATTGAGGACGACGCATCGAGCAGTGGAAAGAAAAAAAAGGTAGGTGTATCCTTAAGAGACAAGAAGAGAGCAGAGTGGATTATGGAACAAACGGGGCTAAGGATATCATAGTTGAAATCAAGAAGAGGAAATGGATATGGGCCGGGCACGTAGCATGTAGGCAGGACAACCGCTGGTCATTAAGGGTAACTGACTAGATTCCCTGAGAAGGAAACGCACGATGGGGCGAGAGAAAGTTAGGTGGGCCGATGAGAATAAAAAGTGCGCAGGTAAAACGTGGCAACGGAAAGCACAAGACCGTGTTGATTGGCGGATCATGGGAGAGGCCTTTGTCCTGCAGTGGGCGTAGTCAGGCTGATGATGGTTATGTACATAAAACACAATAAGCGTTCCTCTTATTAAAACATGTGAGGGGCGGCGTTAAGAAAACTTAAAAACGTGCTCTCTCTCTCTTGGTGTAGCAATCTGTTGCGTTTACATGCTGGCCACTTGTGAAACGGTGACGTGTTTTCTTGAGATCCGCTACTAAAAGCCGTGTAAACACACACACACACACACACACACACACACACACACACACACACACACACACACACACACACACACACACACACACACACACGTGCATACACGAAAGCACACACACACGGATAGATACACGCATATGTTGAGGGTGCCACACAAACACAAATAAGAAAGAAAATCCAGTGTCAATTGCGGCCGCTCAACATGGGTACACTTACAGGATTTTTCTACCACTTGATGGTCGGGTAGCGGAGACTATACGCGGGTAGTAGACACTATTTTCAGTCCATAACGACACTTAAGGCGTGTCTGTTTATAAATGCTCCAACACACATTCACCATGCGTCTATATTGAATTTCAGGGAAAAAAATAGATGGACCGCTGGATACGCTAAACCATACAAATTGAAAACGACATACAAGCAATACTGAATAAAGCATGATAGTGAACGACGATAACGGCCGGGCGCTTCGTGGACAGAAAAACGGCGCGTCGTCTGCTACGCTACTTCTGGTTCGATGCCTATCACTTCTCTGCGTCAAGGTGCCTGCTGCGCAGTGCAATCGGGGAGAAAACTGGTACAATGCTGTCACGCGTTTATAGCCGCTTGTTCAGTGATAGCTTTCTTCAATTCTTTTGATTGATATGTGGGGTTTGACGTCCCAAAACCACTATATGATTATGAGAGACGCCGTTGTGGAGGGCTCCGGAAATTTAGACCACCTGGGGTTCTTTAACGTGCACCCAAATCTGAGCACACGGGCCTACAACATTTCCGCCTCCATCGGAAATGCAGCCGCCGCAGCCGGGATTCGAACCCGCGCCCTGCGGGTCAGCAGCCGAGTACCTTAGCCACTTGACCACCGCGGCGGGGCTCTTCAATTCTTTTTTTTTTTGCAATGCGAATGGATAGATTATATAGCGCGCACTTCGGAGAACGAAGCGAGAACTGGAAATGAGCAAACATGAGGAACGTTGAGAGGCGGGTTTCAAGCGTAGCATATGCTTTGAAACACGCAGTAATATTTTGCAGAATCACCTAGATTGATCATGTTCGAGCACAAATGCTGGCCACCTCTAGATCACTCACACATATGAGCCCATGCTGCCGAATGTCAACATACGTAAGATGACAACATAATACGCGAACTCTGCTCAATGAAGTACGCCGATATAGCGTATTTCCATTGCATATTCTGCATCACTCACTGTCTGTAAAATTTATGGAAGCAGCTCATTGAGTCCGATGTCCGTGGGACAAGGCGGCCGCTCTATTAATGGTACCGTGGGGCGTAAAACAATCACAGCCTTTTTTGAAGCAACTATTAGCATGATATGGTATCTCTAATATGTAAGACTTGCCGGCGTGAAGTGCTGATTGGCTGTGTTATGTATGTTTATCTATTTATTTTATTTTTACATATTCCAGCCTCAATGAGGCTATTGCAGGAGTTCAAAACAAAAACAAAAACAACAGGAACAAATCAACATGCATGAGCAGGCTTCCAAAAATTCTTGAAGTGATAGTGAACGAACACTTCTGGGCAGCATATTCCAGGCTTCTATATACTTGAAGGAAAGTTGTATTTCAACATGCCAGTGTGGGTGAAAAAAGTTGCAATGTTAAGGGCTTGGTCACTCCTCGTAGACGAAGGTCTGAAAAATTTGATATATGATTTTAGAGCGCTTAAACGAGAAGAATGGATTAGGTTGTGCAAAAATTTTAGGCATTTCACATTGCGACGCTTCGCAAGTGTAGTGAGACCTAGCTGTGAAAGGAAATTCGTTGGAGAAAAATGCCTGACGTATCTCTTGCATATAAAGCGCACAGCTCTTTTTTGAACAGATTCAGGTTTGTTGATGTCAAATTTCTCATGGCGGTTCCAAACCACACTACCATATTCAAGAATGGGGCGTATAAGAGTTTTGTAGGTAAGCAGTTTGGTTTCCTGAGGAGTAAGACAGAGTGAAGATGTAATTAACCTAAACAGTTAAGGGCTTTGTTGTAAGCAATCAATATGTTTGGACCATGATAAATTATGTGTCATAAGACTACGAAGATACTTATATTTGGACACCCTACACAGACTAACATTGTTCAAACCACAGTCAAAAGTCCGCAGGCATGAACGTCTGGTAAATGGCATAATGACTGTCTTGGAGAAGTCAATATTCACTTGCCGAGATTTGGACCAGCTACAAAAATGCGAAAATGAATTTTTCAGAATGGCATGACCCAGTGAAGATTTAACAGCATGATAGAGGACGCAGTCATCTGCGAAAAGGCGAATTTTCACAGAAGTGTGCAAAGGGAGGTCATTGATGTAAAGTAGGAATAAGAGTCAGAATTTCTCGTGCATTGAAACAGTTTGCTCTAGTGCATGAGGGAACGACATTTCACGTAAAAAAGACATGGAAAGGTGTAAAAAAGCCAGAGAACTACAAGCGCACTTTATTTTTGAGTAAGAAACAGTTTACCATTGCCATTAGCTATATCGAGCCCGGGATTGTAGCTTTGCATCTCAAAAGTAAATGAATAATTTTACGGCTGAGCAACATAAAAACAAATGGGCGGATATTTGGTGATGCTACAAAGTTCAGGAAATACTTGTACATGACAAAAGATGCGCGATATCGTCCTTTGCTGCAAAACAACAAACATGTAATCGGAGCTACATGCCGCTTGAATAAAAAAATTACCGCCCGCACGATTATAAGTATCTCGTAGTGACTGCATTTGTGGTTGAACTAAGCTGCATAGCTCTCCAAGGTATTATATGAAGCAATTTGTGAGAAAATGGCACCGCGACTGCTTGGCGGAACCTGTAGAGAGCTACGGCACTGACAAGATTCGGCATCTCGAACCGAAATCCGATGCAGACAGGCGCCGTAGCCCACAATCCTTTGCGTGAGCCACGATTTTGCCATCCACCTATTATTAAATTCGTTCGCTTAACTCCAAGATTGGTGTACTCGATGGTGTACGTGTTGTGGGTAGCATATGTTGCTTCTTTAAGATATTCCGTAGAGAAAAGATCAGTTAACTAACCTATACCTCTGGAAGCTCTCTAACATTCGGAAACGCAATAAACCCCACAATTGGTATGCATGAAAAGACGCACGTTTCGCGCCTCATCTTCCTTATCGGCAGTGTAACTCCCAATTCCAGACCATGAATACCGCCAAAGAAAGCAATTCGCTTTAAAATATGCTTTGCACGCATAATCAAATGCAAGCATCTACCAGATGTTTCGAAGCAGTTCATTGGCGTAGCGAGGAGTGGCACACCGGACCCGTGCCCCCCTCCTCGCTCCCGGCCCCCTCGATTTTTTTTTTCGCCACGGCATACAGAGCGAAAAAAATTACCTTATCAAAAAGCCACCCCCCCCCCCAATACCGAGGAGGGCAGCGAATGAATTTGGCTTGCGAAGTCGACACGGGACGAGCGGCGAATGCTCACCTCCTCGCATCATGCTTTTGCGGCTCGTAATGAATAAAAAAATGCTCGGGGTACAAATATCTGCATTGGGTATATACAATTGAGCAAGTACAACACCACCCGCTCGCAGCAAGCGAAGCAGACCACTGACCTAAATTTCGGTGGAAGGTTGCTGGCAGCGCACCAGGGCATCAGTGCCTCCAGGTTTTTGTGGGTGAATTGAGATACACAAGATAAAAAGAGCAGACGTACTCAATCGCACGTAAAGTGTGCATTCTGCTGGTATAGGTCTCAAACTACAAAACCAAAAAATAGAAAAAAAATGTCGCCCATTCGTTTTGAGGACACTGAGCATACAATGCATAACTCAGCCAAGACACAAGTCGAAAATCGCCAAAAATTTGCCATGTCGCCATTCATGATTTTAGGCCGCCACGGGTCCCTCCAATTCGCCAATTTGGCGAAAAGTAGCCACTAATGGCAAACCTGCTCGCACCACATCACCTCCCTTCTTGCTCCTATAGGTCACATTCAACGTTACTATTATTCCTGTTTATCACGAAACTGCAACGTCGAGCTTCACGCCTGTAGAAAGTTCGTCATTGCTTCTGTGGTGCATCTACATCCCTTCCAAAGCCTTCGAACCATTCCTGGAGTCAGAAAGAAAAGATTTAACCCCGCACAAACTACACGATTATTCATATATGAGGAACACAGTAGAGGCTTTGATGTGCCACGGAGTTTTCTCAGCAAGTTCAGCAGGAGTAATGGTGGTTCTGATCACTACAAGATTTAACACGCCACATCTGAAAACATGCACCGACGGCTGCAGAACTCACCGCCAACCATGCTGATTCATTAATTGAGGAACCACCACAGGCACGGTCAGACTCCAAGACACCACTTCATGCAGCGTTTTAAATGTCACCATGAACGCGAACCAAAAAGCAGTTAGTGGCTCGTAAAATCAAGAAAGAAATTTTTCGGTGCTTAGATATTTAGGATTGCAAGATCCAGCGGCGTTGTTTTTGCCGCCAACCCACACCAGCACGTGTGAAAAGTTCGCGAAGGCGCCCTAGGTTATGCAGGCTCGAGTTATGCCTGCAGGCGATGCAGGCCAGTCAGGCGGTCACGTGAAGATATGACAAGCTGCCCACATGCGAAGGCACACAGAATGCAGTGATCATGCGAGCAGGCCAAGCTAGAAAGTTTATAGGTCCCATTGTGGGAGACCCGAGTCCGGGTCGCCTAAAACCCTGCAGGACAATACAACACAGTTACAACCAACCGACCAATCTGAGCTATAGATCTGTCAAAGAAACCATGAAGTCACTGAAGCAATGCACCTAGCATCATCCGGTACGTAAGTTATAGCTAACGACGCCAAGTCAGCCTTTTCTGGCAAACAAGGCCAAGGCTGTGACAAGGCGCATGTTTCACCGAAAAAAGGCGCTCGCTCGAAAAAAAAAAGAAACCCCATCTGTGCCAGAATCAGCAGAAAATCACTGCTTTTTTTTAGCTGACCTTTCCAGGAAATGCATAATTAAATCGGCTTTAGTGGCCTATTTATTTTGTTTATTCAAGTTGATGACAACACTGAACCATGTATTTACGGGGGAATGGAAATCTATTTGTCTGATCAAGTTTTAAAAGTGCTGCGTTGATTTACGACGAAATTGGGACTGTTTTCACTAGTGTCTCCTACAGCGAGTTCTCAGTTTATTTGACCCCTTAACCAAGCATAATGTAGTCCGCCAGCCTGAGAACTCTGTAACCTATCTGTCTTTCCATCTACTACTCCTCCCACTAAGATTTATTTATTTATTTATTTATCTATTTATTTATTTATTTATTCATAAATGTGGTTAATTTAGACCATAGCATAGTGGTAAAAACCTTTAAAGAAACATACTTTGGGGGTCAAAAAGAACAAAAAAAAATAGCAAAGCAGTTAGAACAGGTTACAGAACACTTCAAATGACATGCTCTTCAAACGATAACGAATATTTTGGGATTACAGCCTCGTTAGACCGATTATTGCCATTGTTTATTGCACGAGGAATGCATGTTCAGAAAATAAGCCCTCAGCAAGTGTGCTTTGGAAACTAACTTCGAAAACTGTCAAGTACGTTAACTAAACAGTTAGACCCACAGCGCATTCTTTCAGCGAGCTGGGTAATGGTGCCTCTGCCGACCAATGGGCCAAACGGGACGTAACAGCCATGCACAGAATACTGCCGGTGTAGCTGAGGTCTCTATAGGTTTAGGCAGCCAGAACCATCATCGTACTACGCACGGCCATATACCGCCTGTATCCGGGGGAGTACCACTACCGCGTTTAACCGCATACAAGCAGCGAAAAGGAGTTGGCTGCTTTGCTTGCGCAAGGGAACGAGCCCCAATGGCTAGCCAGAAAGAACCGAGAGACAAAACAGCTTCGTTCAGCTTTGCGGCGAGATCAAAGCGCTGTTCCCACGGGCGGCGCAGTTCTTGCCGCTAGGCGTCTGTGTATAGCCGTTGTTCTATCGTAAAATGGCTCAGGCGTCCCGACGCAGAGCGTGGAGTAGGGCTCACTTGAAGCAGAGTTATACGCCGGTGTGCCTAATTGACAGCCTGGCCCAGAAGGATCTAAAGCCCGCGTCAATGGGATACGTTTCACCGCTACAGAGCGGGAACACATGCCGGCAGCCCGAGCCGCTCTTTGAGTGCCGGTTTGGCCTAATTTGGCCGCAGAACTTAATCACCTGCGCGTTCAGCAAACCGCTTGCCGGCATCAACTCATGCCAGGGATATAAAAACACACCAATAAAAACGCACATTTTTAGACGTTCTGGGGTAGAAGGCTAAAAAAAAACTATCTTTATCGTTTTATAAAGCTATACTCTTTGGCGATACCAAAATCGTAAATTACAGCGCTACAAGATGCTTGGTTAAAGAGAAAACGTGCAAAAAAAAAAAGAGCACGCAGGTGTCAGCTCCGTATTGGTATTCACGCAACAGTAGCTGCGACATCTTAGATTCGGATGGTAAGTTTTTCATCGGTAAAAATGAAGAACATTTAGTGTAGAATGGTACAGAGGCTTAACGTGCCAACTTTAGACATTTTTATTTAGGCAATTACAAAAAATGTGAGAAAATAATAAACACTACAAAATTCAAGACGTCACAATGACACTCATATGCAGAGATTTCGGCACAAAACTAAAAAAATGAACTATTGCACTTTATCTGCTATTCTGTCACTAAAACAATAACCACGAAATTCACGACAGTAGTATTCAAACTGTAATTTATCGGTCTAGATGTATTTTTCTTTAACTTAGCAGCCCTAATATTCAAGCTCTCGTATTATGAGTTTGGATGCCAACGGCCATGGCGGTGTCACTCCCTCACCACCTCCATCCACACAACTGCATTCTTGTTAAGTAATACAACAGCGACGTTGGAACTATCAGCGACGCTTAACAGCATGTAGCTAGAATACAACCTACGTGAGTACTGAGGACAGGGTTGGCGTGCTGATGAAAGGCCTGCCTGGAGTGAACGGTGCGTTTTCCTTGGACATGGAGGACATTTATTACTCAATTCCGCACGATGAATTGAACATAGCCGGGTGCGAGGTGAACGAGCTCAGTGGAGTAGTTCAGTGTCGAAACCGTAATGAGCGTTAGCGCATTTTTTGAGCTATTGTCCTATCACCTAGAGTTCACCTGGTAAAATTTAAGGGTCATGTATTTTTACAAAAGAAAGGAATATGCATTCGGTCTAGCGTTGCACCAATGTTATGCAACATACTTCTGGCCAAAATTTACAACTTTTTGGGTTTTATAGGACTTTTGACATTAGAGGAAGTAGAGTAATGCCGGGGATATTTTATCTCTCTTTAGAAAAACGTTCTCGAGGTTTAAGTTTTACCTGTGAACTATACCACTCGACAAAACCATAATGTTTTTTTTACTTAATTACAAGTAGTGTTGCATGGCTATGGCCATATTTGTTGAATATTTTCATTTAGAACAAATAAAGCGCTAATGTCCTATGAATCCAACCACTTGAAGTTGGTTCAGAGGATTTTGATTGATATGCGGTGTTTAACGTCCCAAAACCACCATATGATTACGAGAGACGCCGTAGTGGAGGGCTCCGGAAATTTCGACCACCCGGGGTTCTTTAACGTGCACCCAAATCTGAGCACACGGGCCTACAGCACTTCCGCCTCCATCGGAAATGCAGCCGCCGCAGCCGGGATTCGATCCCGCGACCTGCGGGTCAGCAGCCGAGTACCTTAGCCACTAGACCATCGCGACGGGGTTGGTTAAGAGGAGCATAGCACTCGGACGCATGGACGCGGTGCAAAAGGGCTGCTCCCACCGTTCGGCCTGTAGCCTGAAACAGCATGTAGAGAAGTACGTTGATAGCTGCAGGTTTTTCTGCCTCGCTGATTACGTCTGTGGAGGAAGTTGGATTGAAGAAAGTGAAAGATCTTTTTTTTTAATTAAACGTATGTAAGGTCTTAAAGTCCGAAAGCATTCAGAAAATATGAAAGACTTGTACCTTACATCCATAAAGTTTCTACAACATAATAAAGGTGGCCGAAAAGCAAGCTGCACGTCGGCATGGTTTTTTCCGCACCACGCAGATTGGCAGGCTTGTGTGCGCAATAGGTGAAGATGGGGAAAAAAAATTCGGCAGATCCCACATACCTGGGAATCGACGTTATTCGAAGCATGCGGAGGGAAGGTGACCGTGTTACAATTTTTTATTGAGCGAGACGCCACGAAATTACACTTAATATATGTACAAATGTTGCACGCGCCGACATATGTTGAAGAGTTGCAGATGTGTATATAACTAGTTGTTTGCACTTGCGCAACGATATCAACTCTAACATGCACATTAGCAACAACAGAAGCTGATATGAAGCGCTGATGCTCGCAAGCATTGGCACTGGACACTGCTACATAAATCAACTTCAGCGCATGACAACTAACCACAATTGAGGTTAACCCGTTGTGACGGCTGTATGAAAGGAGTACATATGTAATGTTTAAAAAATTGGGTAGACAGCACTGCAATCGCTATTGACGTTTCACGAAGATTAGCGTCTACACGAAGAGTAATTCCGTGACCTGGCGTAGCTCTGTGGTAAAATACTTCATTGCCAGCAGAATGCTTGGGTTCGATTCCAGCGGGGACCCTGACATTTATTCTTTGCGTTCGTTGGGTCGACGCTACCGATGTCATGTATTTCTTAACGCTCACGCGTTAACATTGACCATTGGTGTTCTCGTCGTTCCTGGGTAGATACTAAGGGTCAATCACCTGTGGCACATACCCGCATACCAGCGGCACATACCCGCCCATTGGTATGTGCCACTGTTTGACGGGAAGAGTTTGACGATGTACGCGACGAGATTGTAACATTATTCGTGCCTTGACCAGTGCGTCATATTCGTCAAACCATCTCCCTCGCCAATTTTGGTTCACGCCAAGTTAAGGGGGTGACCATGAGAGAGCACTGAAACGTAAGCGGCTAGATAGATAGATAGATACGCTCAAAGTCGCCGAAGTTCGCTAAGAAATGCTTCACATTTAAAAGATGCTTGTGAAGATGAAACCATTTGTTCACTGTAAACCAATTTGCACCCTTATAAAGGTGTTTGCCATGGATATAACTAACACCATACGATTACTTCAAAACAACCATGGCATGAGTGATTTGGTTTGTCAGAAGACCCTTATCGTAGGGCGTTAGTTATAGACACGGAAAACACAATTAATGGTGCAAACTGGTTTATATGCAGTTTCGAGTGCAAGACTGGCGTTCTTTACTGCATCCCATTGGCGTATGGCGAAGGTTGTATATAAGGCAAACGGGAAGGTTTTGATATGTGGGGTTTAACGTCCCAAAACCACCAAATGATTATGAGAGACGCCGTAGTGGAGGGCTCCGGAAATTTCGACCTCCTGGGGTGCTTTAACGTGCACCCAAATCTGAGCACACGGGCCTACAACATTTCCGCCTTTATCGGAAATGCAGCCGCCGCAGTCGAGATTGGATCCCGCGACCTGCGGGTCAGCAGCCGAGTACCTTAGCCACTAGACCACCGCGGCGGGGACGGGAGGGTGTGTAAATAAGCGGTTGCAAGAACATAATACATATTTGAGCGGGGTTCTGGGAAGCAATTCGGTTATTCATTGCCACACTTGCATGAAATGCTATTCTTGTAAGCGCGTAATGTTTGATCGCACGACCATTTTAGGAAAAGGGGAGATACGATGGGGAAATTTTAGAATCTTTTTTCAGTTTGTAAATAATAAAGGTAACTGTGTCAGCAACACGCCGTTGTCTCTGACGTAAATGAGTATACCTACCTAGCAGGAAAGAAAGTTTCAAGCGTCACGTGTCGTGGTAAGGGACGAAATGCACATGTGTGAGAAGTCTTGTTCGACCTTGTATTCTGAAATAAAGCACGGTTGAAAGACAAGCGTTCATCCGTGCATGTGCACTGCCTTCTTCTTGCGTACGTGTTTGTGTGTTGTCGCTGTCGCCCCGTTTTTGAAGTTCATGATGCACCGACTGGCCCAATTTCCAAAAGCGTGTCTTGTTGCAGCCACGTGAGAAAGTATGTCTAATGCAATAATTGATTAAATTCAATTTTTTTAAATCTTTCCCCAAAATAAATTGTATGGCGCCATCCATAGGCAACAAAGGCACGGAAGGGGCTGAAGGGCGCAAAATCTGCCCCACACATTGACTTGGTAGGGAGGCGGGAGTTGCGATAAACCTTCGCCACCTCCTGACGGGGAACCCCGCGCATAGAGTTACTGTATGTGCTACCTCTAGGTAGCAGAGTTGCGCCACTGTCTTCAGGGCGCCGCCCTCTCCGCCTACAGGAGTTCAGCGCCCCTTAGAGTTACTGTATATGCTACCTTTAGTTAGCAGAGTTGCACCAACGTACGCCATCTTGGGTTCAAATTACTTGCAGGAAAGCCACTCACCACCCACGTAGGAGTAGCGCTCGCGCTTATAGCGTTGCTTTATTTATTTTTTTTTCCTTTCTTTTCTTTCTATTTTTGATGAAGGTACGAGACAAACTCAGTTACTCTGGTCACGCCATGAAGCCTTGATTTTATGTTTACGTTTTTCGTAAGTAATAATGAAAAAAAAACGCGCAGCGTCAGCTTATTGAACCAGTGGTACATATGTATATTTATAGTAGGCCACACGTTAGCTTCGGCTTCTTTTGCACTGTTTTTCCCGTTTACACATATAAAATTATTTTTCATCCCTGATCACTATCGAGCCAGAGATGGAGTATTTTCACCACGTTGGGCTCGTTCGTTAACTGTGTGAGTTAACCAGCTAAAGCTTTGTAGTGTTCAACTGAATCAAGCTGGATAGCGATCGAGAGTGGCCGTGCGACGCCCGCGTTAAGCGCGCATGTCGTATTACGATGGTATTAACATCGCGGCTCGCGACAATTGATGTGAATCGTCGTTCAACAACACTGCCATGTCCAACATTATTTCCGCTTAAGTTTTCAAAGCTGCAGTCAATTCACGCACTAGCAGCAACACCTTGCCGACTCAAATAGTTCTAGTTTAAATTCTCCCTTTATTTTTAGCGTTTTAACCGCCACACTAATTTGGACGTATGCAGCTGACACACGCTGCCCAACTCTGGGTGTATAACGTATTCACAACTGCATCTGTGGTTAATACAAATAGAGCAAGTTTTGCAGTGCCGTGGACAGATAAAATAATAAAGAAAGCCAAGCGCATGGGCGACAGCAGAGAAGTTGAAAAGGGGTCATTACCCCCCTCAGCTACAACATCACTTGCCCTCACCCAAGCTAGACTAGTGCTCTCGCTCTTCCTAAGTCGCATAGCAACAATGGTGTACACCCCCAAGAGAAAATCTTGCCGACGACAATGGTCAAGCGCTTATTCCTTCCGACTGAACACTAATCTTGCAACACCCGCTGCACCCGCGTCTAATCACATGGGCTATATGTAGTGCAATTCAACACAGAATGCATTTGCTGCCGCATTTCTCGTGACCAACAGGCAGCATGTCTACATTACCGAAGAAGCGCGGCGAGAATGACAACAGGCGTTGTCAACCCCGCTTGATCTGCCCGAAATCTGCGTAGCGTTGGCTTCTCCGCAGTGCAAATGAACCACCTATGACCACGTGATGGAGCTCGGTGAGCAGGGGCGCCAGAGTTGCTGGTAGCATATACAGTAACTCTACCCGCGCACGCCCTATGGCGCCATCTGTATCGCTTCTTGTGTCACCATATGTTGTATGCAAAGGCCACTCACCGAAGGATAGCATCCCATATCTTGAGTTCGATGTCAGCGTACATGGTGAGCATGACGCTGTTCGTCATATTTAGACACTCGGTGAGGCCATCGGTCTGTAGTGGTAAACTGTGCTCCAGTGGTAGCTTGTTTGGCTGTACCTCAAGATCGCCTGAGTAAGGTCGGCAGTAAAGGCCGTACAGATCTGTCCGTGATGAAGACCTTCGAGGCGCCATCACGCAGTATGACGTTCCCAACGAACTTCGCTACCTCAGCAGCACTGTCTTTACGCAATGCCCTTGAGAGAGAGAAACAACGTTTATTCACGCATCCGGCGTGCGGGAAGTCACCGGCCACGCAGGGCGCGGGTATTCCCTATCTGAGGACTATGGCTAATAGTCCTATAGTCCCAGGCGCTAGATCTTGAAGACGTTGTGCTCCGGCTAGGCGTTGGATACTCGGGCTCCTCCGCTCCCGTTGTCCGGGGCGTTGGCTCCCTTTCTCCTCTGCTTTGCCAGGGCCTCCTCAAGCCACTAGATGGCCCTTCGTTGCGTGGTTGAGTCTTCGGAGCGTATCCATGCTCCCACCTCTTCGGAATACGTGGCGTCCCGGCACAGCCCATTCCCATTGTTCACACCACTGTTACACCCGCCCCACATGATGTGGCGGAGGGTGGCTAGTTCACGTTCGCACACGCACACGCTGTTTGCGTCCACAAACATGTCGGGGCATACGTGCCGGGTCAATGCTGGCGTTAGCACGCATTCTGTTTGCAGTTGTCGGAGCTTCACTGCTTCCGCACGTGACAGTTCACGATGCGGGGGCGGAAAGGCTCTCCTGACCTCTCTGTAGGCCGCCAGGATCTCTCCTTAGTCGGTGAGGGGATCGAGGTCTTCTTCTCGTTCTTCACCGCTGGTTTCGGGGAGACGGGCTGCCGCGGTCCGGCACGTGATGAGATCACGGGCCACAGCGTCCGCCTTCTCGTTGCGGTTCTCGATGTCGGGAGCCAGTTGTCCCATGTGGGCTGGGAACCATTTGAGGGCGATGGTTGGCCCTGTAGCGGCGCCACGAGCAGCCCGCGAAGCCGCAATGGACCTCACTAGCCGCTCCGTGCCCCACCAGACCATGCCTCGGGCAAAATTCCTGATTGCCTGCTTTGAGTCGCTTAGCACCGTGCGCGTGCCCGGCCTACCTGTGGCCAGGGCTATCGCCGCCTCCTCTGCCTGGCCGGCTGTTCGCGCGCGCACGGTGCTTGCTGTTAGTAGTTTACCGGTAGTAGCGCTGACCACCACTGCTGCGAAGGCGTTGCGTCTTCCCGGATACCTTGCGGCGTCCACGTAGACTGCGCCCTCGTGTCTCTGATGTTGACGGGCCAGCGCCGCTGCTCTCGCCGCTCGCCTGCCCGCATCCCTTTCCGGATCCGTGTTCTTTGGCAGCGGGTAGACGATGATTTTCCTAGCTGCCTCGTCGCTCAGGGGGACTTGTTCTTCTAGCTCCCCCTCCGGTCCTGCTCCCGGGCGTTCTCCAAGAGGTAGTAATCCCACCCGATCGAGTAATCCTCTGCACGCGGCTGTGTTGCTCAGGCGGCTCAGCTGCGAAGCTCTCTGGGCCTGGCTGATCTCTGAGAGCGTGTTGTGTGCTCCCAGAGACAGCAAGACCGTTGTCTTTGTGCCTGGTAGGAGCCCAAGAGCCCCCGCGTAAGCCTTCCGGATGGCAGCGTCGATCTTGGCTCGTTCCGCGCCATCCAGCGGCGAAAGGCCCCCGCATATGCCGTGTGGCTTATAACGAAAGCCTGCAGCAGACGCAGGAGCCCCCTGCCTTTAATTCCCCGGTAGCGGGACGACACTCACTTGACCGGGCGCGCTGCGACGCCCATCTTGGTTGTGATGTTCTTGACCGCCGTGGCGTTGGTTTGGGTGCCGTCTACGAACATCCCCAGGACTTGAAGCCCCGGGACGTGCGGAATCTGCATACCGTCACTGGTGCGCACGATGATGTTCTCGGCCGCCTCTCGACTTGCCTTCTTTCTGTGCCTCCCAGGTGGTGACAGGATGAGTAGCTGTGATTTTTGTGGCGAACATTGCAAGCCCGTGCCCGAGAGCGCGGACTACACGGCGTCCACCGCCGCCTGCAGGCCCGCCTCGATGTCTCCGTCGCTTCCACCCGTGGCCCAAATGGTTACGTCATCGGCGTAGAGGCAGTGTCGGATTCCCGGGCCCAGCGCCTCCAGACGCCTGGACACCACGATCATGACAATGTTAAACAGGAACGGGGAGGTGACCGAGCCCTGTGGGGTCCCGACACTGCACAGCTCTCGTTCTTCAAACTTCGTTCCTCCCACCTTCAACCTGGCTGTGCGGCGAGAGAGGAAGGCTTTGATGTATTTGTACGATCTTGCACCCAGCCCCAGGCGGGACACCTGAGCCAGGACCGGCGAGTGCTTAACGTTGTCGAAGGCGCTCTGCAGGTCCAGGCCCAAGATCGCTCGGTTGTCATTCTTTGGAGTCCCGCCCGGTGGGTCAAGGACTTCTCATTGGATCAGGAGCATGGCTTGTGTCGGCGTATCGGGTGAGGTAGTAGGTAACTACGACGATCCATTAGTTTCCGGAAGTTGACACCAGGAACGGTTCCATCCCGATTTGCTGGAACGCCCGACAAAGTGGCTCGGTGGGCTGTGGAAGACCTGCTGCCCTAGTCGGCTGTACCTTCCATTGCTGACAACCTCAGGTACATAATGTCTGACGTAGGCAGTGAGGCGAGACCAGTAGTACTTTTCCGGTGTTCTCGCAAGCGTGCGAGAAAATCCAAGGTGTCCAGCCATCGCGTCGTCATATAAAGCTTCCAGAACCTATAGACGCAAATCTGGCGAGATCACGAGCAGATAGTTGGCTTGAAGTGGCTCTTCTCTAGGAGAACGTCGTTCCGCAAGAGAAACGACGCCAGTTAACTTTGCGACTGTGGCCATGCCCTCGAGGTATTCCACAAGGCTCTCCTATACCAGGTCGGTTCGTGGTCTTTCAGGAAAGTCATCGGTAAAGGTTCCCACGAATAAGTCACCGTCCTAGTCATCCTGTGGCACGTCAGTGGGGGCACAAAACAGTCATTCGGAATCAAGGTGTTTTCGTCCGGAATTAACTGTAAATGTCGTGATGTCGAATTCCTCAAGTCCCACACTGCATGATGTGAGGCGGTCTGAAGGGTCCTGTAAATTAGCAAGTCATGCACAAGGCGTCTGGTTAGTCCGAAGGACCTGCCGTAAAAGTATACAGGGGTGAAACTTGGATGTAGCGATGGAAAGACACCGCTTTTCTAAACACAGGCAGATGGGGCGAGTTGGTGGGATTCCATGATAAATATATAACAGCGCTTATACACAGGACGTATGCATGTGGGACGTAGTGGCCAGATACTGCACCAGTGTGGCCAATACTTCTCGGGACAACCACGACTTTATTACTATAAGAACTAGCAGTAACCCAGATGACACCCCACCAGTAATGATAGAAGAAGTCAGAAAAGATTTGGACAGTATGCAAAGAGGCAAAGCTGCTGGTGAGGATCAGGTAACATCAGATCTGCTGAAAGATGGAGGACAGATTGTGTTGGAAAAGCTAGCCACCTTGTTTACGAGGTGTCTCCTGACGGGAAGAGTACCAGAGTTTTGGAAGAACGCTAACGTCATCTTAATACATAAGAAAGGAGATGACAAGGACTTGAAGAATTACAGGCCGATCAGCTTGGTCTCTGTAGTATACAAGCTATTTACAAAGGTAATTGCTAACAGAGTTAAGAAAACATTAGAATTCAATCAACCAAAAGAACAAGCAGGATTTCGAGCAGGCTATTCAACAATCGACCACATTCATACTATCAATCAGGTAATAGAGAAATGCTCAGAATATAACCAACCACTATACATAGCCTTCATAGATTACGAGAATGCGTTTGATTCAGTTGAAATATCAGCAGTCATGCAGACACTGCGGAATCAGGGCAACGACGACGCATATATAAACATCCTGGAAGAGATCTACAGGGGATCTACTGCTACCATAGTGCTTCATAAGGAAAGCGACAGAATACCAATCAAGAAGGGTGTGAGGCAGGGGGATACAATCCAGTGGCGGATCTAGTGGAGGGGCGGGGGCGGAAGCGGCGATTGCCCCCCACCAAAGCCTGTCAGCACCCTCTCCCCCTCCCTGCAGTGCTTGCCATCCACCTGCTATCACCACATAGGACAAATGAGTGGGACCACTGAGAGCACATAATAACAGTATTTATGCCATTACAGGGTCTTCAGGCTAGTAAAAACAAAAAAGTAATGACCCCGCCCCCTTTCTGGTGTTGATTCAAGTGACCCCCCCCCCCCCCTAAAATGGGTGGCTGGATCCACCCCTGATACGATCTCCCCAATTCTATTTACCGTGTGCTTACAGGAGGTTTTTAGAGGCATATAGTGGGAACAGTTGGGCATAAGAGTTAATGGAGAGTACCTTAGTACCCTGCGCTTCGCCGATGACATTGCGTTGCTGAGTAACTCAGGGGACGAATTGCAACTCGATTATGGCGTTACGGTTATGGCAACGGATTATGACAAGGAGAGCAGAAAGGTAGGTCTTAAAATTAATCCGGAAAAAACGAAAGTAATGTACAACAACCTCGGAAGAGAACAGCGCTTCGAGATAGGTAACAGTGCACTTGAACAATTTCTGTGTCTTAATTACAAATTTTAGTTGTTGACTTGGGCAAAATGTGCTATCAATGTATTATGTAACATTTTTTTGTTGTTGTTTCTTCGCAAACATAACGTGTTTATCCTCGCTCTTCCTCTTTTTTGTACACAAGTTCTTTTAATTTCGTGACTATTCAGTGGAATATGCCTGTACAGTATACTTTGTATTGACTTGCGCTATGTACGGCCTGCGTGCTGAACTGTCGTAGGAGCAGAAGCTTTTGTCAGGCCTCATGACCTTTAACTTCTGCTTCCTTTCTGTTATAAACAGAAGAAATAAAGTCAATTCAATTCGATTCAACTTGTGAAAGACTATGTCCACTTAGGACAGGTAATAACTGCAGAGCCGAACCACGAGAATGAAGTGACTAGAAGAATAAGAATGGGGTGGAGCACATTTGGCAAGCACTCTCAAATCATGACAGGTAGATTGCCACTATCCCTCAAGAGGAAGGTATATAACAGCTACATCTTGCCGGTACTTAGCTACGGAGCAGCAACCTGGAGACTTACAAAGAGGGTTCAGCTTAAATTGAGGACGACTTAGCGAGCAATAGAAAGGAAAATGGTAGGTGTAACCTTAAGAGACAAGAAGAAAGCAGAGTGGGTCAGGGAACAAACCGGGGTTAAGGGTATCACAGTTGAAATCTCCTGACGCCGACGACCTTCGACGACAGTGTAGCTCTGATCGAGTGGACTTACTCTACGCCATCTACTGGCGCCGACAAGAGCTCTCGCAAGTCGTGCCCCGTCCTCGGACTCCTGTGACCGTGTTTCCATCTTTCCTATCTCTCCTATCTCCTCGATATGTCGTCGCGCTCGCTCTCTGGCATACTGTTTCTCTCTCTCTCTCTCTACACCTTTATTCCTATCCTTTTAATCCCTCCTCACCCCCATTTCTTGTGAGCTACTGTTGAGGTGTCGCTCCCTGAAGCAGACAGTTACGGGGCTCATTTTTCTCTTCCTCTCTCTCTTAGAACCACTTAGTCAAGAAGAGGAAATAGACATGGGCCGGGCACGTAGCGTGTAGACAGGATAACCTCTGGTCATCAAGGGTAACTGACTGGATTCTCAGAGAAGGCAAGCCGGTTAGGGGGAGACAGAAGGTTAGCTCGGCAGAGAGATTTCTGCGTGATGCGCTCACCGCACCACGCAGAAAGTTGGTTATTTCGATAGAAATTATATGGACACTCGACGGCTGTTCGCCGTCGCCGCCATGTTCCATGTTACACGTAAACTCCAAGTTGGTTACATACTTTGCGCACTCCACGTTCTACTCGTGGGCGAAATCGCGCGAGCGGGGGCAACGAGCGCTGCTCGAACATAAGTTAAACTAGGCGGCCAATCTCCGTCACTCGGACCTCGGACGGCGCACACGATAGCATCCCGCCGCGTGGTAGACCTGCGGTCGAAGGCCCAAGCCAGAGAGGAAACACGCCGCCCGTCTTGAACGAGCACAAAAAGCGCCGCAGAGGGTGGAGGTGGGGGGTCGCTCGAGCATCAGCTGTGTACGTTGATTCTAAGGGCGTGGTCGCGATCGCTGGCGAGCTCGCGATCTCGGCAAGCATCAGCGCACGGCTCGCACACCCTTTTACGTGCTACGCTCTCAACGTGAAGAGAATACGTGAAAAGAGCCTTTCTCCCTGAAGCGGCCGTAGCTTTTCTCTTACGCAAGCGCTTTGTAGTTACGCGAAATCAGACCCAAAAGAGTTAGCTGTTAGCCTTACTTCGTATTGTCACGGGGCCGTGACGTTGACGAAGGCAGCACTTATTTTCATGACTGAACTTTCAAATGCGAATGCATTTCTTAGTCGGGCTATGTCAGGCATTCGGCGTTGTACGTGGTGTCTGCGCGCCGGCAGGTGTTATCTCTCCGCTCTCACTCCTTCTCCCATAGCAACAGCTGTCTACGCGCGCACTTATCCTCGCCCCTAGCAACCGGAGCATGTGGTGCGAGAGAGAGTTGGAGAGAGTAGGTGCAGTGCTTCGCACTCCTTCTCTCACCGTTCGCACTCTTTCCTCCCTGCGCCACAATTTCCCGTCCGCTCACGCGTCACTGTCGCCCGTGCGCTGGCTCGGCGCCTTCTCAAGAACATCCAAAAATGTGTGCTCGAGACGACGCTGTGAAGCGCCCCGCCGAGCTGTTTGTTTTGTTCAATTCAAAGCATTTTTTAACCGTGCACGCTATCTACTAGAGCTGGTAACGCATACCGGGTTTCTCGCGACAGAAAAACACTACGAGCGGCCAACGGCGCTATTGGCTGCACGGTGTAAAAAAAAAACAGTATTCTTCTAACGCTGTGTTCTCATGTGTGAAACATCATTATGGACGCTACGCAATGCCTTCGCATTTCCTCACGATTCCCTTCGGGGAGGTGTGGACATTTTTTTTTTTACTTGGGCGAACCTCTGCCAGGAAAGCGAAACACCTCTCTACAAGCAGTACACGCTGTACACTGATAGCAGCTAGCGAACATATAGCATCGGTCATCGTTAATCTGCCAAACAGTGAAGTGTGTCGCGATGCCATCAAAGATTCCAGCGTTATCGCTAGCGACCACGTAAGTTCCAGAACAAACTCTAATGTATGCATTGTGCGCGTAGCCTCATCAGGTTCTAAAATTATGTAGATGGTTCCCAGTCATTCGGGCGTGATTTTCTCAAGGCAGCGTTACACGTATAGCGGTGCGGTAACATGATTGAAAGAAAGGGATGCGTGCGGCAGTACAACATTTTATGATTTGATATGTGGCGTTTAACGTCCCAAAACCACCATATGATTATGAGAGAAGCCGTAGTTAAGGGCTACGAAAATTTCGACCACCTGGGGTTTTTTAACGTGCACCCAAATCTGAGCACACGCGCCTACATTATTTCTGCCTCTATCGAAAATGCAGCCGCCTCAGCTTGGCTTCGATCCAGCGACCTGCGGGTCAGTAGCCGAGTACCTTATAGCCACTAGACCACCACGGCGGGCAAGCACAACATTACAATTTGTTGCTTTTACACTAATTGCTTCGCCAGTGAAACTTTCTTTTTTTTCAGTTTTTATGGTTCGATGGTCTACATAATAAATTTTCAGGGTCCGAGTGAGGATCGTACCCAGGCCGTTTGCGTGGCGAACAGGTTTTATACCGCACAACTACGTGTCTGCTAAGGAATGCATTGAAAATAACTTACTCTGCTAGGAAATGCAGAGAAATAAACTTTCATGCTTTACAAAAACACGCGTCCTGCACACAGGCTTCATAATACAGCTGATTTGTGATTTGATTTGTGGGGTTTAACGTCCCAAAACCACCATATGATTATGAGAGACGCCGTAGTGCAGGGCTCCGGATATTTTGACCTCCTGGGGTTCTTTAACGTGCACCCAAATCTGAGTACACGGGCCTACAGCAGGTAATATCACAGTAACATTGTGATCGGGCGTCAGAACATGTGATTATCATAACGGCTTTGTGGTTTGAAGTCGGCCACCCATTACATAGGAACAAACGTTACTGCACGTATTCCCTTGAGACCACGTAGTGGGAGGAAAGCAAGTTCAAAAACACTTAGCGCGCATTACTGCTCACGGTTCAAAGCATATGTTACCCATTACACAGAATGCAGCCATACACGAAAGGTTCACTGACACAAGCCATTTTCAACTTTATTGGCCATATATAGAATATACTAATCCACAATTTAAGCTTCTCGAGTAACATTCAATAAAATGTATGCACTAAGAAACGATCGTGCACACAGTTATTATTAATACCATGCCCAATAACACGTTTTTATTCGAAAATACCAATAAAGATGTGGTTCCTGAAGAAAAATTTTTTTCACACCATAGTGTGCGCTATATATCCACAAATGCTATATTCCTAGCAATTTGTACTAATAAATGTCATCAACTTGCTAAAGATCTGTTTGCCGAACGCCACAAAATTTACTAATGTTCTCTTGAACAAGTCACAGTTTCGCCAATAGGGTGAAGCAATGAACACAATAGAAACATGTTCGAATGTTTTACGAAGCAAGGCTAGCATTTTTAGGAGCAATATTAATTGTAGTAAACATGCTCTTGTTAAGTAATCAAGTTTCCTGCATCGCGGCCACAGTAGAAGACCACTACAAGGCTCATCCGTAGTGACTGCGTTGATGTACGTAGTGAGGCTGGCAGTCAACACCTTTAGATCCGATCTGATGCAACTCTACAAAATGCTGGTGTAAGAAAACATGGACACTCCAAGTAGACTTTTGGCACTGTTTTTAAGTGTTGAGAGGGCAGCCCGTAGAAGCTCCCGCCTGATGTGAGATCACAAGGCGCGCGCTGATCGTTGCCACAAAAACGCGCCAACCATAAGCGTCCCCCTCCCTCCTCTTGTTCGCTGGCGAGACAAGCACGCGCGCAGAGGAGCCAGGCTGGAAAGGCAATGTTCGCTCCGCAGAAAGAGAAGGCTAGCGCATTCTCCCCCCCCCCCCCATATATATATATATATATATATATATATATATATATATATATATATATATATATATATATATGGGATATGGCACAACGGGAGCGTTGTCAACAAGGATAAATATATTTGTTTACCAACAGTTTTGGGAGGGGTCCTCCCTTCATTAGGGGATGGTTATACTAACATAGACGTTCAAATTTCGTTGTTGCCGCATCCCTCTCGCCTTGAAAGATGTTTGCGAGAGTGAGAAAGAACTAAAAAACAAACAAAAAAGAAACAAAACACTGTGAACTCTCAGTACAAAAATAGACTGTGCACATCCAAATGCCGGTGTAAGTCCACATCCGGTTCTCATTCCGTGCTAGCCAGTTCTCGACGTGTGTCGGGCCACCCAAGATTGTCGCAGCGGTGGCGGGAGGGCCCACGACGGCGTGCATAAGAGTTTCCCCTTAATGGGTCAGTCGGCTCTTTACCTTTCATCTTCGTCCGTTTCCCCTCAATGGCCGTCAAGTGGTAGGCGAGCGTAAACACTTTGTATGTGCACATGAGGAAAAATATATAAACAAGAAAAAAAAAGAAAAGAAGAAAACACAAGAAAGGACAGTGTACGCGTATGAGTCAGTCATAAAAAACAAAGATGGTCTCCAGCTATGAATCTTTCTCACCAATTTCCTCCTGGCTTACTTCTCGGAGGCAAGAGAGTCTTCCGAGGTCCTCATTGATGCCGGCTACTAATGTTCTAAATTTGAAAATAAAATATGCCTCATGCTGTTCGCGCTCGCGCCTGCTTGAGAAACCGGAATGTAAAAGAGTTATGCTGATATTTTCAAAACTGTGGTTTGGCAGGCGCAGATGTCTAGATAAAGGGGACAATCTTGGGTGGCCCGACACACATCGAGAACTGGCCAGCACAGGATGAGAACCGAATGTGGACTTACACCGACATTTGGATGTGCACAGTCCGGTTTTGTGCTCAGCAATCACAGTGTTTTGTTTCTTTTTTGTTTGTGTTTTTAGTTCTTTCTTACTCTTGCAAACATCTTTCAAGGTGAGAGGGATGCGGCAACAATGAAGTCTGAAAGTCTATATTAGTATAACTCATCCCCTGACAAAGGGAGGACTCCTCCAAAAACTGTTGGGAAATAAATATCTTTATTCTTGTTGACAACGCTCTCGTTGTGCCATATCCCACACCTTCATGAAGACTAACTGACCCATCGAATTATTCATCATCATCATCATCAGCCTGACTACGTCCACTGCAGGACAAAGGCCTCTCCCATGTTCCGCCAGTTAACCCGGTCCTGTGCTTGCTGCTGCCAATTTCTACCCGCAAACTTCTTAATCTCATCTGCCCACCTAACCTTCTGTCTCCCCCTAACCCGCTTCCCTTCTCTGGGAATCCAGTCAGTTACCCTTAATGACCAGCGGTTATCCTGTCTACGCGCTACATGCCCTGCCCATGTCCATTTCTTCTTCTTGATTTCAGCTATGATATCCTTAACCCCCGTTTGTTCCCTAATCCACTCTGCTCTCTTCTTGTTTCTTAAGGTTACACCTACCATTTTTCTTTCCATTGCTCGCTGCGTCGTCCTCAATTTAAGCTGAACCCTCTTTGTAAGTCTCCAGGTTTCTGCTCCGTAGCTAAGTACCGGCAAGATACAGCTGTTATATACCTTCCTCTTGAGGGATAGTGGCAGTCTACCTGTCATAATTTGAGAGTGCTTGCCGAATGTGCTCCACCCTATTCTTATTCTTCTAGTTACTTCAATCTCGTGGTTCGGCTCTGCGGTTGTTACCTGCCCTAAGTAGACATAGTCTTTTACAACTTCAAGTGCACTATTACCTATCTCGAAGCGCTGCTCCTCGCCGAGGTTGTTGTACATTACTTTCGTTTTCTGCAGATTAATTTTAAGACCCACCTTTCTGCTCTCCTTGTCTAACTCCGTAATCATTAGTTGCAATTCGTCCCCCGAGTTACTCAGCAATGCAATGTCATCGGCGAAGCGCAGGTTACTAAGGTATTCTCCATTGACTCTTATCCCTAACTGTTCCCATTCTAGGCTTCTGAAAACCTCCTGTAAGCACGCGGTAAATAGCATTGGGGAAATTGTGTCCCCCTGCCTTACACCCTTCTTGATTGGTATTCTGTTGCCTTCTTTATGAAGCACTATGGTAGCAGTTGATCCCCTGTAGATTTCTTCCACAATGTTTATATATACTTCATCTACACCCTGATTCCGCAGTGTTTGCATGACGGCTGATATTTCTACTGAATCAAACGCCTTCTCGTAATCTATGAAGGCTATGTATAGTGGTTGGTTATACTCTGAGCATTTCTCTATTACCTGATTGATAGTATGAATGTGGTCGATTGTTGAGTAGCCTGTTCGAAATCCTGCTTGTTCCTTTGCATCGAATTATTAGTCCCAGTATATATATATATACACACATACACGTGAATGACGGTTGCGGTGACGGCAAAAACCAATCGAAACTCCGTATAATTGATATCACAATAATAACGACCCTCAGCGTGGCAATGATTGAAGTGTTTCTCACAAACGGCAGCCATACGAATTATTCTTATAAACTTTCTCTTCATTTTCTTTTTTTGCTCGGCTAAGTGTTTTGGGTCGACAGGGGCGTGGAAAAATGAGACCCGCTCGTTGTTTGAGCGGTATCCACTCGCACAATATGGAGCGAAACAGGTGTTGCCTTTATGGCTCCTTTTTTTGCGATATCACGGTTTCGCAATGAGATGCAATGGTGAACAGTGCGAACAGAAAATAAACACAGCAACGACATGCAGAGGCATCATATGCTACATGTTCAAAAGCAGAAACGTCCCGCAACTGCATTCACGAGCGCTCATATGAAGTGCACATGAAATGCAAGCGACACTCGTGCACAGTGCAACGCACGTGTGACACACGCTTTTGGTGCGCCGCGTTCGGTGAGCACGGTCCATAGCACGGTCCCTAAAGGAGTGTCGCCGTCTGGTAGCCTCCGGCGGCAGGCATCACAGTCGGCACACTAGTAAGTACATTTTAAGAGCGTATACCCATGGTAAACTCTCCTCCGCGCGTGCGTTTGTAAGCGCCAGCAGGTTTCCACTGGACTGAAGATGCATGCTGGTGAAAAGTGTGGAGGAAGTGATGTCATGACGGCCATATCTACTGCGTTGCTATGGTTACGTCACAGAATATGTATGCTACGTGTTGTGCAGTGTAGCTGGTCTAGCAGTGAGCAGTGCGGGTATGTGTGCCTCCGTAGGTCTCGCACTGAGCCGTAGCGGAAAATATCCGTGCTTCGTGCTACGTCTTTAGCTACACAGTGCTCTCCGAGCGGTTAATGTACTACTAGCAACGTTTTAAAAACCTGTAGTAAGCCACGGGGCTCAGCAGAGAATTTGAAGTACTTAGCAAAACTGTGTTTGGGGCACCATGACAAAACGGAACCGCGACGAACGCCTTGCAGGTCAATGACTGTTATCTAGTGTTTCTGCTTGTGACAACAGATGAAACATTTGTGCCCCGCAAGACGCAATGAGGACGTCAGGTCACATGAGTAGTTTCGAGTTCGATATGTGTACAGTAACAACTTGCATGCGCATATTAAACACCTTTTCTGTTTCGCTTGCTTTGCTCGCCTCTGAATTGGCGTTAGAGAAACCGTGTTCAAGTGTTATTTGCACCATTCACAAGGTCACCGCGGTTGCACAATGCTGACGCCAGTGAGCTTTTACGTGGGACATGGACACGGTGACCGTGGGCGCCACGGGTGCCGTGTCGGCTGTGTGAGAAAAAGAATGCAACCATACAAGGCGGTGCAGGTCCGATCACGTTGTTTGTACAGTCCGTGAATAAACGTTGTGAAAACATTGACACCGCATTCACCGTAGTCAGTGCACCTAGCACGCGATCTCTTGAGCTGGCTTCCTAGTTGGCGGGCTGTTACTCCCTGTTAGTACTCGGACATGATTTCCCCATTTCACTTCCCCAATCATGTCCCCAGTCATTTCCTGCTGGGGACATGATTTCCCCAGCATACCTGGTTTTCGAGCCGGAGAGGGAGACGTGCTTTTTACTTCGCTAATAACATTTAAAAACAAGATAGGATAATCTGCTGAGTCAATATGACCGACTTCTGGCTTCACCACGACGCTTCACAGAGTGTGATGTCTGGGTTTCTAAGCGATGCCTCACGCACAAACTGACAATGAAAGCGATACGGTAAGGATGGTTGCTTGCTGGCCTTGCTCGTGCTGGGAAGGATCTGTCAGCATGCCATCACTTGCACTGACCAAAGATGAGCTAAGGTTTTTAGAAATTTGGTGATTAAGACTTGCTGGTGTGCTTTCCATGCTTTATTTTCTTTACCCACTGGCTCTGCGCATGTAATCAAAGTCGGTTTCGTCAGTAGGATAAAACAGTTGGAAGTCAGCGCTCTCTCTGTCTGTGCCGTCTTTTCTAGTTTTATGCGCTGTTACATATGTTGACAAAGTGGCACTTTCGTTTCTGTAACGGGCATTGCAGGTTACAACGTGGGTTACAACCGTTATTGTGCTTACAATGAAATGTCATGGCGCCGTTCTTTATTTATTGCCTCAGTTCCGGGGATTCAATTAATTCTTTAAGAGTGAGCAATTTTAAACAATACAATAGATGGCGTGACGACGCGGGCAATTATTGCGGCCGTAATCTTCGTGGTTGCCGCAGTGCTTGAGTAGCTGACATTTAGGACCCCATACGCTTCAACAAGATTAGAGATCTTTCTACAAATGCTCTCGCGCTCAGTTTATCATTCTCACCAATGAAATATCGGCATAGTGGTCTTGTAGAATCACATGAACAACATATATAAGGATGCACCGTTGTATATGGTGCACCAGCGAAGATAGCAGAAAAAAAGTACATTTTGAATGCCGTTAAATATAAGAGCGTTCGCTAACAACTCACATACCTTGCGCTCATACTATATCAATCTATTTTTGTGCTCAATCATGTTCGCACTGATTTTTTTTTTCGACATGCATAATTTTCAGCGCCTACCCTTCTACCTTAGCATGTTTTTCGTGCGGTTAACAGGCACTTCTAGCAAGAACAACCTAATATATGAAGAGGAAGCATTGGCTATGCATGTTTAGTGACTTATAGTAATTATACAGGGAACTGTGTGCAGCCCATAACGCTACACCACTTACCACCCACCACAAGCCCACCCACGGGTAGCTGAAATTTACATGCCAAATTGGTGAAGAGCTGGCCAAAAACACACGCTCATTGCCTTGTTCACAGCAGGCTTCGTAGTGGTACCTTGATAGCATCACTTCTGTCGCTTTGCCATTAAGATGGCACGCATCAAATGTGGCCAAAAATTGTGGCAATTAAGGTGAATAGTTCGAAGCAATCAATAAAATTTGTTTGTAAAATACATAGCATTTCTGAAGAATGTACTTTCGCTTAAAGGACAGAAACGTGCAAAGAAACGTACCTAGCAAATTTTATCGAGATCTGTTAACCTCGAAAAATTATCAGAGTAGGACTTAAAGAAAAAGAAACAAGCCTGGGCTGACTATGCAACAGTTATAGAAATAGCATGAATATCAAGAAATGAACAATGCAACTGAGGATGGCTCAGGGGCTGATCCAGCCACTCATTTTAGAGGGGGGCGTTCACCTAAAGTGACACCGAAGAGGGGGACGTGGTCATGACTGTTTCGTTTTTAATAGCAGAAAAACCCCTTCATAGCACAGATACTACTAATGTGTGCTCACAATGATTTCACTCATTTGTCCTAATTCGTGATAGAAGGTGGACTACGAGAACTGAATTGACAGGGCGCTGAGTTTTTTTTTGGGGGGGGGGGGGGGCAATCGCCCCTGTCACACCCCCTTCTGGATCCGCCAATGGGATGGCTTGATTGATATGTGTAGTTTAACACCCCAAAATTACCATATAATTATGAGAGATGCCGTAGTGGAGGGCTCCAGAAATTTCGACCACCTGGGGTTCTTTAAGGTGTACCCAAATCTGAGCACACAGGCCTACAACACTTCTGCCTTTATCGAAAATGCAGCTGCCACAGCCAGGATTCAATCCCGCGGCCTGTGGGTGAGGAACCGAGTACCTTAGCCACTAGAGCACTGCAGCGGGGCCAAAGATGCCGATGCCGGCATTTCTGCGAGAATACCTTTTGAACGTTGCCGCATTAAAATTTGGAGCCGGCGAGTACACACCGAAACACATCCACTTAAGCGCGAGCGGTGATTTGGTGCTGAGTGGCCTTGAACAAGAGTGCGGTGAGGGCGGCGCACGTTTTTCCTTTTCCGCTAGTAAAGTTTCACGACAGAGGGCGCGTCAGTGCTGTGCCTGATTTCGCGATGTTTTCAGGATGCCCGAGCGAGTGCAGTTTCGTCTCCTCAAATATTCTTGCTCCGTGCCTTCGACCAAGTAAAGCAACAATGGCGCATGCCTGTTGGTCCGGCGACAGTACCGAATACCTATAACCAGGATTATCTTCAAGGCAAATAAAATGTTTTATGTGCCACTGTTAAGGCAAATAACGTGGTCGCTGGCACCACTGGCGTTCACAGCACGTCGAGCTTGTTCGCGTCAGGAAAAGGCGGCATTAGTTCATAATAAGCTATAGCCGCATTTTTCAGGCTAGGAAATTTACATTTCCTACAAAGCGTTGGTAGCTACAGCAACGCATGTATTGAAGTTTTGTCCCGACTACAGGTATCCACTGCAGTCAGCGGATCGATGGGCGCGAATAGTCGTTACTTTACTTGTCGATCACGCCTCGAGAGCGTAGGGCGGGTGCCTAGAATATTTTAAGCATATTGACTGCGGGTGCAAATTGCAGGTGGCCGACACAGTCTACGTTTTTTGCCGAAATTAGCGCACCCGAGAAAATTTTGAGGCTGGCTGGGCATTTTGACACAGTGCGGCACAAGATTAGATTTGTGGGGTTTAACGTCCCAAAACCACCATATGATTATGAGAGACGCCGTAGTGGAGGGCTCCGGAAATTTTGACCACCTGGGGTTCTTTAACGTGCACCCAAATCTGAGTACACAGGCCTACAACATTTCCGCCTCCATCGAAAATGCAGCCGCCGCAGCCGGGATTTGAACCCGCGACCTGCGGGTCAGCAGCCGAGTACCTTAGCCACTAGACCACCGCGGCGGGGCCACAGTGCGGCACAATTTAAGCAAATTTCACGGTTTTGGCTAAGCTCGGCGCAACGATCGGGAATCGTATCAAATTGGTGAAATTAGCACAGCTGTTGCACCCCTGCTCCTTGTACCCAGTGCGATGGGGCGGGGAAGAACATGTGGGTGCCCTGGCACATTACTTCACAAACTCATGCAGCACAGTTCTGTATTGAGCCACACAAATGCGTTGTGTCAGAGGCAGAATTGGTGCTTTTGTTGTCACTGTGAGGTAAGTAACAAGCATGAGTATTCGTAGAAGCAATAATACCGAACACAATGACCTCTCTTATATTGCAACCAATCTCAATCATTTGGAAAGAAGCTGCTGCTAGTGAATTAAGTTTCTTGCGAGTGGCCTCGCTCAGCAAGGAAAAAGATGATGCTCGTCGTTTTGGGATATTCTTAGCTTGGTCTTCTTGATCCCGAGGTTTAGTGAAGCTATCCTGGATTTACTGGAGTAAACGACCAATTCTCAGCACAAACAATTGGAGACATGTGAAAGTGTGTGGGTGTTCTGTGATAAACCTGACTAGCTTTTGTTGAACCAATGCACAGTGAAGGGCAAAACATTTAATGCATAACAATATCTTGCCCAATTCTTCAGAAGCTGATATGAAATACCACAACTCACATTGTTGACTCACTTTTGAACAATTTTAAACAAGATCTCCTTTATTTTGTGGCACAAAACAGGTTTTGATGATGAAAATTCATTGGACCCAGTACATACATTGAAGAGCAAGTAGTACGATTTGGCAAACACAAAAAAAATTGTCATCAATTATACCTAGTATAAAGTTAAATTTCAATACAACGATGCTTTGACATATAAATTAAATGGTTGGTTTCCTTGACTTTGTTAAATTGAGGTTTTTAATTGTACATGAAGCTTGACTTGCCACAGATTACAGATTAATCACAAGGCCTGACGCAGCCCTATAAATGCAGTAAAAAAAAACAGTCTTGATTTCTGTCATGTCTCTGTTTACATGCCCAGTCTATTCAACATAACTACAGTACTACTATATTAACTGCTCTCGAAGGGAAAACAGTCGTTCTGGAACCAGTGGACGCGTATGCAGCTGTGTGCAGAAAAAGCTACAATGCATGGAGCTGGCTAATTGCTCGACTTGTGAAGAAAGGGCTTTCTTTTGCAGTTACTTTTTTGCCTCGGTTCGGGTCCCTCTGGAAGAATGATTGGATTGATGCCATGCCACTCTGCTCACCATTGTCCTCTTCATCCCTATGATGTCAAATAAGTGATCATTCCATTAGACCTTCTTGGAATCACAATAAAGCAAAATAAACAAACCAAACACTTTTATAGAAGTGAACCACTTTTTTAAACCTTTCTATACCTACTTCTTATTTGATAACAACAATTAGTATTTCTCTATTTCCATGACGTGTTTCCCTGTGAACAGCTTCTCATTATTGTAATGCAGCCTGTCATTTGTTGTTTTGCAGCGCAGCTATTATATGCTAGTTTTCAGAAATCGACGCGTGCGTAAACCAATAATTCCTAATGCCATTTAGGGAGCAGTGATGCATTTTGAAGTATTAAGATGTAGAGTTACTATATATGCTCTCTTTAGGTAGCAGAGTTGCGCCTAGGTCTGGCTAGCAACCACTGTTACATGGTGGAGTGGCACTTTGTTTTTGCAGACATACCTAGTTACCACATCACCGATCGACACGTTTGGCCTGTCGACGACTGATAATAAACTTAACTGCCAATGTCTAGAGTCAATTCAGTTCGAGGCAGCAGCAATGTCAAGAATTACAAAAATTTGTCAAATTGGTCACAATGCATGGTTGCTAGTTGCACTTCAAAGACGGAAGTCTATCTCTATTAAAGTGCTACTACTTGAACCCTTTGTGAAGTGGGGGAAGGAGATAATACATCACAGACAATGCCTGCAGAATAAAGAAATAAATGAGTAAAACAAGAAAACTTTTCTTGGCAGGGCTACATTTGAACTGGGGCTACGAAAGCGAATGTCTTCACAACAGGGCCAGACAGACACACACTAAAGCTGGAATAAAGTGAATATATAGACTTGCATTGTACCTGAGTTGCAAAACAAACGTAAAAAGGAAGCACTTTCTATAAAGGCTTTGTTGATTCACATGGTGGTGGAATAAAAGCCCTCTGCTGGAAAACATCTTAAGCTGATATCGATAACTGTAAACATCAGAGAAAAATATAGGCTTGCATTGTACCCGAGTTTCCAAACAAACGTAAAAAGGGAACACTTTCTATAAAGGCTTTGTTGATTTACATGGTAGTTGAATAAAAGCCTTCTGCTGGAAAACATCTTAAGCTGATATCAAAAACTGTAAACATACGAAAAATTGCCCATTTATGAAAAGTTCCTGTCAAACACGCATTTCACCATGCACCTTTAGGAGGTCACTTGAAAAGCTCACAAATCTCAAAAAGATGCCAGTGCCACCCTAAAACAGCATTTTTGGAATTCCACATCCTGGAACAAAGCTCTACACTTATGCATCCCTCAGACTTGGATAAGAGATCTCGTACCCAATGGCTTCGGTGGCCACCCACCTTGACAAAGTAGAGGGGCACCAACTTTTTTATTTATTTTCTTTACAGAGTATTGCTTTTCCATGCCTCTTACGTTACACAAAACACAGCACAAAAAGCCTATAAAAGTGCAATATTTCATGGGAAAAAGGCGAACACGCTTTTGTTGCCCCCAATATGAAGCATTGCTTTCTCAGCCCAGTAATTAGCGAGCTTCTTCAATGTCAATTGTACAAGTGTCGCCATAAACTGGTAGATAGATAGTAGATGAGTAAGGCTTTGCTCGCACCATGACATTGCTAAATAGCATAAAAGGAAATATTAAAGGTGGTGACTACAAGTCACTTTTGATGAGCTGCATCTACATAAGAAAGGTCACCACAAGCTCTTAATCTTCGAAATCGTCAGTACGAAGTTGAACTTTTGAATAGATCTCGCAAAAGGTTTTGAGGTCTGTTGTTCTACTTGAGTGAAGAAACATTCAGAGACCACAATTCCTGGACAGCCACTGTTATTGCATCTGCCTTGTAAAGTTGGAATGACCATAGTCATCATTTTGTGCTCACAACTAATGCTTCTTGATCTAAACACTGCTGTTATTGCCTGCAGGCAGCCTTTGTTGTTTTGAGAAGTGCAAAGAATGAAAACACTACACTTACAAATGTCGAGGCAATGCACTCCGCTTTGGCGCTATAGAATCCTAAACTATATAAACAGCTCATAATCAAAGCAAACATGCTACTAAGCATTAAAAAAATGTAAACATTGCTTTTGCTTTCACAATGCGTGCTGCAAAGTCTTCTAAAGGAATTTCTGAAGCAGGCATGGAGCAACTATTAACAAAGTAGCACTTTCATAGCAGCAGTTATGCCACTGCAATTGCTTTCTCAGCCCAGTAATTAGCGAGCTTCTTCAATGTCAATTGTACAAGTGTCGTCACAAACTGGTAGATAGACTGTAGATGAGTAAGGCTTTGCTTGCACCATGACATGCAAAAAATAGAACAGGTAGGTTTGGAGATAAGCATGGTATTATTTTCACATTTTACTGTGCCAGCCTCACCACGCTTCAAACCTTTGTGCGTTTTCAGCTTATCAGTTTTGCCTAACACCCATTGTAGAAAAAGCATTTCTGCTATTACAAAGGTACAATTTAAGAACATAACTTAATTTCTTAAGATTTCCCTTGAATGTATTTTTGATTGAGCAAACATGCGATTTCACCAAAAATGATGCTGATGGTTGGTAGTGGCTGTCAGGCCTTCTTCAGTGAAGTAGCAAATAGTCAACCTGCACTGTGCAGGGACCATTGATTGCCTATTCCACTTTAAATGAAGAAGGCTTCTCTTTCGTAATTATCAGCATGAAATGGAAAGTGGCTAAGCAGATTGATTGGTGATGATATTATCCACAATCTTAGACACCCTATTGTGTGGTGCACCGCATGCAACACTGGACAATTTCTCAAGGGGGACAGCAATCCTTACTCCAAAATCATTGTCTCCACAATTAGCTCCGGCTCTGTGCCATTAAAAAGAAAACACAGATGTTGCGTGAGCATTTAGAAGAGCAAGTGTATAATGTCCTGTATCTCTCTTAGGAATGTTATCTTAAACTTCAGAGAACTTCAGCCAACTAGAGGTTACAGTTTCAGTGACAGAATGAAAAACACCTGAAGAAACTGAAAGCAATATTTTTCATAATTTGTTTGAGCCATAACTAATGTATGTAATGCAGTCCTGGGGTTAGTGGCCAAAGACAGCATTTTTCTGAAATGTTTGACTGGTTGCCTGGATGATTTCATTCCAAGCTTGCAATGGTGATTGAAAATTTTTTTTGAGAGTCCAGATGACCTCACTTGTACACATAACTGTCTTGTTTGGGTGTCCAACAACGCCGCTTGTGTTCAGCTCAAGGTCACTTGAACGTCACAAACGATGGCAGCGATAAGCATTTCATACTTCAAAACCACGCAAAGTAAGAATAATTAGTGACTCACCACATGACAGCTGCAGCATTGTCTTCAAGCAACTTCTCTGCTGTAGACCAACTGAAGCGTACCAAGCTGGGAAATCCAAATACATTATCCATGTTTTCCAAAAGGAATTTTTTTGTGACAGGATCTGTATGAAATGAAGGGGAAAAAAATTCTGTAGCATACATTTGAGCTTAGCTAGAACTCTACTGTAAAATAGGTAATTCCTTATTACAACTATTCTCAGTGCAACTGATGTACTGTAGCATATCGCACATAAATTTAGGCGATGTAACAATGTTAACCTTAACACTAGCTTGCTCACAAAAAGGAAACCGAAAAAATTAAAAATGTGCGTCACATCACCCCACCTCATAAACTTTTGACTGAACCTACAATGTATTTTACAGTAGGTAGAAGTTTCCCACATTTCTGGCATACACTAACGATTTTCTTATCAGCCCGTATTTTACGGTAGGCACACTGGTGTCTCTCATAATTAGAGGCCAGAGTATTAGGCATTAAAAAAGTGTGTTTTAGGGTGCCAAAGATAGGCAGTTAAAACACTGTTTTAGGCCTCTAAAATCATAAATATGGGCACAATAAATTTCAACAAAAATTGAAATAATTCAAAACAATGGCATCAGTGATATGTATCTACGATAACAACCAAAAAAAGATATTGCTTAAATAGCACAAAGGCACCACCGGTTGAAACTAAGCATGCATTTCCCGTGCAATTTATAGATTATGGTCTTTCGTTTTATTGTCTCGCATTGTGAGCCAAGTGTCCACTGTCCAATCAACACTTTCCTGGGTCTCTTTCGTTTCGTCATGGCTGAGAAGGGCCACGCAGGAGCAAATAACCAGACCACTGATAACCCCAGAAGGGAGGGATGCCAGGTCTAATTGTGTAGGATTAATTTCTCCTCTGACGATGAACACCTTAGAGGGCCCCTAATTAGGCTATGACATTTTGAGCTGACAAGCTTAATGGATGCACTGGGCACTCAGGATCATGCCTGTTAAGATTTGCAACGCTACATGTCACGAAAAAATGCTAAATTTCTACTGAATTCCACTTGCCCTCCTCGCAGGTGTGCGCCCTAAGATATAGGGAGTGACCTACAGGCAAGGAATGCTCCTGCTTTTACACCTTCCTTTGCATTGACACTGGTGCTCTGATGTCGCTCACCGTACACTTTTCATCAGAACTTGGTTAAATGATAGCTTTATCTAGAAAAACAGATGAAAAATGTCCCGTCACCTGATTATGACCTGCATTTTAAATGGTACCTCATTAAGAGCATTGCACATAACATTATTCTAGTTGGCATGTGTAATTTGTGTGTTTCGTTGTGTAGCAGGAATGAGGAGTACTTTGGTTTGGCCTAACAGCTTCTTATCATTTTGAAAGGGAAGCACAAAGACAAAGAGGAAAGAAAGACGGCGCTCTTTGTCTCTATGTCTTTCTTTTCTCTGTGTCATTGTGGTGCCTTTTCAAAATGAGTATAATGAATGAACGCTGAGAAAACTAATAAAACACGCAAACGGAATGTCAGCGAGATGATACACTGATTGCCCCTTGTTTTGCTTCCACTTTGGTGGACCAGTGCCTAGGGTGCTCCGCTGCAGACCCGAATTTCGCAAGTTCGATTTCGGCTGCGGCAGTCGCATTTAGATGAAGGCAAAAGGGTATATACTATCGCACACTATACTATCGCGAAGGCTTGCTGCTGTTCGGGTTTCATTTGACGCTGATAGTACACAAAGTTTTGTAAAAGATAGTTACCACTCAGTATCAAAATTATGCAACACCTATTTTTCTCAAGTTTAATTGACAAAAACACCTCCAGTATAAGTAATTAATTTGGGAGCACACCTGTACATACTATTATTGTGGCTTCAGTAGCTATATTGTAAAATTACAAGGGAAATGGACTACATTTGTACCTTTCATTTTTTTTCTTCTATTATCAGAATGACATATTAAACATTTTCACTAAAACTGGCAAAACCTGCTGCCATCAAAAGATGAACTACATAATCGTTAAAGAAAAAAAATTCTGTGCTTGTTTTGAAATTTGACAACATTTTTGTGCCAGAGAAAACAGGGTAATAGCATAGAAATCGCCAACAAATTTATTGTGTGATGCTGAACAGCAACAGTCCACCTTCTATGTGGCGAAAAATTTATAAGCTATGTAATAGTGCGTGTGTACCAGTTACATCATTACTAGCTAATGTTGCCTACATTTGCACCTATATGTTTTCAGCAACGCAAAGGGGTACGTATTAAAAAAGCTATCAAAACTCCTGTAAAGGGCGTGTAAACAACCCCAAGGTTCAGAAATTGTTAATCAAGAGAAATATGCGAATATGTGCTATAACAAGGAAGTTACAGAGGCTAAAACATCCGTTTCAGCTCGTTTCGAATTTTCACGCTGCCTCACAACCTTCCTCAGCAATAGGGAGGACGAAAGTGTAGTCTGTCGTCATAACTCTGTCTACATCAGCAACAAGACACGACGTTAGCGATATGTCATCAGTGCGCTGAAAACAACCAAGCAAGGCTTCCCCAACATGAGCACGGGTCATAGTGACATGAGGAGGAAGTGCGGTTCAGAAGCACCTTTCCCTTGACGGAAAGTAGAAAGACACCTCTTCATCTCTGAGGCTTTAGTTTTTGCAATATCGCTTTTCCCGGTAGACTCGGGCTCTAAAAAACGGTAGAGGGCAACACAGAAAAACGAAAATACGGACTGCGTATTTTCAAAATAAACTGCATCACTTAAAACGAAATAAACTGCATCACTGCAGGACCAAGGCGCTGTTTCATAGGACAAGTGAACAATCAGCGAGCTCAGCGGCACGTCAAGTTGCCCATGGGCAAGCTTGCATCACAGCGCATACGAGGGGAATAGGTCAGAAGCAAACAGGCAGGGTAATTGTTTTTTGAAAGGGAGGGCCTGCGCAGTGCGCAGTGCTGTAATATTAGAAAAATGTGATTGCCAAAGTCTACTGTACAAATTGGCGAGCTTACTTGGTGGGTGTAAAAAATAAGTCTGAGCCTGTTTACTGGTTCCTTAAGCAGGTTTTCACAATGCAAATCAAGTAAACCATTGTTGTTTGAGAGGGAACAATATACTCAGAAATTAAGGGCCTCATCTCACCATTTGGATATCCTGAGCCGTATTCCTCAGCCTTTACATTTATGCCTTCTGGGAACTCCCAAGACTGAATAGCATGATCCCGAGCCACCTGGAAAAAAATTGAAAATTATAGTCATTACTCTTATGTAAACGTTGGTATTGGGACATGCCACGTTCACCTTCCTCATATCTAAAAAAAATTCAGTTAGCAATACTATCTGCTCCAGTCAGCTCACATTACAGATCTAACACAAACATGAAAAAGGACTACATTATATAAATGTCCTGGTTAAGCAAGTACAGCTGTTTCCTCATCTTTGTAGACTATGTGGAAAATAAATTAAATACTACTGGCATTTAACATGCCCCGACAGTACATGAGCTACGGAAGACATAGCAGTGGGGAGGGCTTAGGATTAACTTCATTGATTGATTTTTGGGGTTTAACGTCCCAAAACCACCATATGATTATGAGAGACGCCGTAGTGGAGGGCTCCGGAAATTTAGACCACCTGGGGTTCTTTAACGTGCACCCAAATCTGAGCACACGGGCCTACAACATTTCCGCCTCCATCGGAAATGCAGCCGCCGCAGCCGGGATTCGAACCCGCGACCTGCGGGTCAGCAGCCGAGTACCTTAGCCACTAGACCACCGCGGCGGGGCAGGATTAACTTCAGCCACCTGAAGTTCTATCATGCACACCCAGAGTAACACAAGCATGCACGCACAGGAAAGAGTAACAGTACCATGCATAGTGCTGCATTTGAAGAAGAAATATAATTTTTATTGAAAGCACAAAATGTCATGGATTTATACTGCCTAAACGTTCCTCTATATAGGGTAAACAATGCGTATTCCCTAGCTATTTAAACATGTGCGACTATTAATCATCATAGTAGTAAAGTCACAGACGCTTCTTCAAAGCACGTGCAAGGAGAGCAACCATGTGTTTGCAGTAGTCTCCTATGGCATGTCATTACAAAAACATCTCTCCTTGTTTTGACAGATACATTGCACATCTATCGATGATAACTTTACTGGCACACAGCATGACAGCTATTGACACACAGAGGCAACAGTCACCTTAATCTTACTATTATGAAGACTGACAGGCAAGCCCTTCTATTGTTTCGCTTCCAGCCAGTGAAGCACCAAAAGGTACAGGTGGGCAAAAAAAGTTTTTTCGATGCACACAAGCAACACAGCTAATCTTGACATGGTAGAACAGCCAATACCAACAAATTCAAGTAGAGAAAGAGGTTTTCATTGGCTGAAGGGAAGCCACAAATATAAAAGATCAGGCTTTCAGTTGATTGGACTTGTCCCTAAATCGACAGAGCATTTCATGCCACAGTTCGTAATATTTTACGTGTTCGAGCGTCTGTAAAATGCAAATAATATAAAAATTGTAGTGAAATGAACTAAAACTCCTTAAAAAAATACTGAACAAGAATTTGAAAAACTGACAAAACTTCGAAATTCGTGTCAGAAGATGCAACTGTTCTGATAAACAGTCTATTTCCTGTAATTCTTAACAGTTTGTTGTATTTTTGATGGGTTTACAGCACGCGGCGGCTGCTCGCGAGCGCAAGCAGTGACGTCTCGCTCACCAAAGAGCATGCAGGATGCGTGTGTTCTTGTCCTCTTTCTTTTCTCCACCTCTCATCTCACCCCACCCTTTCTTTCCCTTCCACAAAAGGGCTGGTGCGTTACCCCAGCCAGAAGCATTGTTTGCTGCTGTTGCTTTTCATACAGGTTTGGGGAACCGAAGTGGGACTTGAGCGAGTCGAGAGACACGGGCGACGGCTGGAATTTTCGATTTGCCCGTTTGATGCATGTGTGACATCACTAAACATCACCTTTTCGAGTTCAAAAAGCAGCCGCTAGACGCGACCGTTTACGAAAAACGCATGAACTTCATTACTTTCCCGTAGTTCCTGTCTAGAAGGAAGATTGCCTCTATCGATTTCAGGGCCCAATCTTTCAATTTGGTTGGAAATCTTGGCCGCAAAAATTTTGTTCAGTATCCCTTTAAACAGAGTGCATGTTCAAGCTACTCACTGCCAGGTGAAAATCTACGCCAGGCCGCTATTTAGTAGCCATGCATTATGCTCAATTCCATAGCGTTATCATCAACTATCGATAACACGAGCAGATCACAACTCTGACCATGGAAGGAATGCGAAAAGGGATGAGAATGGCATATGTCCTGATATATTAAACCACTGTGCTGCACCTATTTCTATGCACCTTTATCCAAGCTATCGAAAATCACTATCCTCAGGGCTCCTACCTGATCATTGAAAACCACCTATGTTATTCCTATTCCTAAAGGGGGTTCAAAAAGAGAGGTTGCAAACTACAGGCCCATATCACGAATATGCATCTCATCCAAAATCAATGAGCACATTGTATTTACTGTGATTATGTGCTATATAACAAATAATAATGCACCAATAAAAGAGCAACACGGGTTTTGGAAAGGTCTTTCTTGCACAACACAATTAGTTGAGTTTTATAACAAATTGGCACTTGGCATTGATGATAGAGGTCAAATAGATTGTGTCTTTTTAGACATTCGTAAGGCTTTTGACACTGTATTGCATCCTGTTCTACTCAGTACACTGCTAAATATATATTCAAGTGTACTCACGTAGATTGAGAACTACCATATTCGTCTCATCATGGGCAAGGTGTTATTTTGAACGGCAATAGCTCGCCGTATGTAGAAATGACGACAGTAGTCCCGCAGGGATTATGTAGTCGTAGGGCCACTTTTGTTCTGACTTTATTTAAACAATATTACTGTGGACATAAATTCGTGCGTATGGTTGTTTACCAAAGATTGTGATGTTTATAAAAAATTTAAAAGTGATCAAGGTTCCGCCATATTACAATTGGATCTAGAATGTATCAATATGGTGTGCCCACGTCTCTTTTACAAAAAATAAAACGAACATGACTGCAAGGGCTTACCATATGAACCCTGATAAAAATACCCCGATAAAAAAACCAGCCTACATATAAGTACTTAGGTGTTACATAATCATTTGATTGCTAATGGTCTGCTCATGTGTATGACGTCATTGTAAAAGCAGTAGGGCACTCAGTTTTATTTGGCAGAATCTGAAATGTTCACAATGAAAAAAAAAAAACAGCCTATTTAACATGTGTTAGACAAATCTTGGAATATGCCTGTGCTGTCTGGGACCCTGTGCAAAAAATTTTAATTGATACACCAGTAAAGATGCAAAACCGAGCTGCTAGATTTGTTCGGGGACAGTATGGGTGGAATGATTGCAGTATAGAAATGAAACATGAATTGAACTGGCAACTGCTTTATTCTTGACAGAAAAAATTCAGATTGAAGTTTCTATATCTCATTAAATAATAACAATACTGGAATCAGAAGAGACAACTACCTTAAACAACCTTATTACGTGTTTAAGCGCAATGACCATCATTTTAAAATACGTGAGTGCCATGCCAGAACAAATTTGTTTGCAAACTCTTTTTTTGTCAGAACTATTGCGAAGTGGAACCAGTTCTGTGAAGAGCAAGTACGACGTACGAATGAAGAATTTTCTCACACCTGTAACCCCCCTGCATAGACACCTTAGGGCAATGCGGGGTAGTCGTTAAATAAAGAATCATAAAAGGCATCACCAAAAATTGCAATCTACCTTTGTACTATCATCTGCAACTATGCACAGATGCACATGTGCAACAGTGCCGAGGAAAATAAATGTCAGGCATGGTAAATGAATATCAGTAGAAAAACGGTGCACAAGAACAGATTGAAGACCTGTAGTGACAGAATGTGCACTTGCTATCAACTTGGAGATTATATCATGCTTTTGGCAAAGTGTAGCATCAGGAGGACAGATTAGACAGCGCAGATATATTGCACTAAGTTGAACAAACTGGCCATCTACAGAGCAACCACCTAGAAGAACAGGAGGTTTGATTAAAAAGCTAGCTGTCCTTCAACATAATTTTGAACTCTAGTGTTGCGAATGTACTCTATTGATATCACGTGCAACATAGTGACTGTACAGTACGTGAAGCAACAGAAGCCTATCTAGTAGACAAATTTAGTGACAGGTGCTTATTGAACATACTATTCCTTTATCGCACGAGTTAAATTGTGCTTGTACATTTTTGAGCAGTGTTTGGTTTGATACCTCCAACAAAAAATACTGAAATCATGTCTCTACACTTAATTTATGAACAACAGAATCCATTCCCACCATCAGACCACAGTGAAACAATGTAGTTTACCCACTGCAACTTAAAAATGACTGCAATGATGAGCAGTGAATGAATTCTACTTTAAGTGGCAGAGAATGCCAAATTTATTTTGAACTTTTAGTAACGTACAATTCAGAACAGGAAAAGTTTCATGTGGGACATTTTCTCACGCAGAGGATGTATGGAACTATACTGCAAACAGCTATGAGTAAGGCACACAGATTAAAGGGACACTAAAGTCAAATAACAATTTATGTCAGAGTAAAAGCTCAAAGCATGACAACGTCTAAAACGACAATATCATCAACAGCAGTGCCCCACTTACTGAGAAATTGAGGTAAATGCACAAGAACACATGCGCTACAGGTAGGACATTCACAAAGTGATCACAATGATGTGAAATGTTCTGCCTACAATTGATCCCTAGTAATCGAAATAGCCGCACTAAATAAATAACCTTCTGTGCATCAAGAGACGTATAAAATTTTTTTAAAATTCTGCTTGTTTGTTTCTTTTGATTCATGGGGAAAAAAAGAAAACCCAGACATTACTGTGGGAGAATGAAGTGAGTGGTTCAAAAGTTCAATTTTGGCCTGGTTATACTGGACATGTCATGCCATCTAGCGGGGCCCAGTCGAACCAAGTATGTCTGCCATCTCGCAGGCCATGGTAGGAAATTGTTCAATGGCTGCTGTTGCTGCTGTGGCTCCCACTACTTTCGTTCTACTGCTACAGTGAAATCTCGGTAGAACGAACCATACATTAACGAAATTTTCAGATTAACGAACTTTTAAAAAATCTCGCACTGACTGCTGGTAGTTTCAATGCGAAATTGTTTCACTACCATGTACTACAGAAAAGCGAACTTTTCAGAATAACGAGCATTAATTTAGTTCCACGTTATATTAACAACGCCTCAGTACTACGAACTTATGTTCTGAAATCCGTCGCGACCATCGGAGCGGTACGCAAGCAGACAACAAAGCCAACGGATGCCTTGCTTCTTGAAAATTCCGCGACGGTGTGGAGAGAAAAAAAACGACGAAAGGGCGACTGTCTTTTCTTTTTTTTTTTGTTGAAACGCCGACGCTGCAGGTTTACAAGCGAGTGCAGAGGCGAGGGCAACATGGGAGGGCTAGGTCAGCGAGGCAGAGTGGGAGTAGCGGAGCAGGAAGTATGGGCGTGGAAAACCTGAGACAGCGAGAGAGCAGAAAACGAAACGCGAGGAATTTTCTTTTTTAGCACTTTTTTCTTCAAAAGAGGCAATGACAGCCGTGACGCTTCTGGTTTTCTTTGGAGGTCTTGTTTTTTCAGTCGTGTTCATCTCTTTTCGGTGATTACTTATCATGTTCGCAAATCAAGTCAGCGTTCGTGCTGTGGTGATACTACAAATAAGTTCATCTCTGCTTGCGACGAAGAAGCGGAAGCAGTTTTCACTAAGCGAGACAATAGATATTCTTCGGCAACAGGAAGGCAAAAAGCAGGCTGTTGTGACCAAAGAACTGAATCGCACCCCAGGAATGTGGATGAGCTGGAGGCCTTCGCGCTGCTAAGTTTGTGCTGCTCGTGTCAAAAAAAAAAAAAAAAATCACAGACTTATTTAAAGTAAACGTGCATTTTTTTGGTGTTTACTTGTGCATTTTTTTTTCTCATAAAAAAAACGAGTTCAAGGACCCACTGTTGTAAAGGTAAGTCGTTTTGGTCAGTGAAAAATAAGTAGTTATGGTTAAGTTTTAAGCTTTTACTATAACGACCTTTCAACAGAACGAACAAAAATCCGCAGTCCCCTAAAGTTCGTTATACCGAGATTTCACTGTACTAGTGTCGGCGGCCACGAAGTAAGGCTGGGCAACGTTGTGCATGGTAACAGCGATGGGACCTGTTTGTTCCGCTTGAGGTGGGTAATTTGAAGAGTGTTGTTCTGATGCATATCACTAAAAAGTGGTTTTATTTGAAAATAAGCACTTCCTTGGCACAAAAGTAAGACTGCGAGGTTTATGGACTGCTATTTCAGCAATCAATGTCGACTTAATAGTTGCCTTTAGTGTCCCTTTAACAGGAATCGCTGCTTTGAATAGACACACATGAAATGTTCGTTTTTGTATACTGATATACAGCATATAAAAGAAAAAATACTGTAGATACTAGAATAAAGGTGTAGATATGAGTATGTCACCTTGGCACAGATACTAGCTGCGCTAACGATGGGATATGTAGCATCTGCCTTTTTGGCCACCGTGACTTTTATATCCGGAAAAAGTGCTTGTAGCTTTTCTTGATACTTTTCGGGTGGGCCTACAGTGTCCACGTATACCTGGAAAATGAACAGCAACAGAAAATAAAATGCAAAAGCTGCTATACTGATGACATGGTGAAGAGTAACACCCTCTTTACAACACACAGAAATTATGCTTTTAATTATGCTATACTCAAGAGCACAAGCCCAACAAAGAGTGGAAGGGTATAAACCAAGCTTAGCCTTTTAGAGAGGCACTTTAGCTCAGCTACTGTGAGATATGACTGCACTTTATGAACAGAACAATCCACAGGCTCAATACCAAAATACAGAAATTTGGATGCTCGGGTGCATGAAATTTACTACCGATTTTGTACTTCTCGAACTGTAATAATACCATACACTGGAAGTGCACAGAGTGCCACCATCCATACCCATACACTCAATACACAGTACACTCTTGCTAAGAGTGGAAATAAAAGGTTGTGAATAACTTGGAAAGCACATGCAAGCTTACACTAATGACAGTCCAGAGAGTTTAGGTATGCATTACTTTTTCTGGGAAACATCCACAGGTGCACCACCTGAAAACCCACGTGTTCAAACACATACAGAAATTTTGTGTTGGTGAATTACGCTTTCAAATGTGGTTCCAATTTATTATTATGGGCTCAGTGAATCAACATTCCATTTTTTATATTTACATACTCAGCCAAAAACTGTGTCAGTGCACTTTTGCCATGATCAGGAATGTGATGAAGGTTGGCAGTAACAACAGTACTGCCCTACGCATTAGCGTTGACTGCAAAAGAGGGTGCTGGGACTACTACAGACATACTGATAAATCGTTGATACTGAAAAAGACATTACAGACGCAAGGTAGCATGCAATGAAACAACAAAAACTACCTAAATGTTCTCATCGCAATGTTTCTCCAAGCACACCATTCGTTTGAAATCGTGAACAGCAGCTACTCACTTTTGTGAACAATCAATGCTGACGTGTTCTTTTTTAGCATTTGCAATTTCACTGTTATTCTGTACATAACAAAGCCATTTGTAACAGTAGTATAACAGTGAAGTGTCACACTTGAAACAACAGTAGGGTGACTAGGGTGCATATATGCCAAATTGGTAAATGCATACTGTCCTCTGTTGAACCATATCAGGTGACGACACTTGGTAGTTTTCTGGAACTGATGTGTGTAGGAGACAACACACAAATCCACTTCAGTGATATAATTCCCTAAACCACACAGCACAACTCTGTCGTGTCAAGAGGATTAACTGAATGAGTGAACACTAATTGCAGTATAAACTGCAGAGCAACAACAGTTATTCCACTAAAAAATTAGCCTTGTAATTTCCCCTAAAAACTACCTGAAGCTGTAAAATTCAAACCACCCATGTAGACACATCTTCACAGAAATCAAGTGCACGGATCCAGTTTTGAGTAGTATGCACAAGAAACCTTGCTACCTATGCCTTAATGTTCCTGACGCCACTGACACCAAAATTTTAACAAGTTGGTATTGGTCCATTCCCCTGCATTTGGCTGGTACCACTAATGAAGCATCAGAGACATTCTGGCCTTGAGCTTTTTTAGTAGGGCTTTGAAGTAAGCAAGGGTGCTTAACTGAATTAGCAGCACCTCACAACATCCTCAGCATTATGGCACATTTAGTGGCTTCTCCGGCTTTCTATATAGTCTTTCATAATGAAGCTTCTCAAAGGCATTGTCTTCCTTTTTCCCCCCCTCCTTAAGGGGCATGGCCTTGCTATTTTACTGGTGGCTGGAAAGTCAGGTATTCTTGGGTATTTTTTTTTTTTTGTGCTAGGTATCCCACAAAAATTTTAGAAGGGTATGTGCCCCAGCTGTACAAACACCTTGTTAAGCCCCTGGCTCATGCATAACCCTGTGACTGAATGCTTGCCTCTGAACACACAAACATGAAAAGGTATTGGTGCACAATGCAACAGAGCCCACTGAAGCAAAAAGACAGCCTCACAGCCGCCATACTGTTTCACTGCTTCTCACACATGCAGCCCTTGTGCAATAGGCCTGAGAACACAGGTTCATATGAATGGTCAGTTGTAACTGCTGCAGTACAGTGCTAGCTTTCTTGTTTTGGGTGCGCATTTTGAAACTAAGCCTAAACTGATCCTAAATAACAATACCAGCATTAATTACACATCACACTAGAGCACTTAGTAATTACATAATTACCAGATGCAGGTCTAGTTTATAATAAAAACCAACTGCAACGAAATTCGGCACTCCGCAAAAAGTGAATATAAAGGTAGTCTAGCTAGAGGTAGTCCTGCTAAGTGTCACTTTCGAAATACAAGCGCTTACCTTAGAAAAAAGCTTTCAAATGATGGTGTTTTTGAGACCAAAACTAGAAAAAACGACGCCATTACGACTGAGCGGAAGTGACATGAACGACAGAAAAATCGTCTGTTCCGCGCTCCTCGAGCATGCACATCGCGGACGCGCCCCTTAGTCTGCCTGTTTTTGTAACTTGAGACAGCTGCATGAACATGCCTCTTATCGAACGCTGGTCCGGGCTTCCCACTGGTGGGTTTGCAGTGTCTTACCCCCGTATTCAGAAACGCTGCTTGACTTGAACTTGACTTGCCGTCGACCTCAATGCAACACGAATGTGTTTCAAACGTGCTGTCTTTAGGCGGTGCCAAGGCAGCACAAGTGCACAGACGCATTTCAAACGTGCTGCATTGAAAGCACTTACAGCGCAGGAAAGAGCGATTTAGCGGCAGGGAGGATTGCTCACAAGGAGTGACGCGGCAACATTCTGTAGTAATCGTTATATCCAGTTCTGTGCAATTTGCCTAGGCACACCGCTGGAGCTTCGCGTTGCCTGCTTGTGGCAATCAGAGCACCAATTATAAGTTAAATACGCGACTGCAAGATTTTTAACTGTTGTTATCGTAACTTACCGTATATATGGCCGTTTCCACCTAAGTAAAATTTCGTTGCAGTTGGCCTTTAAAGCATAGAAATCACAAACAATAATTTGGCTGTTATTCTACTGTTACTCTACTAGCACATACTATGTTCCATTAAAGCAGCACAATCAACTAGTATGAAGACTTCTTTACATACACAACCTAGGCAAGAACAAGTACTTACTTGCGCTACTTGCACACCATCCTCCAGAGCTTGGCGAATGAGACCAATGGCAGAGTCATGGCTGATTGCATTGAGACTGTACTTTGTCCTATCAGAGAAAATCATGACATTTCATTCATTTTTTGTGCAAATAGTCATGCTGTTTCAATTATTGGGTGCATCAGAACAAGTGATCACAAGTTAAGCAGGCAATGAAGAGAAAAATTGTTTCTCTAATATTAGTAAATCACTCTTCTACAAAATCACAAAGCTGCTTTTGACACAAAAATAAACTTGAAAAGCCAGAGAACAGGGAAGGAAAATACAGGTGGCAATGCTACCCTTCATGTTCTTGCAACAGCTTGCTGTGACATGATAGCCATTGACAGCGCCCACAGAGGCCATGCAACCTGTTATCAGTTAAGATGGAGTATGTTGTGTTCTCTCGAAGCCAGACACTTAACATGGCAAGTTGGGCAGGTGCAGAGGTTTCAATGCAAAATTAAAATTTAATACATGACTTTCATTTTTCCATTTAATAAAGTATAGCGCTCAAGCAGTGAAATGTGACATCAAAACATTTTATATGACTAGTATGTGCAATCACTTGAGAAAATTTCATAATTGTCACACCGTGTTGCGATGAATCTGGCTGTAAAATGATGTAGGCTCTGATGAAAGTTTTCAAGTAAAAATTACAACAATATGAGATGAACTGAAGACAGTTGGAATGAAAATCGGTGCATTACTTAGCCCTAAACTTTTGCAATTGAATCCGTGAGCACCATACCTATGACCATGAATATCAACAACATTTTGAAGATAATTAACTCATCTAAACTGATTTAGAGACTCTTTTCTCAAGAAAAATCCACGCATTACACTTTAAAAAGTTTGTCCCTTTTGGGACCTACTGTGCTACTAAACAAAAATTTTATCTGTGTTGTCTACCCTTTCTTTTGTTTAACACTGCACATTGAAATCCAACTGAAATAGGCAAGAGGCAGCAAAGATACTATTTTTGCATAACTAAATACTAATTCTAGCCATCAAATGTTCTATGCTACATTATCTGGTTGATTCCATCACGGGTCACCATGATATACATTTACCGATCGCTGAAATTGCAAACCGTTTTAAGGCAAATTGGCAATAACCATTAAGTTTTATTTCATTATCTTCTACACTGATAGAACATGGTACTAAAATAGCTACCAAATCCGAAGGCAAAATTGGTTATACTAATGTAACAAGATGGAACAGGCTAGAGTTATTCTGGCTTAGTACAGCTTGAGTACATGGGCACAGATGTTTGACTAGTGGACCATAATTTGCCAAATGTGCACTCACACATCAAGCATGTGACCACTGATGACTGAGGGCGGTATGATTTCTACCATATAGCCAAGGAATGAAGTTTTCTCCACAGCCTTGAGAAGCTCTTCCCTCTTCTCTTCAGTAAGAGTTTTTGAATCTGGTGAGGCAATAACAAGAGGAAAGACTGTAAGTATGCAAGAATCTTAAACTACTTGTTTGTGGATGCTTTACCTGCAAATCCAAGTTCTTTCAGTTGACTTTCTGCTGATAATGGACAGTAAGCAATGCCATAGACCATGGGGCCTGCAAAACAAATATGTAAAAGGAGCAGTTAAGCTACCTTTGTTTCTTTCATTCAAAGCAAAACTTATTCTGAGCCTTAATAAAAATTATTCGTGATCACAGCTGTGCTTTTCTAGAAATGAAGAAGAACTTAGAAATACCATACTTAATAACAATACAACACATATCATGTACAGGCGTGAGCAAAAGTATACAGACCATGGGATCGTGTGGCAGAATGGTTTAATGCATCGACAGATGCGGTGCCTGCTGCAGTGCGCATGTACGCCCCATACATTCAGGTGGCCTCTCATATCGCTTTCTTTTGTAGAGTTGTGGCGCTCGTAGCCGAAACAACAACCGAGTGTCGCTTCCTATAATCTATCGAATCTGTGCCGTTCTCTTACCTAGCGGTTGCAGCAGAGCCGGTTCAAGCGCCGGGCTCGCAACGTTTTTTTATACCGGTTAATTAATCTAAGCATAGCACGCATCATGCAGCTTAATGAAGCCAAGCATAAAACATTAGGTTTTTTAGGCCCAGCTTGCCTTTGTCATGTTTTTGATTGATATGTGAGGTTTAACGTCCGAAAACCACTATATGATTATGAGAGACGCCGTAGTGGAGGGAGCCGGAAATTTAGACCACCTGGGGTTCTTTAACGTGAGCCTTTGTCATGTTAAGCCAAGTTAAGCCGAAGTAAGCGTAGTCGAAACTAATAATAGGTAGTTGAGCATAGTAGCGCCTAATAAAGCCAGGCATAAGTAGCTTTAATTAGGGTGATTCCAATTCAGCCTAGTCTAGTTTGCTGTTTGCACATTAAGACAAGTTAAGCTTAGTTGAGCCCAGATGAGTTGAGGTCTAAATAGCCCAACCTATTCAGGTATATTTGATCGTGGTATTTCCTAATTTACCCAAGCATAATTAACCTATATAAGACAAACCTAATCATGACCAATTAATGCAAGTTGAATTCCCCATAAGCCCAGAGAATCCAAGCCCAAGAAAACACTAATTATACCTTACTGATACCATGCTGGTTAAGCTCATACAGGTGTATTGGTGTTAATTCAGACAAACAGTAATTACACATGATTCATTAGCCTGATATCCAGCCAAACACACCCCAGATGCAGAAGTTTCATGTGCTATAATTACCCCAATTATGCACAACTAAGCTAATTAGATTGTAAAAGTTTCTCATAAATTTGATCAAGCACAGCTGATCACACCATTGCCTTAATAATTGGAGCACAAATAGGGTAAATTAAGCCATGTCAAATTAAACATAATTACCTAAGGTAAAGAACGCCGAATTCCCCATGAGCACAGAAAATGAAGGCTCGGAAAGTTCCCAATTACTTAGAAGTGTTGCAGCTCGGGCAAGTTGGTATGACATGACGATAGTTATAGAGCGAGAACAGAACAACGACACGGAGACAAGAAGGGCACTCTCGCGCTCGTGTCCTTCTTGTCTCTGTGTCGTCGTTCTGTTCTCGCACTATAACTAGCATCTTCCCAATCACTCCTGATTGAGTAGAGCTTCATTAGGCTACAGAAATCTAATTAAAATCAAAACTAATTATACTTATTTATACTTATCACTGATTAATGTTTGTGCAATTGAGCTAAGCCTACTCGACAAACTTAAGCATGATGTTCCAGAATGAAGCAAATTATGCTAAGTTAAGCCTAATTAAGACATCTGTTGCTGCATAGGATGCTCTGGGCAGTCAAGATGTTTGATAGTAATTTCTGTAAATTCACACAGTGTACGCAGGCTGTAAAATATATATATATATATATATATATATATATATATATATATATATATATATATATATATATATATATATATATATCCACCAATGCAGCACCTAAATATATGTATATATTCTTTTTTCTGAAAATGTGCAGCAAGACAAACTATGAAAATAAAAACGTGGCAAAGAATGTGCCACCATCCATGTCTTTTCACGCTGTTTTTAACTATGGATATGTAACAACTGGCCCGCATTCACTCTCTTTTAAGGCAATTAAGGCTCGAGGTCATGCTTTCCCTATTGCACCAGCTTGTATCACAGAAAAAGCTAAAGTGAATTGCACTTTATAACTGAGACGATTTTGCTTGATAATTCAACCCCTGAACAACGACGTTGTTGAGCCACAGAAAGGGGTACCTGCCACATCATCATCATCAGCCTGACTACACCCACTGCAAGGCAAAGGCCCTTCCCATGATCCACCAATCAACCTGGTCTTGGTGCTTTTTGCTGCCATGTTATACCTGCGAACTTGTTAATCTCGTCAGCCCACCCAACTTTCTTTTTCCCCCTCTCCAGTCAGTTACTCTCAATCCAATTAAAATCCAGTCAGTTACTCTCAATTACCAGCGGTTATCCTGTCTACGGCTACACGCTCAGCCCATGTCCATTTCTTCATCTTTATTTTAACTATGATGTCCTTAACCTCAGTTTGTTTTCTGACCCACTCTACTCTCTTCTTGTCTCTTAAGGTTACACCTATCATTTTCCTATCCATTGCTCGCTGCTTCATCCTCAATTTAGGCAGAAGTAAGCTCCAGATTACTGCTCCATAGGTAAGTATCGGCAAGATTCATATGTTACATACCTTCCTCTGGAGGGTTAGTGGTAGATTACCATTCATACCAACTGTGTGTGGCCATCCTTCATACGCTTAGCCTAATGCCCTACCTCTGTTACCACTGTAAACAATGAGAGCAGGCGATCACATTGAAATAACAACCAGTTGCCACTTTGCCTACTAGCACCGTAACCCCACCAAACCGAGTGACAAGAGATGCCGTCTGATACGGTGGGACGTGCATGTGCACCGCAGCAGGCGCTGCATTGCTAGATGGCATGTGAATGCATTCTAGAAGGATCAAAATGTGGGCCAGTTGGTAATTCAACGAAGAAAATGCATTCTGCCAAGCGATCCTGTGGTCTTTACACTTTTGCTCATGACTGCACATGCTCACTGATCCTGCTTTGGCACTTCAAGATTGGCTTTAGTATTATAGTTCAGAAAGAATAAGCCTAGACAAATACATGTTAGGTCAACATAGCACAATCGCCAGGGAAAACATTCTGTTTACTTTTTTAGATAATGACACTAGTTGAAGGTCAAAAGAAGTATTTACATATACCTGACACCCCCTACTTACCAACAATGCAATTACGATGTTCTACTAACAACTGATACATAGCATTTACAAAACATCGGTAATGTCATTGCGAATCTGTCAGCATGTCCTACAGTGTTGGCACACATATGTGTGTGAAGATGCAACTATAGATGGCCATTTTTATTTAATATCTCATCCTCTCAGTCATTCCTCCAACACTGCTTTACTTTTACTTCAGGAAAACTTTACCAAAGTAGCAAATTATTCCTCTCCCTTTGACTGATGTCCCTCAACATTCCCAACTGCAAATGCATGTGGGTTAATTCTCAAGTGTCACATCATTAACCACCAGTCCTCCAACAGTAGAGTGAGACTTAGAGAGACTTTCAAATATGACTGCTCGAAAGTGTTAAAAAGACACTAAAGAGAAACAATGACTTGGTTTAGATTGACAAACTGCACACAGAGAACTCTAATGCCACATGTTTCACTATCGTAAGTTCATTATTTGCACAGAAAATCAAGGACGAAGTTTCATTTTTAAATTTCACCCCAAAATCTTCGGACTTGATGTCAAAAATTTCAAAATACTATATTTTTCGTATTTTCGCCACATTGACTCGATGATTGATTGATTGATTTGTGGGGTTTAACGTCCCAAAACCACCATATGATTATGAGAGACGCCGTAGTGGAGGGCTCCGGAAATTTAGATCACCTGGGGTTCTTTAACGTGCACCCAAATCTGAGCACACGGGCCTACGACATTTCCGCCTCCATCGGAAATGCAGCCGCCGCAGCCGGGATCCGAGTCCACGACCTGCGGGTCAGCAGCCGAGTACCTTAGCCACTAGACCACAGCGGCGGGGCATATTGACTTGATGAAATTTTCTGAAACGTCGCGATGCTAGTTTTATGGCACCCGCAGATGACAACGTACTTCATGCTCGTCAATTTGAAGCTATGTAGGAGCCAGTAGACCCCTTCAAAATCTATGAAGTCACGGTGTTCGGCGTGGAAATCTCAAGGTGGCATCTCCACTCCTACTTTCTTTTCGTGCTTTTTCTCACATACTAAGCCCCGCGTCGTGGTAAGAATGGTGTTTTCAGGATTGTGAAATTGTACTTTACTAATACACGAAAAATCATTTTGCTCTGTAGTGTTCCTTTAATAAAAAGCATAGCTATATATATTTTTTTTGCAAGGCGTTTTAAAGGTACACGCAGGTTGCATTGGAGCTTCAAACTAGTTTGAAAATGAGTTTGGATGTTTTCCATTTTTTGCATATGTACTTCTTTTGTTAAGATCTGTTACCTGCAGAGCCTTGTAATTATGTGCTTAGTGGCAATTAACATTTTATGGAAGTGTTAAAATTTCAAACCTAGAACAAAAATTGGAATCATTTTTTTACACCCAATTTATAAAAATTTCCATTTATGATGGTTTGTTTTATACGAAAAATACAAAGGCACTTAGGCTACTGACTAATGTACCAGTTATGTAGGTGTCACTAATTAACCCATGTGAGAAGTTTTCTTGGCTTATGCTCAATATCTGCCAATAAAAATTATACAAGCTTAAAAAATATACAGAAATCACATAGCAAACATTTTCAGTCAACATGTCAAGAAAACGAACCAAAAACTATTTTTGAAACCACGAGTGTCAAGTGAGATATATTTTCTGAAATACAAAGAAATTCAATATCAGGTGATTGCAAAATCTTGAATTCTATGACCAAAAAAAGTCTAACCGCACCTTAAAGGGCCAGTAAACAATCCCACAGCCTAAAATGTGTCATGAAGCTATGACTGTGCCCTTGTGCAAAGTGAGCCTGCTGCTGCAAGACTTTTGCAAATAGGTGCAGTAGTAAGGAAGTAACAGGGGACAGAACAACTCGCATGTACTAGTTTGAATTTGCTAGCTCTGCCTGCCCACCCTCGTCGGCAGCCAAGAGGGGTAGGTGTAGCCCGCTCTCATGACTACACCCGATTCAGCAACGTAACACTACATCAGCGATTACTTCATCGACATGCAGCCAATGAGCAAGCAAGGCTTCCTTTATGTGTCACTTGAGTAAGATCGACTCTAGGGTCTCCCTTAGGGGCATTGTGAAGAAACGCGGTAACTGTGCAGCCACAACTGCATCCATACAGAACAGTTGCATGGCAAAAGTGCAGTTTCATGGCACAGAGGACCAATCTATGAAGTAGGGGCAATGTCATGTAGCCCATTGGCAAGTATACCTCACTTTGCGTACAAGGAGGATTTGACAGGCACTGCAGAGGGGCACATGAGCAGTTTTCGAAATCAGCATCTGCGCGGCGAGTACCACTGCAATATTTATAAAATGTGATCACCCCGACTGTCTGTATAAATTGGCGAGCTTGTTTGGAAGATGTACAAAAAAGTCCAAGCATGTTTACTAGCCCTTTAATTTTACAGCTCACAATAAAATGGACTCCAACAGATACCTCATCGTTACAATCTCTAATCAACTTACGTGGTCTACATGCATAGTGAATCTTACAAACAACTGCTATAAATCACTTGGCTATCTCAAAGATAATTTTTTTTTGTCTCCTGCTTACATAAACAAGCTTACCTGCAAAATGTTCATTTGAACAATACTTGAGTGTGCCTCAGAAATTCAGAATGCCTACCATATTAGCTAACTTGAAGCAGTGAAAGATAATGCAGCCCATTTCATCCTTTTCTTCATCTATGAGTGACATAGAAGTATAGGTTGCATTAAATCATCTCTCATCAACCCTAGTCCACACTGTGCTGGAAGACTTCTCAACTTCCCCTTTTCCACAATATAACTTACCCCACCTCAAGAAGACACTTCTACTTACACCCAACTACACTTCACATTATCTGTTTAACAACTTGGGTCTACAATGCTTGCACAGTACCTCTAATGGCTTTAACAAATTGTTCCCACCCTGTTATTGAACTATGGAAGATGCTATTCGAGGATATAGTGAAATGATTCAGATAACTTTGGGCAGCTATTTTCACAATTTCTAACCCCTTAATTTGTCTCGCTTTGTTACTTCAATGCTTGCTTTGTTACTTTAAGGCAGATCAGCAACACTCGCCAGCTGTATTCATCTTTTACTATCAACAGTACTGCTGATTGTTCTACCAATTGTTCCATAAAATATACTACTTTTTTGCTACACCCATCAACTTCAAGGTGGTACTGTAAGTTTCGTTTACCATGGTATAATAATGATCATGACCGCGATGATGATGAAAGTGATAGACATGTGCTTTTTTTTTTTTTGCTGACAAAGCTTCTTTTGTGAACACACATCATGCACAGAACAGATCAGACAGAAATACATAACACAGTGGACGGGGGAACTCCCGCTGATCGGACGCGTAATTTAAAGGTTGCGGATTCTGGCCTAGCTGATGTCATTAAGATTTCTGCCACAATTACGAAACTACAACGATTTTTCTAATGTGTACCTTACGATTTCCTTGGCTTAACTGCCTGTCGCACTTATTAGGTGCTGCTTAACAAGCAAACGAGCCCCTCGATCCCATCTTGCGTTTCTCACGATCGTATACGAGATGCCAAGAGCATGAGGCAACCAGTCCCGACGTGGGAGACTCGAATCCGGGTTGTCAAACTGCAGGACCGAAAGTTAATACCAGCCAAAAATATGCTAGATTCAAAAGGAATATTCTGGACAAGCACTTAGTATTTAGTGGCGCGGTGTGTGATCGGCTACGGTCCCAAATTCTGTGTCACTTCTGTCGCGTATTGAACAGCTTCACCAGTCATCCAGCATGACAGAGTGAAATGACTCTTCAATTTTTTCTTTGTTTCCTGCCGTTTATTTTAAGCCCAAAAGCGGACAGTAGTCTGGAATCTTACTTTTAGCTGCTGCTACTACTAGTACTACACGTACTAGACAACTGTGCAATATTGAGAGCGCTTGCCATGACTGAAGGCAGCTCATCAAATCGACTCCTGCATATTTCCGGGTATATTATTCTAAAGAAGCATTCAAGGCAGTCACTGTCCCAAGACCACGCGAAGGAGCTACAGGAGCACCAGAAGCAAACATCGACGCACACTACCTAATACAGGTCCTCTTCCAGCCTCGTCCACGCCGAGGATGCAAGGCTCCGACTTTGCCACATCCGGTACAACTGACTTAATTATAGCATTTCTGCTATTGTTTTTATTAAACGCATCTAAATTCATGCTTGCACTAACACCCCAGCGACACGAACGACTGAACCAACCGAACCCTGCTTTTCCCGCTTATCCGGCAAATGTTTTGCAGATTGGATTGGATTGGATGAGTTTTGCCGCTCTTTTAGTGCCAACTTCAAAACACAGTGCAACAAATAGCCTCCGAGATAATATCGTTTTGCTGAGGAGCAGTGTGGCCAGCGTTGCAGTTCATTTCAATCAAACATAATTCTGCGAACATCAAACTTTGTTTCTAGTAGAATGTGAGGTGGGGAGGCTGATATAAGTAGTACCTATCGCTTTTCTTACTATTTAGACGCAAGCAGCCAACACATGAAATTTTATAACCACATAACCATCAATAACCATACTTGGACATTTGTTAAGACAAAATCTTGCTCGAATAAAATTGTTTTACTTTAATTATTGATGAATTTGCTTGTAATTATAGAGTTTCTCATAAAGTTGAGCAACTTTATGCGCGTAATCTTTCAATCTTGCTTCGCGTCATAAACCGCGTCATGATTGCGCGCGTCTGTTTTAAAAAAAAAGACGAAGCCGGAAGTTAAAGGGCAAGCACGTAGCGCATGCGTCGTGCTCGGCCTCGCGCGTCCCGTTCTGCACGTCCCGTTCCGCGAGCGAGTCAGCGGCGAGCTTGGGCGAACGTGGATGTGCTCGGGCCGTGCTGCGTGAGCCGTCGGACCGTCGGTCGAGTGCGAGCCTGACTGGGAGTAGCGACGGTTTCGAGCAAGCCGGTTCCTGTTGGCTGGTCGAATAGGTATTATGACTTGCGGAACGCTGGCGGGTTGAGCCAAGGCAGATCAGCAACATTCGCCGAGCCGCACGATGAACACCCTGCGAAGATGGTTCTACAGACCGAAGGTGAGCTGTTTAGGCTTAATGTTTGATGGGCCTTATCGTCTGCAGCGGTTGCGTTTTTCATTCGCACCTGTCTCTCTGATGATATTTCGAATACGTCGTGCGCTGCCGTTCTTCGAGATTAACGTTATATTCCCGAAATTTATTCCAAAGTACACCGCACCGCAAGTGTAATTAATTTTGCGTGCTGTTCAGTTCGGCGACTTTCAGTTGAGTCCTAAACTGCTGTCAGACGCTTGCACCGAAGCGCGCGGTTTCAGGCCCTGGACTAGTGTGCCCTGATCGTGAGCATGCTGTGTGCGAATAATTTCTCGGTCCATAAGCGCACTACACGTTGGGGGCAATTAGAGCGAGTATTGTCTTTGGCTAGGCCGAATGCGTCATCGCTTGGAGACTCACTTTCGCAATCTCTTTAGCGGGGACATATTCAAATCGCCGAGCCGCGATATCCGGAAAATGAGCCACTTCGCGTCGGCCCATAGGATGTGCTAATGCAATAGGCCTTGTGCCCTTATTTTCGCACCACTCGCGGTTATTCCCATGAGCTGTATCGTAGCTGATGCAGCTAATGTTTTGTGCGCGAATCTAGCACGGAGTGTTAAGTCGCTTTTGCCATCAGCTGACAGCAGAAATTTGACGCTTAGTTCGTAGCGTTTAGCATAGATGTTCTCTGCTCTAGCTACTTCGTCGTCATCGTTTCTGCGTCGTACCTCAATATTCTCTTCTTTTATTCGTTCGGCTATGCATATTTTAGTCCTTTGAAGTTGCCCCTGTTATATGAATTTATTGGTTCCTCCCAATGTCTTTCTTTCTTTGTTTTTCTTTTCCAATAATTTTCTTGTTCGGCAAGTTATTAATGAAGTTAATTGTAGAGGAGTCTCTCGTAGCTTTAGTGTTACCTTGTAGAGTTTTTTTTTTTTTGAACTGTTGATTGATTTGCGAATTTTTTTCTTTCTTGAATATTGTATATTTAGGAACTGTGTTGTAGATTACTTGAAAATTGATATATTGTGAACACCGGAGTGCATATAAAGCATTGGTGTCGTCACTCGGACGTGTGGTTAAGGGGCAACGAAGCTAACCAGGCCGTCGTTCATTGCCTTCGGTGTTTTCGGGGAAGTGGTCGGGAGGAAACTTTGGGGGGGGGGGGGGGGGTCGATGATAGCGTCCTGTCCCCTTTCTCAGAAAGACGCAAGCGTGTCGCGAACTGAGGCTCATAGTTTTTTATTTCGCGGTCGATTGTAATACAAGCGTATTTCACCGATTGCCATTTCGGTGGGTAATGCATTTCGCTGTACTGTACTGGTCCGGCGCAGACCTCGAAGTTCGTTCCGAGTGGACGCGCCTCGCAAACTGACCGGCTATGATTTGCAAATAATAAATTGAAAACCTTAATTGGGGTGGTGATGCGTTCATAAGATATTTATCCGTTTTGATTTGTACCACGCAGTAGAGAGCATGACAGTGCTTGTGTGTGTTGTTCCCTGTGCGCTTTAATGGAATGGCAGGTGTGTGTGTGTGTGTGTGTGTGTGTGTGTGTGTGTGTTTTGATTGATTGATTGATTTGTGGAGTTTAACGTCCCCAAAAAACCATATGATTATGAAAGACGCCGTAGTGGAGGGCTCTGGAAATTTCGACCACCTGGGGTTCTTTAACGTGCACCGAAATCTGAGCACACGGGCCTACGACATTTCCGCTTCCATCGGAAACGCAGCCGCCACAGCCGGGATTTGATCCCGTGACCTGCGGGTCAGCAGCCGAGTACCTTAGCCACTAGACCACTGCGGCGGGGCTTTGTGTGTGTGTGTGCGTGTGTGTGTGGGGGGGGGGGGGGTTCCGTTTTTCACGGGTAGTGCAGCCGGGAAGACTTGTTAGAACCATACCTCGGACGATATGTCGTCCTTTTAACTGGGCGCTAACTATTCAGAATACCACACACATACACACAAGCTTGGTGTTGTGTGTCCGCGCCGTTGTAGTAAACCGCGCCTAAACTTACCCGGCCACAAGGCTTTTCGTTAGAAACGTGGATTGCGGCCTATAGATGCCGCGATGGCAGCACTACTAGCAGAGGTGTGTGCCTCGACCATTGTAACTTAGAAGTGTGGCAGCTTGGGCTAGTTGGTATGGCATGATGATAGTTATAGTGCGTGTCCTTGTCTCTGTGTCGTCGTTTTGTTCTCGCGCTATAACTATCGTCGACCATTGCGTCCTGTTAGCTGACGGCCATGGAGCGCGTGGGGCCTCACACGCAACCTCGGTGGGCGGAAGCATTTCCGAGACGCGCCAAGCCGCAGGGCAGCCAGACATTTTGTCCGAATATCGCGAAGTGCCATGTTTGGACAAATGTCTGGCTGTGCTGTGGTGTGAGCTATACCGTTCCCACACGTATACCCAGGCCATTGTTAAGCCAGTGCGAGGGCGTTTGCTGCCTGACGCTGGTCACGTTGTTTCTTTTCTCGTCTCTTGGTCATCGGGATGCAAGGAGGTGACCTGTGCGGGTGCTTCGGGATCCCGATTACGCTCGCTGATAGTTGCGGCCAAACTGGAGAGCAGTCCGACTTTCTTATCGGCGCCGGCGCAAACGATGTCTCGTGCATAGG
>WOVY01012292.1:0-110000 GCA_013436015.1 Rhipicephalus annulatus | reverse complement strand
GTGTGTGCACTGCTACATGACACCGCTCCGTGGTGTGCTAGCGCCTTGCGCGTCTTGTCTGCTTCCTTGGCGTGTGCCGTTTTCGTCGGCAGTCGCGTGGTTTTTTATTTCTAGGCGCTCGTCGTCTGCCTCCGTTTTGTTTAGCAGTTACCCTGCCCAGAAACATCGCACGTTCCTCCCTTGTCTCGTGGTTTGTTTTGGGAACGAAACTTGGAAACCCTGCCTCTCGCTCTGTCACGTGTGTTTGACCGCCAGACTCTTCGACGGTGAACACGTTCTCTTCGAACAGGACGAATTAGAGTGTACGTCATAGTTGAATTGAATTGAATCTTTATTTTCACGTTTGATACTACATGAAGGGTATAGCGGGAGTAAAAAGCTGCACTGAAATAGCTTGACTAGCCCCCGCTACCTAAACTGAATGGGTCAGGAGCACTGGCATACGAATAAGATAACAAAAGCATACTATTCGGAAATATGGTAATGTCAATCAATATAAATACATAATATAAATGTAAGCAGGATACAACGGTTATGAAGAGAAAAACAAAGCACCAGAAGCTTAAAATGCGATGTATACTTGCATTACACAATGCATGAGGTCAAACTGATACAAAAAAATAAATATCACGATACAATTTATATGAACAACGATGAAACATTTTTTTGTGGCCACGTTTTTTATATTTACATCAAGCTTATTTGAGACGTAATAAACCCGGTCAATCGATCATTCGCTCGCTACGTTTTTTGCCTTTTCCTAGCGTCAAATGACATCGTACGGTTATTCATTACTACGGCATTACCGATGGGCACCTGTCATCGTTGATTCTGTGACGCGTTGGTCATTGGGTGGGTGCGCTTCAGTGGCTTACAAGACGGCTCTTTATTGTTGAGCACGTTATTCGTGTCAGTAGGTTCGGTATATGGTCGGGACTCTTTACTAACGCTCGCTCACTTACTTGTCTGCGTGTGTGTAATTCTATAAAAAAAAATTATGCTTAGTGAGTGTTCATAGCACGATTGCCGAGGCCGCATCTTTATCCCCTTCAGTCACGAATCGTCACGCGCTGTTAGAAATGCGTCAAATTCACGTGGCAATATTTCCAGGCACTCGATAATGCATTCCAAGTAAGAAAATGAAGGAAAACGTTCTTCCATGTGACTTATGGTAATTGAAGCTAATGAGTGTGTAACTTATTTTATAATTATTGTGCCACAAGTCAGCTTCAGTACCTGCATAAAAAGAATCCGCTATTAGGCACGAAATGCATCCACAGTTTGTTTTTTAGGTAACATTTGTTTTGAGTGACGAAAAAAAAAATTCTTACTGTGGTCTTTGGATGCGTCACGTCTAACAATCGTCGAACATGGTAGTGCATGCAGCAAAGTGATCTGCAGTAATACCCAGTGTAGTAAAGTTCGAATAATCGCCAGCTGTCCACTCAGGAGGCCTGCACGAAAGTGCACACTAAGTTTCAAGCCATTTGATGAAACACGCGGTGCGTGACGTGCCATTTGAAGTTGACGTCCCCATCTGTACACACCGTGACTGAAAGGGTTATAAACTCCTTTGTCGCCAAAATCGTCTCTCGAAGCGTAAGACGGGCCGTGGTATATTCAGCGCTGGCACATTAGCGGTATGCCGTTGAAATTGTCAGTTTTAGGGCGTGGTAAAAGACAAGGCGTACAAACACCCTACGCCTTTTAAAAAGACTATCTAAAAGTTTCTGAAACGGAAGGAAGCTCGTACGAAAGCGCAGTATGTCAGCGTCAGTTTGATCGAGAGTAGTTCATATGCTGCCATTCTCTATCTCGCTCTCTCTCTGTGTGTGTGTGTGAGGGGGGGGGGGGAGATTGACAGGCCCGAACTAACATTTTCGAATCGGGGTTGTCCAAGTATTCATTCTACATGCCCATATGCACCGAGTGCATGTTTGGCTTGCTTTGACGGTGTGAACACGCTGACGAAACATTGTTGGAGCAGACTTAGCCATTTTGTCAGTAGCAAACGATTGCATTTTTCTCGATATCGAAATAAAATTGGCAAGGGGAAAAAATACTCGTATACAGGGTGTCCCAAATATCACGCAGCACGAATTAAAAAAAAAAACAGAAAGGATGAACTTCGTTACGCGAAGCACAACTAATGAATATTGTTTCCAGTATACTGTAATCATCGTCATCATCAGCGGCAGCAGCAGCCTGATTAAGCCCACTGCAGGACAAAAGCCTCTCCCATGATCTGCCAAATCAACCCGGTCTTGTGCTTTCTGCTGCCGTGTTATATCGGCGAACTTTTTTATCTCATCGGCCCATCTAACTTTGTCTCCCTTTCACCCGCTTGCCTTCTCTTGGAATCCAGTTAGTTATCCTTAATGACCAGCGGTTATTCCGCCTATGCGTTACATGCCTGGCCTATGTCCATTTCTTCTTGATTTCAACTATGATATTCTTAAGCCTAGTTTGTTCCTTGATCCACTCTGCTCTCTTCTTGTCTCCACTTTTTTTTTTGCTTCAATATTTTTCTTAATGGGGTAAGGTTAATTAGCCCTAAATATGCTTCTAATTGGACAAGCACTCACCTAATCATTAAAATGTCAATAAAGTCATATGTAGGTATGTTCAGATGACATATAGCTGTGCTATTTTCAACAACGTGCCGATTGCGTGCTCGCTTATTCTGGCTAATAAAGTAAATTCGCGTTATCCACCCGACACCCGACTAGATCGCAGCGTGCATCAGGAAGCAGCTCTCCTAAACAGGGTCACTGTGAGCACAGGCGTACACAGTGTTTTTCTACAGGGGGGGGGGGGCGAAAGCTTAGGGTAACTGTATACCACATACAGTTACTCTATACGAAGGCTCGACGCAGCGCCCTGCCTCCGTATCATGTAAATGTATGGGGCTGGCTATGCGCCCCTTTTAGGTCCACCTTAGGTCACTATATATAAGGGGCACCCCCCCCCCCCCTCCCCTGCCCCCGTTCGCACGCCTATATGACTGCGACTGGGAGGTAGCAAGTCAAACTGCGATCCCGCCTTTTGCGAGTGGAAGCGTAGTCACGTGTTATGCACGTGAATATGCTCACGTGTTCACATTTCGTGTGCTTTAACTGGAAAACTGAGTATATGATTAGTACATTGGTGAAGATAGTACAGTTAGATGTCATTTGACCATGGGTACACATGCATCATTAACATTTCAATAATTAGGTGACTAGTTTTCGAGTTAATGAGAACTAAATGTTTATAGCAAAGAAAAGCCAGCCCTTGAAATTTTAGCTTCTTTTTGCATTTGTCTAGTTAGAAACGTAATTAGGGTTAAGGAAACATCGTTAATTAAATAAATAGTAGTGGCTACTGTATACAATATACTGGCAACTGTAGACGTGTTTCACGTAGACTTTCCTCTTTTTTTTTTTAAATCGTGTTGCACGATAATTGGGGTACCCTGTATATAGCTATATAGTAGTGAGTGTATACGCCGCTGACGCTCGAGTTGCATATCAGCAGTCGCGTATTCAAGACGGTGACCTCGAATACGTGTGCGAAGGCGGCAAAAGCCGCCCATATGCTGCCAAAGTTTCCGAATACCTCACCTGCTCTCAAGGACGCGCGCGCAGAAGAAAACGCGAAAAAGAAGGAGAAAAAAAGCTATACGAAAAAAACGGGGACTTTTTATCAAATGATGTTGCAATTATGTCGTATTGGGGCATGGCAGCAACTTCGCCATCATCAATATAAGATATTCTCTTTCTCTCTCTCTCTGTCATAAATATTGCAATTAGGTTACGTACGTAATATGCCTTTATTGCTCAAGAAGGCCCTGACCCGCCGAACTATGCGATTTGCGGTTGAGTCGATCGTGCTTGTCGACCGCCTTGTTTTCCATCGCGAGCGCTGTTCGATTGCCGCGGCGTCGGTTCATTTTCACAGGCAACTGCATATACTTCCCTCCACAAAGAGGTTTACACCTGAATGGTATATTCTCGCGTGGTGCAGTTTGAGTGAATTCTCTCGCGTAACACTGCATTTGCACCCCGCCACGGTGGTCTATATTGGCTAAGGTACTCAGCTGCCGACCTGCAGGTCGTGGGTTCGTATCCCGGCTGCGGCGGCTGCATTTCCGATAGAGGCGGAAATGTTGTAGGCCCGTGTGCTCAGATTTGGGTGCACGTTAAAGAACCCAAGGTGGTCGAAATTTCCGGAGCCCTCCACTACGGCGTCTCACAATCATATGCTGGTTTTGGGACGTTAAACCCCACTTACCAATCGAACACTGCATTTGCCGCGAACGAGAATACAGTCTCGCTCGTCAGAGTCACTCTCGTTCATAGCTGCTCTTAAGATTGGAAAAGTATACACTCTGCGTCTGCGTTCGTTCCGGATATCGACCCCTAGTCCAATAGCTGGACACTTACCTCTGGGCTAGTACGCGTGGGTGGCTTAATTTGCCGAATTTCCATGTATGAGCTTTATCACCCTTTTGTCTTCAGTTCCCCGCAGTCCGTGTAAACACATGGCAGCGTGATGTAAGATGGGCTCATTTTATCTAGCCTCCGTAGGAGCCTTAGCGTGCAATGAGGCGGCGAATGTCAGCGCGTCCTGCTAAACTATTTCTCCCTAGATCCCGATTCGCGCGTCAAATGGTACAGCGCGACGATCTGCCATTCCATTCAAGCGCACAGGGAACAACACACGCAAGCACTGTCGTGTTCTTCACTGCGTGGTACAAATCGAAAAGGATAAATATCTGATGAATAAGTATCTGATAAATATCTGATGTTCCAAGTATCCACACGACAGTCACTAATATGTGACCGATAGAACTTTCGTAGCAGTGTGCACGTTTTTTTTGGTATTTTAATTTTAGCCATATATATAATCAATATCAATCGTTCATCAAGTGGGTCGTTGAATGCTTCCAGCCCGTTCCAAAGGGCTGAGCCATAATTCTTCATCAAACACCGTGTCATCAAAATGTACATAATAATGTATTGCATGCAATGCGTATCGCGGGTACCTCGCTTCTGTGCACAGTGACGAATAATGCTGTAGCCTTTGCTTCACAGACTAAAGTTATTGTGATGTAGGGCGTACTTATATTGGTAGCCCCGAGTGAGTTTACAGCGGTTTCTCGAAGTGCCGCTCTTTCAGCTTTCGCTGTGACAGGCCTGGCATTTTTTCTCCCGCGTCCAATAACTGAATTGGTGAACTGTTCCTTTGTGAACGCGTTGCGACTGCGCTATATACCCGAGTCGGACGCTCGCTCGGGACTTGCTTCAAGGTGAACGCATTTGCACAATCGAACGATCTTGCTGCGCCCTTTTCGGCGCGCGACGCCGAAATAGTCGTAAAGGTCACCGCTAAGGGCGCACAATATTGCATCTCGCTTCCTCTGACGTCAAAGCCACACCTACTTCGTAAAGGCCTTGACTCTACGCGCGCGCATTGTAGCTGTATACATGCAATTTGAGGCAGCTGCTGCAGCAGCAGTTGCACATTATGAATGGGCATGTGGTGCAGAGAGACGCACGCCTCGTTAAAAAAACGCCAAATATATATATATATATATATATATATATATATATATATATATATATATATATATATATATATATATATATATATATATATATATATATAAAAAATAAACTTCGAGAATAGTGCAGTATAGGAAACAAATTTATTTAATCCTAACAGTTTCGGCAGGTGGACCAGCCTTCTTCGGAGGATCTAAGCGAAACGATACTAGTTCCCGTAGCAGAGGTCCACGCTAACAGTTTGGAGGCCCCCAAAACGAAAAAAAAGAAAGAAAAGAAAGAATAAAAAGAAAAACGAGACAAGCGGGCTAACGAGGCAAGCGACAGACAACAAGAAAAAGAAGACAGGAGCGACGGAGAGCCGCTGGAAGCGAGTGGGTGATTGTAACTAAAGGTAGATAAGACGCGCCGCCAGAGGAGGCGACCAAGGAAAAGGGAAAAAGGGACACACGTTGCCGCTTACTCGCATCCCACACATGGATCGAGTTTAAGTTCACGTGATTCGGCGGCTGGCCCGCGGCGTCGGGCCCACACACACACACAAACAAGAAACATACGACCCGCCTGCAGCTTCAGGAAACAACATTAGCCACGATGCAAGGCTAAATATGCCCCATCTGCCCTCTCTTGCAGAAAAGTGAAAAACCAGTCATACTCAAAATAAATGAATAGATATTCTGTAAGAGATGAACAAACAAAACATAAACAAAAGAATTAAAAGTACTTAAAAACCAAAATAAAATCTAATAATGCTAACACGTGCTGGTTGATGCACGTATCATCGAATTCGTTTATTTTCACGCGCTATATTCATCATCCTATGTGTGCGACTTCACGTATGTATAAATTGAGTAGTAATTCGCTTACTGTGTTTCACGAAACTTCGCGGAGGCACGTCAGTCGCCCTGGGCTCTCGTTGATTCCGTGGGTAAGTGATCTCAATTTATTTATGAAGTTTGACTCCCGCTGTTCGCGCTCCCGTGTGTTCTGGAAGCCGGATTGTAGCAGTATAAGAGTGGCCAGGGAGAGGTTGGTGTGTTTGGAGAACGGCAAATTGGGAAGGCCCTTTACGTGTGCCCTGTGATTGTTTCAGCGCACCGCCGTGGTGGTATAGTGGCTAAGGTACTGCGCTGCTGACCCGCAGGTCGCGGGATTGAATCCCGGCTGCGGCGGTTGCATTTACAATGGAGGCGGAAACATTGTAGGCCCGTGTGCTCAGATTTGGGTGCAGGTTAAAGAACCCCAGGGGGTCGAAATTTTCGGAGCCCTCCACTACGGCGTCTCTCATAATCATATGCTGGTTTTCTTTCTTTCTGTGCGCAAGTATTTCTGCGCGCAAGGATACTTGTGCGCAAGTATCCACAGTGCGAATGCAAAACTGAAGTATAGTACGTTAAAATGAATTTCACGATGTTTTTGTCGATAAAATTACGGGAGGCGTAATCTTTGTCCCTACATTGAACCATATGATCTAAAGCATTGCCTCCGAGATGCGGCGCACATCAATTCATCTGTAAAGCAGACGAAGGATGACAACTTGCCCTAAAGCGTGTTCTTCAGTCTAATGCGGCAGTCTTCGTGCCCCAAATGATGAAAATTTGTTATGAATCGTTTATGAACTCATTCAACATTCAATTCTCTTACCCAACGTGTTGCAAACACATGGCCGTCACAGCATCCATCTGTGTGTCAGTAATGGAAAGGCAGCACATATTAGAAGTCTCAGTGCTCTACGTATAAGAGTGAATTCAGATACTGTAGAATACCGTGTTCAAAATAGTTACCTTTATCTGCTAAAACAGCCTTTCTTCACCAAATTCGGTCACGTTTACTCGCGTTTGAAGCTTATTGCCGCTTTTCCGTTCCGATTTCGAGATTTTCAACTTATCAGCGCATTCTCGAAAAGCTCTGATTTGTACCACGAATATTGTCGCTAAAAACAAAATAATGCAACATGTTTTTCTATATTACTGTATGGTGGCCTTCGGTTGTCTGTTTACGAGATTTTAAGAAAAATCGAAGATGGGTTTTTTTTTTATTATTCAAATTTCAGTGGCGTACACTTTTGCCAATATTGGAACTTTGAGGCAATATATAAAAATTTACATTTGCCCTGCCGCAGCAATAATTTATGTACCTTATGAACAAACTACATCCTTAAGACATGTCAAGTTTGAAAACGCAGCTTGCATTACATTCGAAAAAAAAAAAATGGGAGCACGTAACTTATTTTAACCTGTCGCGAAGTTAGACATTTTTAAAAGCTATTTTCTTAAGGTCTACAAACTTGAAACCGTATGAATTCATTCTTCATTAGACATGCATTTCAGGTAAAAAATATCTTTCTTGAAACAAAAATGTTTGTTTTTTTATAGCATCTGCAATTTTCGAAAATGACAGGTGACGAAATTGGTGCCTTCGTGTTGGTAAAGTTTGATTTTTTTTTCTCGTAAGTTATGCCGTTAATCATAAAACGAAGTTGACTTTCGGGCTACCTGGTGAGAGGTGCACGAAATATAAAATACTCAATGAAATCTAAAATGTCAACTTTTGGACCCGTGTCGATCTCTCGTGGAATCAGCCTTGTTCATCTCTTACACAATATCCATTCATTTATTTTGAGTATGACTGGTTTTTCACTTTTCTGCAAGATGGGGCATATTTAGCCTTGCATCGTGGCTAATGTTTTCCTGAAGCTGGAGCGGGTCGTATGTTTGTTGTTTGTGTTTGTGGCCCGACGCTGTGGGCCAGCCGCCGAACCACGTGAACTTAAACTCGATCCATGTGTGGGATGCGAGTAAGCGGCAATGTGTGTCTCTTTTTCCCTTTTCCTTGGTCGCCTCCTCTGGCGGCGCGTCTTATACACCTTTAGTTACAATCACCCATCCGCTTCCGGCGGCTCTCCGTCGCTCCTTTCGTCCTTTTCTTGTTGTCTGTCGGCTGCCTCGTTAGCCCGCTTGTCTCGTTTTTCTTTTTTTTTCTTTTTGTCTTTTTTGTTTTGGGGGCCTCGAAATTGTGAGCGTGGTCTTCGCTACGGGAACTTTTATCATTTCGCGTAGATCCTCCGAAGAAGGCTGGTCCACCGGCCGAAACTGTTAGGATTAAATAAATTGTTTCGTTTCCTATACTTCACTATCTCAAAGTTTATATATATATATATATATATATATATATATATATATATATATATATATATAGAATAAGTAATAATTACACAGGGAGTATTAAATCAATGGGCCAATTAGTCTTTGTGAAGGTATGGGATATGGCACAACGGGAGCGTTGTCAACAAGGATAAATATATTTATTTGCCAACGATTTCGGGAGGGGTCATCCCTTCATCAGGGGATGAGTTATACTGACATAGACGTTCGAACTTCGTTGCTGCCGCGTCCCTCTCGCCTTGAAAGATGTTTGCGAGAGTGAGAGATAACTAAAAAAAGAAAAAAAAAACACTGTGTACGCTGAGTACGAAACCAGACTGTGCATTAGAAGTGTGGCAGCTTGGGCTAGTTGGTATGGCATGACGATAGTTATAGCGCCAGAACAAAACGACGACGCGGAGACAAGATGGACACGAAAGAGACGAGCGCTAACTTCCAACTGAGTTTATTGCGCAGAGCACGAAAATATATAGAGGAGACAGTAACCACGTGACAAAAATTATATGGCACAAAGAGCAGAACATGAGTAAGAGAAAAACAAAAACAAAAAGACAAAAGCACAGAAAAACGACAAAGTAAAATCTACAGCAAAACGGAACGGAAAAGTAAAGATAATATAACTACTTGCGCGCACCGAAACCTTCGAGGAACCCGAGTTCCTTCTCGGACAGAGCCACGGAGGGCTTGCTAATACAAGGCACCTGTTCGCGTGCCATCTGCGCGGCCTCGATGATGACTCAGGTGCCTTCATCTCTGTGCTTGTACAGCGTCGCTGTGTCCTTGAAAAGGGGCACACAATTGCACTCAGTGCAGTGCTGAGAAGAAAACAATCTTTCCCGTTTCTATCATTGTTAGCATGTTCTCTCAGCCGATCGTTCAGACACCTTCCGGTCGTTCCAACATTTTCTTCTCGCGCTATAACTATCGTCAGACTGTGCACATCCAAATGTCGGTGTAAGTCCACATCCGTTTCTCATCCCGTGCTGGCCAGTTCTCGACGTGTGTCGGGCCACCCAAGATTGCCGCCGCGGTGGCGGGAGGGGTCCGCGACGGCGTGCATAAGGAAAGGGTTGCCCCTTAATGGGTCGGTCGGCTCTTCACCTTACATCTTCGCCCGTTTCCCCGCAAATGGTCGTCAAGTGGCAGGCGAGCGTAAACACTTTGTATGTGCACGTTAAAAAACAACACAATGTACACGTACGAGTCAGTCAGACAAAACAAGCATGGTCTCCAGCTATGAATCTTTGTCACCGATTTCCTCCTGGCTTACTTCTCGGAGGCAGGAGAGCCTTCCGGGGTCCTCGTTGATGCCAGCTACTTACGTTCTAAATTTTAAAATTAAATAGGCCTGACGCTGTTTGCGCTCGCGCCTGTTTGAGAAACCGGACTTCAAAAGAGTTACGCTGATTATTTCAAAACTGTGGTTTGGCAGGCGCAGATGTCTAGATAAAGGTAGCTTCGGCAGTGAAGTGGCGTGGTACCGGTCATTATTGAACCGCAGCCGAAGTAGCGTGTCTGTTTGGCCGATATATTTTTGTCCGCGGATGTTGCAATGAAGCATGTATATTACGTTACTGGAGTCACAATTAAGGCTTTCAGTTATGCAGAATTTGAAATCCGAAAAAATCGCTTTTCATTCACGTGTTGTAACCATCTGTGGGCATACCTTGCATCGAGCTTTTCCGCAGGCATGGCACCCCGATTGCATTTTGGAGGGGTTTGTTTTTGCTCTGACAAGAATGTCCTTCAGGTTTTTATCCCTGCGGTACACCACGTGAGGTGGCTTCGCGAAAATTAAAATTAGTCGTTTGTTTTGCCTGATTATGTTGAAATGCTGGGAAATATGTTGTTTATTCGTGGCGCTAATGAGGAGTAAGTTAGTGCAAGGTTAGTTTGGGAACGATAGTTATAGCGCGAGAACAAAACGACGACACAGAGACAAGGACACGAAAGACACGAGCGCTCGTGTCTTTCGTGTCCTTCTTGTCTCTGTGTCGTCGTGTTGTTCTCGCGCTATAACTATCGTCATGCCATACCAACAAGCCCAAGCGGCCACACTTCTTAGTTTGGGAAGTTGTTATAGATAATATGTTTGGACCCTTAATTATATCATTACGGTTCACGTTGTGAGCACGTAGTATGGCATTGTCAATAATGTCTTCGGGATAATTTTGCTTCAATAAGGAATGCTCTAGGTGTTCTGCGTGTCTGTCAAATTCCTGCATATCGGTGCATATTCTTCGGTACCGGTATAGGCCTGAGAATATGGAATACCCCCGTTTTGCAATGCTTTGGATGGCTGCTGTTCAAATGTAGGTACATTTGACCTATTTGCCGTTCTCCAAATATATCAACCTTCCTGGTCACTCTTTAGAACGCGTGTCCTATACCCCTACAATCTGGCTTCCAAAACACACGGGAGCGCGAACGGCGGGAGTCATACTTCATAAAGAAATTCAGATCACGTATACCCACAGAATCAACGAGAGCCCAGGGCGACTGACGTGCCTCCGCGAAGTTTCGTGAAACACAAAGTGAATTACTCAATTAATTTATTTATACATATGTCAAGTCGCACACATAGGATGATCAATATAGCTCGTGAAAATAAACGAATTCGATGCTACGTGCATCAGCCGGCGCGTGTTAGTATATATTAGATTTGATTATTGTTCTTAAGTACTTTTTATTTTTTTGTTTATGTTTTATTTCTTCATCTCTTACAGAATATTCATTCATTTATTTCGAGTATGACTGGTTATACACTCACTGCAAGAGAGGGCAGATGGGGCATATTTAGCCTTGCATCGTGGCTAATGTTTTCCCGAAGCTGGAGTGGGTCGTATGTTTCTTGTTTGTGTGTGTGTGGTTCGACGCCGTGGGCCAGCCGCCGAATCACGTGAACTTTAACTCGATCCATGTTTGGGAATGTGGCAGCTCGGGCTAGTTGGTATGGCATGACGATAGTTAAAGCGCGAGAACAGAACGACGATGACGTTTCCTTCTTGCCTCTGTGTCGTCGTTTTGTTCTCGCGCTATAACTATCGCCATGTGTGGGATGCGAGTAAGCGGCAATATGTTTCACTTTTTCCCTTTTCGCTTGGTCGCCTTCGCTGGCGGCGCGTCTTATCTATCCCTAGTAACAATGCGAGGATTACCCGCCCCCTTCCGACGGCTCTCTGTCGCTCCTTTCTTCTTCCTCTTGTTCTTCTTGTTGTTGTCTGTTGCTTGCCTTGTTCGCCCGTTTGTTTCGTTTCTTCTTTTCTTTTTTTTTTTTTCGTTTTGGGGGTCCCCAGAACTGTGAGCGTGGCCCTCTGCTATGGGAACTAGTATCATTTCGCTTAGATCCTCCGACGAAGAAGGCTGGTCCACCAGCCGGAACTTTTAGGTATAAGTATTTTATTTATTGTTTTGTTTCCTATACTGCACTATTCTCGAAGTATATAATAGTATCTTGGCCAACTGGCACCAAAATTACTCAAAGGTATACTCTAGGAAAGTTTTACATACTGTATGTATGTTAGTGGTGGTCGTGTGTACATGCAACTTGTATATTTTTCATGACTATGCGCTGATTAAGTTTAACTAGCCAACTTTTTTTATTGCTCGAACCTTGTCCCACGTAACTCCAGAATTATTCATTCAGTTTTTGCTGAAACCTGCCTGGTTTTAATTTTTTTTAAAGATTTGCTGCAACCTGCCTGGTTTTAATTTTGTTTTTTAAGAAAGTGTTCGGAACACACTAAATATGAAATAAACGCCTGCTTGCGCACGGCTACCTCGAGCGCTTCCAAGCGTTCTTTGATTAATACACGGCTGAGTTCCTTTGTCACCGCATTGTACAGGGCTTCACGCTCGAAGGTGTACGCGCGAGCAGCGTCTGTCGATGCGCGTCCATCAAATAGCGCGATGAGGCCCGGTACAATGAATGAACTCAGCCGTGTGTCAACTATAAGGAACGCTTGAAAACGCTGTATAGTATATAGCTTAAGAAGCGTGGCGGTTTGGGCTAGTTGGTGTGACATGACGATTGTTCCGCGTTCGTCTTATTCTTGTCCCTTTGTCGTCGTTTTGTTGTCGCGCTGTAACAATCGCCTGGAGTGTGAGCGCGTGCCGGTTTCCTATTTTACGTGTTTCGTGCGGTTTTGTTGCGACGGCTGCATTTTCGATGGAGGCGAAAATGGCGAAGGCCCGCGTGCTCAGATTTGGGTGGACGTTGAATAACCCCACAGGTGGTCGAAATTTCCGAAGACCTCCATCCACTACGGTGTACATATGTCATAATGTGGTGGTTTTTGAGACGTTAAACCCCGCATGTCTATTTGTTGTGTGATTTTGTTTCGTTTTTCTTGGTAAAAACAACTAGGTAGATTTCAGCAAAAGATAAGCGTATCATTCTATAGGGTTATTGAGGCGAGGTATGTCATAGTCTGTATTTTAACGATTTGAGCGAGAATAAAAAAAATTGCAAATAAACTCACCTGAGTGATTAGCGCTTATTCATGAAAAAAAATGCAGGTTCCAAGTATGCACTCGAATACCACTAATATACAAACAATAGAACTTTCGTAGTATAGTACGTACTTTTTTGTATTTGTACTGAATTTTTGTTTTTTATTTTTACTAAGATCTATATTTTATTGTCGGTGCAGCTGCTATGCACCAACTATGCAGTTTGAGCACCAGTGTGGCTGCCCGGAACGTGTTTTGTTATACGCCACGTACACATTCCTGCCGCGCCTGCGGGGAGGGGAACTGTATCATACAGGACGCTAGCGTCAAATTGGAGCGCCTGGCCAGTCAGTGGCGCGAGAGGCGAACGTCGGCATTGAATTGGGTGATCAACATTTATAAGCTATTTCGTGTGCGGTGGCGGGTTTCCGTTTCCTTGTGCAGCCCCCCCCCCCCTTTTTTTTTTTTGCCCTCGGGCACCGTCGACTGCGGCCCACCCGGCAGCGGACGGCTGCTCGCGCCAAGCGATAGCCGATTCGTGCAAGGTTGGCGTCACCGGTCCGCTCAGCTTGGCATGTTTCGCTCTCTTTCCTGTCCACTTGTTTGCCCAGCAGGGCAGGCTCTCCTGCTGCGCTCTTGGAGTTCGTACGAATTCGCCTTTGTCAATTCTGTTGTAGGACAGGAGCCTCGGACGCACTTCAGACCGCAGTCACGAAGCCGCACAAGTTTGAGGACAGTGAAAAATGTTAAGAGTGGGGGAGGAGGGGGGGTGGAATTGGTTACAACTAAATGTCAGCTAACGTTCCCATTTGAAAGAAAGGGCCCTTACCATATCTCAACATGAATTTTTCGAAGGGCGATTGGTGTGAGGTTTCGAGAAACAATAAAACTGACCTGCAGGCTAAAAAGCTGGATGCCTATTTTGAAGTATGAAGGTTTTGTTTCACGGCTGAACTTCACCCCGTGGTGAGGGGGTGCCTCAAAAAAAATGCCTGAGACCAATCACGTCTATCTAGCCGACTTCGAACAAAGCGTTATTAATCGCAATAGGGGAAAAGGATAATGCGAGTTATTAGGCAAAATCACGAAACTTTTTTTTTTGTTTTTGTGAGACAGTTTTTTCTATCACTTGGCGTCGACGAGACAAGAAATGTCCTTTAAGTGATTCTGCATCACTTTTTAAAAGAAAACGCTACCGATTGATAGTCGAAGCTCCTGAACACGCGTGAGCCAATCTTATATAATAGTGCTGCACGCAACCTGAAATTTACGATTTGTTCTCAGTCAAGTAGAAATTGTTCCTGTTTCTCATGACCAATGATGCCATAGACGCAAATGACCGCGCCACAAAGCCGCAAAGACCTGAAAGGAAGCTTCGAGTTCGATGGAAAATGCTCGAAGTCATGACGCGTGCGGACAAAATGGAAGCGCCCCCGCTCTTCTTCTACGCATTTTTCAGCGCGCTCGCTAGTACAATAGGAGAGAGGGCTCCAAGCATGCGACAGATTCGGATACTAGGAATTCCTGTAGTAGCCGATTCGTGAGGCAACGAGCTGATTTGATGAAGTCATCATTACTTGGAAAAGTGTTGCAGGGCCCCCTTAACTACTAGTTGCCCCGCCGCGGTGGTCTAGTGGCTAAGGTACTCGGCTGCTGACCCGCAGGACGCAGGTTTGATTCCCGGCTGCGGCGGCTGCATTTCCGATGGAGGCGGAAATGTTGTAGGCCCGTGTGCTCAGATTTGGGTGCACGTTATAAATAACCCCAGGTGGACGAAATTTCCGGAGCCCTCCACTGAGGCGTCTCTCATAATTATATGGTGGTTTTGGGACGTTAAACCCCACAAATCAATCAATCAATCAATCAATCAAACCCCATAACTAGTGCGGAGACGATCGATTTCATGGTCCATCGCAGGTATGCATCGGTCATCCTCGAAGAGAGTCGTGTCCGGACGGGATAGCTTGCCAAAGGTTAGCGGGCTTCGTGTTTGAGACCCGTGTTGTAGGTGCAGTCTAAGATTTCGAATTACCCGCTCGATCGACACTTGTTTCATGCGCGCGAATCAAAAGTATAGCGGTGCTTTCTGCTTGCGTTGAGGCACGCACGTCTTTTTGATTGGTCTTCACGTGGTACGACGGTGTTCCGTTATTGGCGTAATTAAGAAACTGCATGTGTGTGTTTTTATTAACGGACACAAGGCGGCGTCGGCTGCGTTCAACAGCCTCATATTTGGCTGTTTGGGCCAGGGCAGCTCAGCCATGGTGGTCTATAGTGGCTATGGTACTCGGCTGCTGACCCGCAGGTCGCGGGATCAAATCCCGGCTGCGACTGCTGCATTTCCGATGGAGGCGGAAATGTTGTAGGCCTGTGTGCTCAGATTTGGGTGCACGTTAAAGAACCCCAGGTGGTCGAAATTTCCGGAGCCCTCCACTACGGCGTCTCTTATAATCAAATAGTGGTTTTGGGACGTTAAACCCCACCAATCAATCAATCAATCAATCAATCAATCAGGGCCAGGGCAACAACCCACAGTGGCATCGAACTCGAAAGGGTTTTCAGAAAGCTGCGAGTTCTACGCGTGCTGTAAGTACGTTTTGAAGGCGCTTTGAAGCATACCGAAAAAGCAGCCTTGCATTCGCACTGAATATGTGGATGGAAATTTCTTGAACTTGTTGGCTTCATTACAAAAATCGTACGTTCAGCTTTGCATACGCTGGTGCTTTCTCGGCCAGCGCGGGACAAATGGTCGCCTACCGTTTTTCGGCGGCGCAGCAGAAAATCTTTACTGGCGTTACATGAAGAGTGTATTCAACACCCGTGTACTCAACAGCGGCGCATATCGACGTTTCACATTGACGCTCCTTCTCATTGACTTCGCTTCACCCATCCGTAATAGGCAAAGCTTTTGTTTTTGTTCCTTCCGAAGCTAAACGCTGAGCGTAAGGGGGTGGGGGGGGTGTAGCTGTAGAGTGTATTCTTATACGTGGTTTCTAGATAAATATGCGTCTGCGGGGTACACAGTTCCCGGAAGCCGTTGGGAAATCCTTTGGTGTCGACTTACGGGCGCGCGCTTGGGTGAATCATCTTGACCTAACCCACGACAATGTGCGTGAAACCTTTCACCGCCATTTTTGGTCTTCGCGGTACTGCGAAGCGGCTGTTGGTCTGCGTGATTGTATATTCTACCGGAACTTGGGTTTACACCGCGTACTCCAGTCGAGACTGATAGGAAAGGATGGCGGATGTGTTTTTTTTTTAGCCCTCCGCCTCCAAACAGTCGGTCGCTTCGTTGCGCTGCGCATAAGCTAAAACTGCGGGTTTTCTCAGCTCTATACTGGCCCTATCGCAGTGTTCCAAGAAACTAAGCATTCGCGTCATTTCCCCTGTGATAGTTTCAATGCATGTTTTTAATGCACCACCGTGGCTTCTAGGGAATTTGGGAAGCTCTTAGTCATTGCGAGCTCGCAGTTCTATTTGCGACACGTCTGCACGCCTTCGTTTTCGTCCGGCGCCTCGCGACACGAAGTTTTTTGCGCGCTTTTTACTCTCGAGTTCTGCGCTCTCTCAACGTTGCGAAAGCAAGTGGATAAATGGCAGCAAAAGCGCCTATAGCGTTTCTGTTTCAGAGAAGTGTTGTAATCTTGTAGTAAAGCGTGAAATCTTGAGTGTTTCTCTCGTGTTTGCCGTTGTCTCCGATAGGAAGAAGACGCGGCGCCCGATCGCGCTCAGTCTCACTTAACTCATAAACCCATCATCATCTATACGTCTGTCCCGGCAAGGCCTCCCCCTCCTAGGGCTTTTTAGGTGTATGCACTAAAGCTGCCGCACGGGAGCGAGCTCCCGTGCGGCAGCGACTGCTGTTGACCTGCGCTGTCCGCAACAATGTCAGCCACGAGTCTATGTTTAGCATTCTTCGCGCTTCACTCGGCGACCTGGGTCGTCGCGCGGCCTTTTATACGTCGTGAATTCTCTCCGCGACTTCGCCGGAAACCATGACGTGGCGCTGACATATACTGCGGGTCGTTTTGGGTGCCCAAGTCCTGAAAGTTGACTTCCGTTTTTTTGTCGGTACGGGAAGCCGATGTTTGACTTCGCGGGCTTGACTCCGCGACCTTATAGGTCTGCGCGGCTTTACCGCGAAAATTCGCTCATCCACACTTGTGAATACATTAAAGCCCGTGATGTCACCGCCGATGCGCAGGTGTTGTTTGGGCGCGAAGTTCAGTGTTCTCGTCCGTTTTTTTCTCCCGCACTAAACGGTCATCTGCTTTTAATCGCGGAAAGAACGCTTTGCCAAAGTGAACTGTTTTGCCCGTCAGCGTCCTTTCAATATGCCAGCGTCCGTAGTGCTCTCAAACAGGCCCCCCTGATTACAATTCAAAAGGTATACGTTGGGACCAACGGAAGTGGCGAGGTGGCGGTATTTGTTGCGGACTAAGGAGAGTCTGGATTTTGTAACTTACTTATGCTGACGGCGGGAACGCAAACATTGGACACATTCATAGAAAGTAAGGCACAAACACGGCGCTATACCTCTCGGGTGCCAAATCGACCAGGCGCATCTCGTTGATTGACGCAACGGACGAATGCCGACACCGCCCTTTTTGTGTGTGTGTGACATTAACAGTGGACGGTACTCTCTATATAAGATGCAAAAATACAAAGAGAACAGTAGGGCATTTTTATGTATTCTGTCTCTAAGGTAACGCTTTTCGGGTTTCAGCCCTGAAGGGTAGAGGTCGCGAAATGGGCAACCTTTCAGTGTTCCTTCTCAATGCGCGAAAATAAAGTTGTTTCTCTCTCGCCCCGCCGCGGTGGTCTAGTGGCTAAGGTACTCGGCTGCTGACCCGCAGGTCGCGGGTTCGATTCCCGGCTGCGGCGGCTGCATTTCCGATGGAGGCGGAAATGTTGTAGGCCCGTGTACTCAGATTTGGGTGCACGTTAAAGAACCACAGGTGGTCAAAATTTCCGGAGCCCTCCACTACGGCGTCTCTCATAATCAGAAGTGGTTTTGGGACGTTAAACCCCACAAATCAATCAATAAAAGTTGTTTCTTTCTCTCTCTCTCTCCCCCAATGCGCTGGCGCTCTCGCGTCACGGATGCGCTTGCTTGCAATGACACGTTGGGATTCGAATTGCAGAGCACGTTATAGCTGGAGAGCCATAAAGCACGTAGGGATGGTGCGCTTGTATTGTCTGCTGTCTACATTCGCAGTGGTTGTGATGTCTCATTCACGAAAGTCGTGTTGCCTCCTTCCGGATTCGCTTCCTGTTCCGCTTTCCGGGCGCGCTGATTCGCGTTGTGTGATGAATCGCTCACACTCCCATTACACTTTAACCTCTTAATTTGAGCCAAGCACTTCAACGTAATAACATCCCGGCTGCGGCGGCTGCATTTCCGATGGAGGCGGAAATGTTGTAGGCCCGTGTGCTCAGATTTGGGTGCACGTTAAAGAACCCCAGGTGGTCGAAATTTCCGGAGCCCTCCACTACGGCGTCTTTCATAATCATATGGTGGTTTTGGGACGTTAAACCCCACATATCAATCAATCAATTCAACGTAATAACACTTTTTGGCACGGCACTTTTTTTTTCTCCATGAGCATGGTGAATCATTGTGTGGCGAACAGCTAGCATGGAACATTGGTGTATGGCAGTCCGCGCGGAAATATGGATGTGTGAAAAAAATCATTTTAAAGATAGTGTCGCGTAAATGTCAAAATTATATGGCCCGAGTTCTGTTTTACACAATGTTTCCGCGTTTCACGCCGCTGCAGGAACAATGCCCCTACTGTTCAAGCTTTTCATACGGGCTTATCGATTAAATTGTTGCGGTTCACACTGCATTTCGAACACGCGTCCATGATCGGTATACAGCTCTAAGTGGCGTAGGCATATCTACCGAGCGAGTAAAAATAGTGGAATGAGAAGCTTCAAAGGTCCAGCGCCACGCGGTACAAACCGGTGGCTGATCTTGTACGAACAACCGCGCACCAGCGAGTGTTTCCATCTAAAGATGCTCGTGGCGTTCACTTGTTTCGCACGTGACCTAGTACAGCAATGAAAGCATGAGCGCTCACTGATGTCTGTAATGCATTGAAGCTGAAAAAGACGATAGTCTTGCGTCTGGAGAACGTGAACAAAACGTTTGTTTGGTGTTCTGCGTGAGAATATCGGTGCAGCGAAGGCGAACGAGCGCATCGTGGCACGTTAGACACGAGCGCTATCTGGCAGTTATCTTGGAAAACGAAAAGAGGCGTGCGCGCCCGCGGAGAACGATGTGCGCTTGTCTCGGAAATAAGGTGTAGAACGCAAAGCGACGGACAGGTGCCACCACCGTGTAGTCTTTGCAATGCGTTGGAAACACTTGCCTTTTCGAGCATCGCGTTGCATTGTCAGCGCAGCAGCGTGATAAACGCTATGGTCCTTAGAAGTACTTTTGTACGCCTTCTCTAGTCACACACGTACAGAATATTGACGTGTCGTTATGGTGCCTCAGATATGCGCAATAATTGATTTTTTGTTCGACAATCGCACAAGTATTAACGCTGGAACTTGAGCAATGCTCGTGGGTGCTGTCGATGGGGTTGGCCGTTTGGGATATCATTCGGTGCCGTTTGGGGTATCGTTAGGGCGGACAAACAGACAAATGTACAGACAGACAGAGACAAAGACAGACAGACAGACAGACAAGACCAAGACCAAACACACAAAATTTTTGTGTCGAAGAAAACAAAAAGAAAGACTATCGTCTTTAAAAAAAAGGTGTGTGTGGGGGGGGGGGGGCGACGGATGAGGCATGAAGTGACATACAACGAATAACGACTCGAAACTCTGCGAGCGCACGGCCAAACTTGGCTCGGCTGTATAGGACTCGTCGTTTCTACCCTCGAGCACGGCATTGCGTGACTCTAGATTAATACTAGTGAAATAGAAGCAACATAAGTTTGGGGATCAGGGCATACAGCAGCCTTTTTTATTTGTCTATTCATTAGAGTATAGCGCTCATTGTGCTGTAGGCGCGAGATGCCGCCTTCACTGGCCGGGACACATAGCTGGCCTCTGTACCGAGAGCCAGGTATATCAAATTCGTGGAATGAGTCTTGTGTTCTTCACCGCAATAGTGGAAAAAAGTGTAAATTCGTTTATTTATTATTTTGTGAGACACAACGTTAATAAGAACTCTTAACAGACAAGGGTGCCAAGAAAATTATAGCCAGGGGGTTGTTATTACAAGTAATTGTAATGAAATTTCAAGAAAAAAAGTGGACGCAAAAAAACTCCCACCGGCAGGATTCGAACCTGTGACCTTCGAATGACGCGTTAGATGCTCTATACCACTGAACAGTGCGTTGGCCGTCACCCCCACGTCCACTTTATATGGTTTATATGTGCATTTAAACGTGGAAGCGTCTGTCAGCGCCTCCTGTTGCCATTGCCGTGAGTGTGACACACTCATCGCGATGGTGTAAGATACGGTTGGCTAACGTTTCGAATAGGTGCTTATGCTTGACACGTCATTTTTCTCGCGAGTACCGAAGCGTCTTTGTATTCTGGGGTTGCAAGTATGTGTATCCGGCGTCATCAATTGATCACCTGACTACTTTAGAAAAATCCACGCTTCCCCATGAAGCGAATCATGATGGGTGGGTGAGACTGGATATCGCACTGGTAACTGTGTATATATGTTACCAGAGCGTTGTCCCAGATAACGTAAATTGAGCGATATAAAGTGCATGTATATTTCGCCTTCCAGTCGTCTTAGGCAATTCGAGGAGTATTAGGATATTGCAGGAATGGGAGCATATGCCTCGAAAGTAAATCCAATAGATTTGTTGGGACATAATATAGTGCTAGACGCGGGCCTTTGTGTTACTTGAGAATCCACAACATCTAGGCACAGTTTAGTAGAGATCGACTCATCGATATTCGTCTCGATAGGTTATTTTCGCCGGTAACAGTTGTTATTAGATATTTTCGCATGCTGGCTAGGTCCTATCGCCCCAGAAATATGGAGAAGAAACGACCGTTCCGAAGAGCTTGTTTGGCACGTGCCAACCGCCTTGTACACTTTGTGATGTGGAACGCCGATGGCGGCTGTGCAGTGTTCAGTAGCTCACTTGCGTTTGCACGCAGTTACACGTGGTCAATCGTGCGTGCTGGCGCATTTGCATCCATAGTGCAATGCGTTTGGCAAGTTTAGCGTGCGAAAGAAGGCTAGTCAACAGTTGGCCGTGGCTGTGTAGCTTCCCATATTACAGGGCAGGGGCTGGACTAACTATATATTTGTGGAAGGGACCGAGTCGTAGTTGTGAGAACTTGGAACTGTATATACTTAAGCTATATTTGGTCCAATGGAACGGAATTAGGGAAGGGGGAGAGTGAAAGGCCTTTCTTAAGACTAGTCTGCGTGGTGGTAACCATGCAATTACTTCGTGTCTGTACCCCCAAAAAAGCTAATGTTGAATGCAGCTCGGACTGACGCTCGCATAATATTTGGTTGTATGTAATTTGAGCACCACGTTGAGCTGCAGGTCACGGAAGTCGCACGTTGCCAGATTCCGTGCAGCGTATAGCTGCTTACGTCTCTTTTTCGTCTGATTTGGTTTTGTCGTCGGCGCGGACGAGCTCACCCGGGGAAATAAGTTTGTCCATCAGGAACCACCGCTTGACGCAACATCTTGTATCGCGCGCGACGAACGGATGCAACCAATCAGCGCGCTGCCGCTGTCGCCACATCAGCGTGCGTGCATGCGCGCTGACCCCGCACACTCGCAAGGCCTATCGTGGCCAGAGGAAGTGTTACCATTCATTTTTGGTACTCGCAAGGCCTATAGTGGCCAGAGCATCGAGGGTGCTGTTGTGTACAATGTCGAATGCCGCCGTGCTGTGGGATTCGCTGCCCTGAAGTGCCGCTGCTGTCTCCGATTGGCTCAAAATGCCACAATTGCACAATGTGGCGGAATCCCACGATTTGCGTAGAAGCTGAAGTGATTTCGTACCGTTTTTTTTCTCTGCCTCCTGTATTTGCGGACTGTAATGTTAGGGCGCCAACTCTGCCGCGATTGGCTGACCTTTCTGTCGAGGTGCGTCACCGCCTCCTCGTCATGTTGTACTGCCCCGCCGCGGTGGCCGGGTGGCTAAGGTACTCGGCTGCCGACCCGCGGGTCGCGGGATCGAATTCCGGCTGTGGCGGCGGCATTTCAGATGTTGTAGGCCCGTGTACTCAGATATTGGTGCACGTTAAAGAACTCCAGGCGGTTGAAATTTCCGGAGCCCTCCGCTACGGCGTCTCTCATAATCATATAGTTGTTTTGGGACGTTAAACCCCACATATCAATCAATCAATCAATCAATCAATCAATCGTCATGTTGTACTGATAGAAAACACGTTACCGATGCACAAAGGAAGGGGGAGCTTTGCGTAGAATTGGGTCTGTATTCGCCACATGGATCAGCGGCTGTTCGCGCGGCGCCGCGCTATTGAGTTCGAAATTGTGGATCCGTACGTATGTGTCTTTGGCACGCTGTGACAAATTCCAAAACGAACGTCTCATTTCATTTGTGATTGTCACTATAATCCTTGCTCTTCCTCATCTTCTGCCTGCTTGAACGGTGCCTATAGCTCAGCCTGGCCTGATAGGCTTCCTTCTTAAAGAATTAGTATGCGCAGGCACGCACACATACATACATGCATACATACATGCATGCATGCATGCATGCATGCATAAATGCATACATACATGCATAAATGCATACATGCATGCATGTATGCATACATACAGACATACATACATACATACAAGTATCACAAAATGCTTTTTAGCCGTGTGGCTTTGTCTCTCCATTGTTTCTTTTTAATGCGATTGCGTACAGCGGACACATCTGGGCGCTTTACCTGCCCACGCTCTTCGGCAGATGACTTCAGCTCATGCACATGGCAACAGCGAATGCACGCGCGCTCTACGACCTGCAGTTATCTGGCTGTTGTGAGGGCGCTCACGTGGAGACTGCCGGAAATTGTTTCACCTGACTCCTGTTGCTATACGGCAGGTGTCGAGAGAGACGAATTTTATCTGTGGTTTGTTGTTGCGTGTCGGTGCAAGAAACTGCGACGCAACAAAAAGCGATGTTGGTCTGAGCAAACATTTGTCTTGCAAATGCAGCATATCCCTAATAGCCTTGTCGACCACTCCAGCAATCAAGACAGCTGAGCACGTTAAAGAACTCCAGGCGGTCGAAATTTCCGGAGCTCTCCGCTACGGCGTCTCTCATAATCATATAGTGGTTTTGGGACGTTAAACCCCACAAATCAATCAAATCAATCAATCTCATAAGCATATGGTGGTTTTGGGACGTTAAACCCCACATATCAATCAATCAATCATCAATCGAGTACTGCCGCTGCAGCTACCGTATAAGCTGTCTTGTGTCTCGCGTCTTTGAAAAGTTGAGTCGTGCGATGTGTTTGTATCGATAATTTTTATATATCCTTATGTAAGGACGCGTTTCATTTGCTTGTCAGTACTTGCTGTATAGGAAAGACACAATTTTAAGCCTTTGCTGGGCCAGCCGAAAAAACTAGGTGTAGCAAAACGGCCGCGTGAATCACCATGGTGGCTGTTTTGCGCGTACAAGAAACAACTTGGTTCTTGCATGGTTCCGCTGGCAGGCATTCCGAAGGCAATATGGCTCGTTTTGTTTCCTTAGTCTTTGATTCCTGGAACGTTGCGTTCAGTGTTGCAATAAGATTTTCAAGTAGTGTTCTTCTAAACGTGCAGCGCAGTCTTAACACGTTTCTCTTGATTGTCACCAGCGCTGCCCAATGCCTGTTTTCGGCATTCTGAGCGTATTGCGACACCGCGATGCAGGTTCCTGCGTGATATGTGATCTAAAGTTTATCATGCTGATTGATAGGCGTCGCTACGCTTCCTTTTATCTAAGTTATTACAACTACATTGCGACTAAACTAAATGTACATTATAAGTATTTGCTGATGCTCCAATAGGTTTTTAAGTACACGTCCACCATAAATAAGTGGTCCTTACAATTGATGGTGTCTTGTATACTAGCGTGATGTCATTCTAAGGTAACAAGAGGCACAGGCGTGTGTTTTTTTCTTTTACTGAGACGTTTGTTACTACTCACGCCATCATTACCCATCCCGATGATATATTATTTACACCTCTACACTTTCAACACCCATGGCAGTCTTTCTCAACTGACGGCACTGCATCGCAAGGTGAAGTTGCTTGTTGAGTCCCCATTCCCCTTGTCCTCCTCACATTGGGCACGTCAAGTGGAGTCGGCCGCTGGTTAGCACGCTGCAATAGTTTATTATCCCCCTGCAAAACCTCTTAAAATTCTTTACAGCGTCGTCAGAGGTGTCCCGTGGTTTTGCGTCTGATAGGCCGTGTTGCATGCGTGTTGGATATTTGAAATGAGTTGATGGGGGCAATTGTGAAGACATAACGTGAATGTTAACACGGAGTAAATAAAAAAAGCGACGCGGAAACGTCGGTCTCTAATGTCTTTTTTTTTCTGCTTTCCGTGCAATAGGAATAAACATAAGAAAATACGGTGTGCGACAGGGAAGCGCATATCTACGTCCGCTTGAAGGTCCGGTTATAACAGTGAGCATATCTCGTGCGTGATGGTCGACGGCTCTCGCGTCACGACGATAGTTATAGCGCGAGAACAAAACGATGACACGGAGACAAGGACACGAAAGACACGAGCGCTAACTTCCAACAGTGTTTATTGCGCAGAGCACGAAAATATATAGAGGAGACAGTAACCATGTGATAAAGAAACCATATGGCACAAAGAGCAGAACATGAGTAAGAGAAAGACAAAAAAAAAACACAAAAACACAGAAAAAATGGCAAAGAAAAATCTATAAGAAAACGAAACAGAAAGGTAAAGATAATATAACTACTTGCGCGCACCGAAGTTATATTATCTTTACTTTTCTGTTTCGTTTTCTTGTAAATTTTTCTTTGCCGTTTTTCTGTGCTTTTGTTTTTCTCTTACTAATGTTCTGCTCTTTGTGCCATATGGTTTTTGTCACATGGTTACTGTCTCCTCTATATATTTTCGTGCTCTGCGCAATAAACTCAGCTAAAAGCTGGCGCTCGTGTCTTTCGTGTCCTTCTTGTCTGTGTCGTCGTCTCGTTCTCGCGCTATAACTTTGGTCATGCCATACCAACTAGCCCAAGCTGCCACACTTCTCGCGTCACCTCGTGGCTCCACGGTGGCGCCACGTTCGCTGGGCAGACGCGTCCGCTCTGCGGAAAAGTTGCAGCGTCAGAACAGTCCTGAGAAGTGAGCTAGTGCTGCGATGATGTCACAGTTCGGGCGCACCAGCTGTCGCTTTTTTTTTCTTCTTTTTGTAGTCAAAGGTTCCCGCAATCCTCTCACATATGTGGAATTCCCTCTGTGCAACTTTATACTTTATGTACGCAATACCCTTTGTACATTAAATCACGCTTGGAACTTGAAATGGCGACTGCAAGTAAGTCACTTTTCGCCAGTTGTGTGTAGCGCAAATAACCTCAATGTCTGCATAAACATTATATATATATATATATATATATATATATATATATATATATATATATATAAGGAATTAGTTTCCTAAGTTGATTTGATTTTCCGACTATAAAACACACAGTTGAATACTTTTTTTATCGGCTAGACAGGTTGAGATTAGACTCCGATGGTTAATTACAGCGAGCACACTGGAGATTGCAGTATGGCGTACGTGGCATCATTCGATCCTCAGGCGCGTGAAAACTTTGATATGGTGTCCGACAGGCATACGGGCGTAATAGTATTTCTCATATCGAATTATTTATTGATTGATATGTAGGGTTTAACGTCCCAAAACCACCATATGATTATGAGAGACGCCGTAGTGGAGGGCTCCGGAAATTTCGACCACCTGGGGTTCTTTAACGTGCACCCAAATCTGAGCACACGGGCCTACAACATTTCCGCCTCCATCGGAGATGCAGCTGCCGCAGCCGGGATTCGATCCCGCGACCTGCGGGTCAGCAGCCGAGTACCTTAGCCACTATAGACCACCGCGGCGGGGCTCACATCGAATGACGAGCCAGGACGATGCATGGAGACAGTTATTGGCTGCGCTTCAAGCATCGTCCCATCCCATTACATTGATTAGTGCCAAACGTGTGTGGGCTGCTCGGTGGCTGCGTCTATATACAGTGCAAGCAGTGCCTGCGGCCGAGCGAATTCTCCGTATTTCATAACCAAGGTGGACAAATGCCCTCAATTTGCTCTTGCTCGTTCAGCCCCATCACGCCAATCAGGTCCTCACTTGGCCCGTAAGGGAAAATAAAAAATTGTAAACGGCTGTCATCCTTCCCTAATCATCCGGCTGTGGTGGCTGCATTTTCGATGTAGGCGAAAATGCTGTAGGCCCGTGTGCTCAGATCTGGGCGCACGTTAAAGAACCCCAGCTGGTTCTTTAAATTTTCGGAGTCCTCCACCACGGCGTCTCTCGTAATCGTAAGGCGGTTTTTGGGACGTTGAACCCCTGATACTAATCAATCCTTCCCTAATCACCTGTGTTCTGCTACAGTTTCAAATAAACAATTCTTCTCGTATCTTCACCTATCTCGCAAATATTATTGCCTGTCGAGGCGTTCACGTTGTCGGCGCGTGACCCACTACCCTTCATGTACGCAGAAGCATTACATTACATTTCTTACAAACTGTTAAGATAGCTGAAAGGAGGAGCATGAGTGTGTTATATGCGCAGTTGATTGTGCATTCCTTAGTCGACAGCTTTCTTACACCGTGGTCGACAGCGAAGAAAGTTTCACCCTCATTAGCGGGGTTCGAAAGTGGAGAGCGTTTTTGGAATTCCTGATTATGTACTAATAAATTACCGTTATGCTAACCAAGTGCTGCTCTGTTGTACTTGTTGAAGAGCATTGGCTCCAGAGCACGACGTTGTTGGGGTCGAGCTCAAACGTTTGAGCTGCTTGTTTGCCAGAAGAAATGTGTCCAAAGTTGTCAAAAGTCGGGGAAGTACGATATGTGCTCACTGCTTTCGCAATTGCCTTTTTTTTTGTAGATGCAGGCACATTAAGATGGTGAAAGACATCATTTGGGACAGTAATTAGGAAAGCTGAATTACCTTTTTATAAGCGGAGTTTGGCGGTTACCTCAAAAGTAAGAACTGAACTCCTTCAAGCGAAGCATCTTTTTTTTTTATTTGACGTTGCATTCATGGGTGAACATGGGTGTAATTTCGATCCCCTACCCCGCCTCTTTTTTTTAAGCTACAGCTTTTGCATATGTATACGTGCTCGCGCATGGAAACAACCCATCTGTTCTGCTCTAATTTGGAGAGAGAAATGCTTCGTTCGGCAGGTGATGCCTTTTGCAGCAATAGTGGCGTGGCGTAAAAAAAAAAAAAAAAGGCGCGGAAGGGGGGGTGAAATTGCAGTTCTAATTTGGCACGTTTCTATTCCTCGTGAAGTGACTATAGTGGTGTCGCCCTTCTGGTTGCGAGGTCGTGGGTTCGATTCGTCAAGAATGTTCATGTATTTGGTGCCTGTTGAAACCGCACATTATGTAATACAAAGTACCCTCCCTACTAAGGCATGATTTGTGATCACATATCGTGGTGTAGGCATATTGGCGGCGAGATCCGGCTATAGGTGGACAGCACTTCGTTGCGTGCGGTCTGAACCGGTTGTGGGCGAGTGAAATGCGTTGTTCACAGCCAACCGGTAATATCTACGCTTTTCTCTATACTGAATCGACACGATGAAGTTTATTGAACGGTTACATTATCAGCGAGTTGAGCGCTGTCGTCGGACTTTCAAAGGGATTGGTGACAGTCTGCGCTCTTTTCTTCTAAATCATGCACTGCTCTAGCGTGACTGAACTACTACTTATTTACTTCTTTCTCATCCGCATAAACACAAAACTTAGAAAAAAAAAAGATTGAAAGTATCATATCTGTGCGATGAGTTCAGTACACCACCGTTCGCACTTGTACGCGTGTGCATTTTTTTTTTCGTTCTGTTCTCCATGAAATGTGGTGCAGTCGATAAGTCTTGTCAGGAAAGCTTAGTCGCTGACGGCGCTTTGCGCTACATTGCGTTTACCACGTATACGCACATGTCCTTGCACAAGTAGATACGAGAACGTTGTGAGAGTTCAGCAAAAAAGCTTTCATCGATGGATTACGTGCATGACGGTGCTACAACAAAGGACTGGTTATTTTATGGGACGAGCATGTTTTTCTTTTTAAACGAAAACTGACCGCAGGCTTCCGTCGGTTCATAACAATGCCACACAAACTCTCAAGAAAATGTAAAAAAAATATTTTCAGCGAAATTAAACAACATTAAATATAAGGCGTGCCGTCTGAATTTTGAGCGCCTGGGATCTTCAAAGGGTTCTTGAATCTAAGCACACAGTTACGCACGGCAACTCCTTTTTAAGTATACAGATTAAGTACGGAAGTGTCACAGTTTGCAGATCACAACTAAGGCTGCTTGCATAATCGATCAAATACAGTGCCGTAGTATGCGGCCTGGAGCCTCGTTTTTTGTTCACAACTGAGTCGCTAAAATGCTGCATTCACACACCAATTAATAGTCGTCGTGTTTAGGAGGATGCCAAGAGCACTTTACGATGTGCTTGGATCGGAAAGCGGCACCCAGTTTGAAATTAATCTGGTGAATGGAGGGTACGACGACAATAAACAGTGAAAACTGTAAAGTGGCACTCGCTGATCTTATTAAACAATGCATCAGTAGCCGAGCAAGATCAAATTCTTTCGTACGTCGTTTCAGGCGTGCGTACAAGCAGTTACACTCGCGCTGACATGACCGCACAAGCCACACTTTGAGATTTGAGAACGTGCATGATGCCCTGCCGCGGTGGTGTAGTGGCTAAGGTACTCGGCTGCTGACCCGCAGGGCGCGGGTTCGAATCCCGGCTGCGGCAGCTGCATTTCCGATGGAGGCGGAAACGTTGTAGGGCCGTGTGCTCAGATTTGGGTGCACGTTAAGGAACCCCAGGTGGTCTAAACTTCCGGAGCCCTCCACTACGGCGTCTCTCATAATCATATAGTGGTTTTGGGACGTTAAACCCCACATGTCAATCAATCAACGTGCATGACGTACGCGCACATAGAAACACGACGTGGCTAGCAGACGACGTACGGAGCAATCCACACCGCGGCCAGGCTAGACTGCAGTCTAGCCCGGCCGTGGCTACACCTTAGCGCACCCACAATCGCGGAGGCCATGTCCGCTCTTGGGCGCTTCAGCCAGTCGGCGGCGACTCCGCTCGATCTCGCGGTGTTTCCTTCAATACTGTGGCTACCTTCATTCCGGAAGTGCCGCTGGCTGGAACCTGGCGCCCGCGTTCGTTTTGGGATTATGCGATATTTCGGTAGTCTTGTCTGTCACTGCGCTGCGCTCGCGTTCAACAACTGCTGTGAAAAACAACAACAAAAAGTCGAGAAAGTTTCGCTCTAAGCGTTCGCAGCCGCACGATCCACTTGGGAGACGACGCGCCCGAAAGCGAAACCTGCTTTCTGTAAAGCAGATGCACGTGCCGAGGCTCTAATATCGGGTGCAGGTGTTGCGCGACCCGCAAGTGCGTGGCGCGTCGTTCGGCGATGAACAACGGCCTTGGCGCGTGGCGGCGGGACACGTGGAAGAAACCGTGACCGGCTCGGCCCCGTTGCGTCACAGCCCCCTCCTCTGTGGTGCTGGCACTCGACGTCCTTTTATCCGGCTCGAATCGGAGCGCGCCGTAAACTGCATTGGTCGGATGCAGCCGAGGTTTCGCGAGCCGCAATCGGGGCATCGCTGCTTTCGACTAGTCCCGCCCAACTTCTTCGCGGCACACGCGCCTTTACAGACGTCCATGGTACAACCCAACCACCTTTCCTGTCCCCACGTTGGCACGCACTGCATCGCTTTTGTGATTCAGCCCCCCCCCCCCCCCCCCACGGGTGCGGGTGCCACACGTGCTGGTTTGATTGATTGATATGTGGGGTTTACCGTCCCAAAACCACTATATGATTATGAGAGACGCCGTAGTGGAGGGCTCCGGAAATTTTGACCACCTGGAATTCTTTAATGTGCACCCAAATCTGAGCACACGGGCCTACAACATTTCCGCCTCCATCGGAAATGCAGCCGCCGCAGCCGGGATTCGAACCCGCGCCCTGCGGGTCAGCAGCCGAGTACCTTAGCCACTAGACCACCGCGGCGGGGCCACGTGCTGGTCAACTCGCTCTAATAATGGCGGTCATCACCATGTCACCCCCCCACGTCCCATTGAGCAGGGCCAGCCGTAGGGTTCCTTGCGTCAAGATATACTTATATATACTTACAGGTTTTCATAGCTGAACAAAAAGAGGGAAAAACGAGATTCCTCTTGCAAATAAAGAAAAATATTATTGTGTGGCTGTTGACACGTACCCCTAGCGTTGCGTTTCGTTGGTTTTGTTTTTTTTTAACGCGATAGTTTCAGAAAAAGCTCGTTTCGCAGACATTTCGGTGTTACTGGTTGCAGCGAAGAATTACATTGACCGTGGCCGAAAAATCGAGAAAGAGCTGGTGAGGCTGTTCGCGTGGGAATCTGGCGCTCTACCACCGCAGCCACGCGTCTGCCTAGAAATATACAGTGAAAGTGACTTTCGTGCTTTCCAAACACCCGCGTCATGTATACAGTCTTCGCAATGCATGTAATATCGCACTAATAGTGCGTGGTGCGAGCGTATACCAATGGGCGTCGGAACATGTGGTTATCATGACGACATCGTGGTCTAAAGCAGGCCACCCATTATCAAAGGCACGCGTCTTACTGCCGATAGTTATAGCGCGAGAACAAAACGACGACACAGAGACAAGAAGGACACGAAAGACACGACATGTCTCTGTGTCGTCGTTTTGTTCTCGCGCTATAACTATCGTCATGCCATACCAACTAGCCCAAGCTGCCACACGTCTTACTGCCCTTGAGACCAATTGTGAAGGGTGCGTAGTGAAGCTCGAAAACATTTCACGCGCATAATTGCTCGTGCTTTAAAGCGTGCTACCCCACCATTACGCAGAATGCAGTCATATCTGAAAGCTACCATTTTTTTTTAAATTTCTGGTTCTTCATGTGGAGCCGGTCGCTACGCCTCCTGCACAGGCACTGCTCGGCTCGCGCGAGCATTTACAACCAAAAAAGCCGGCCACGGTTCGCGCGGAGTTGTGCGCGGTTTGTATACAGCTTTGCACGCTCTGTGTGCAATGCACGATAGTTGCATTGATTGTTTACAGTTTCTGGCAGATCGCTGTGTGCGTAGGCAAAGCGCGCAAGAAAAACAAAACAAAAACGTTTTAAATAAATTTTAAAATTTGCACATGTTGTGTATTGAATATATATCTGCGTAATCTCAATAAAATCCAGCCAGCACTTCTTTCATGGGCCTTGCACTGAAATTGATTAGTACTCCAACTAGGCCAGCAAACTACTTGTAGTACTGGTGTACTAGCTAGTAGTGATGGAAAGCAACCTGCTTTTATAAATCCCCGAATTGAAGGCCCAATTATCATTGCCATTTTTTAAGGCACCATCTCTATTGCTTGATTGTAAAACCGACGTGGAGAATCGCACGCTTAAAAAAAAATTGTGCCTTTCGAACATTTGGTGCTAGACATGCGTTTCGAAATGTTGACGAACGCTAGAAAAGAAACGCAATGCTGATGCCGCCCGAAAACGGCGTGCTGTTTACAATAAAACGCTGCTCATATCCCAGGGGTCGGCATCATTTTGAGGCGGAAGGTGCGCGAAGAAAACAGGGCGATTCATTGAACGGAAGAAGGGGGTTAAATGACGCAGTAACTGTTGCTGGGGGGTAAGTCAAGTTGGAGAGGGGCCTTTGCCGACACACACACACACACACACGCACACACACACACACACGCACGCACACACACACGCGCACACACGCGCACGCGCACACGCGCGCACACACACACGCGCACACACGCGCACGCGCACACACACACACGCGCACACACGCGCACGCGCGCACACGCGCACGCACACGCGCACGCACACACGCACACGCGCACACACGCGCACGCGCACACAGGCACACACACACAGGCACACGAACACACACAGGCACACGAACACACACACGCACACACAGGCACACACACACACACTGCTGCATATCGACCTGCTCATTCCTGAGAAGCTAACTAGTTTATCTATTACAGTTTCATGCCGCACTCACTAGGTTTTAGCCATGTTATTTTTTAACTAATTGGCTTTTTCAAACAAAAATAAAAATTTGGGAAGTTTCCCCTCTTCATTTATGTTAGATTGGCTTGAGCCCGTTATACCTCCTGGTTGTACGGGCTACCCCCCTTTTCTTTTTAGTTATTTTTACACATAGGGGGCGGAAAACACACACACACAAAGTTGATTAGCAATAATCGTTGTGTGTGTGTGTAGTTATCAGTAAACAAAGTAATAATTATGTATATTCAGCAGAATCGACTAATTACCCTCAATAACCATAAGACATTTTCTGGCTAATTGTGAAGATCGACAATGCCGAGAGCGATCTTATTTCCTTACTTACCCCATTTGCAAGCGCGTAAAGACGGGGGCCCAGATTTTTTTTTTCAATTTTGCTTGCGTATATATACACGCGCATATACAAACGCACGTACAAACATAATTTAAGTAGGGTTAAACCCACTCCCCCCACCTCACGCCCTCAAGAAAAAAAAATCTGGCAACGCTCAAAACGGGAGGGGTTAGTGCCGGGGACCGTAGGTTGCAAACACCCAAAGGATATTTAGCGCGCCCGTCAGCTCCGCTGGCCACACACCTTCACCGAGTGGAATGGCCGTTTATGCACACGCGTAGTGGTCCTTCTGCTTGGAGGCGCACACAAGAAGCAGGAAGAATCTCAGTCGGTATCGGAAGCCTTTTTACCGACTAAATTCGCTTCAAAGTTTGCCATTCGTCCAAGAGCAGGTAGTGGGGCGAACGAGCAGTAATCATCAGTTGTATCTAGTGTGGTACACAAGATATATCTGGTATTGAAGTGATCAAAATTGGGAAGTTTGTGCGTGCTAGGTTTACTCTAGCATTGTGATACACGTCTGTAGCGAAATTCGTTAGCCCGTTGGGGCTGCCAAGGTACGGAGTTAAGGGGGCACCGTGCTCTCCCTCACGCACATGAGGGACTTTAACCACCGTAAATAAACTAGGCGCTCGTTGTATTTTCTTTTCTATTTGGCTTGTGACCTATACTCGCGCTGCTGCCCCTCGGTCTCCTTGAAAAGGGCGGGTTGGATACTTTGGAGACTGACAAAACCGCCGTGTTCCCGATATGCGGCGTGCGCGTAGTGGAGCGGCGCCTCGGGGTTGGCCTGTCGCAACTGGGGCGGCTGTTTGCCGATGCTAGACCGGTTGGCCCGCTTCTTCGCAGAGTTCCACTGACCTGGCGCCGCAAGGTCGCACGGCTCCACTGGTCACGCGCCCGTTTCGCGGCACTGTTCCCCCGAAAATAAGCGGATGCTTCGTCGTAATCGCGACAGCCCTTCCGGGTCACGTCCTTCTATACTGCCGCCGCGACACACGTTTGCCCGTTGTTTTCTGCGCGAGCACGTCAGCTTACTTTGCTCTCTCGAGAGTACGCCCACCGACCGAAACGGGGTACGAAGAGGGCTAAAGAACATTCGACGAACTCTTGTAAGTGCGTAGACGCGCCTCGTCACGTTTGCCCGAGCGGATGGTCACGTGGGCAACCGATCGCGGCCGTATTTCCGGTGTGCTCGAGGAGGCCTTAGATTCGCGCCGAAATTTGCGAAACCCTCCACTATGGCGATCATATCGTAGTTTTATTGAGTGCCTATATACGATATACATTCGATGTCGGATATCTTCAACGTGGTTACCTCGCGGTAAAGCAGTAGTGCAAGATACTGAGGGGAAATGGTCGACTCCCCTTTATGTTTTTCGTGTGTGGGCGGGGTAATACTCCAACTGAACTTTGTATGGTTGATGCTTAAGGAGTGTGCGATAACAGTGCACGTTTAAGAACACCACATCGTCAAAATTTTCTGAGCCGTCCACTTCAGCATCCCTCACAACCTTGCGGTGGTTTTGGGACGTAAAGCCCCAACAATTATTAACCCTACATGGTCAACGTAATTTTTCTTATTGCTGTCATTGAGACATAATTAAACTCTACTCAATCCTTTTTGTCCCCTCTTTTATATAGCACTGCAGAGCACCGGCGAGGTCTCGCATAGTAGCAGCCAGACAGTAGTTAAATTTCATTGGTGCCCGTTTCCTACAACTTCTCGCATTGTATGGGTTTTTGCTTTACTGGAGGTAACTGACCACGGATGTTGTCCAGCGGAATAGCTCAACGCTTGTTTTACAAATACTTAATTCCGAATCTACTGATCCACATAGGTACTATAGGCTTTGCAGCTCCTTTTCCGCTCATAGTGAAACGGTAACCTTGCCAAATTTCGCCCTTTATTTATGATTCCGATAGCAATTATATGAACAACTCGGTTGATTTTTGCCGTCGCCGCAGTCATTGACGTATATGTATATGTATGTGTGTATATACGGGAAGGATGCGCTAGCCTCCTCTTTGCGAAGCGAACATCGCCTTTCCGGCCGAGCTTGTTTGTGCGCGCGCTTATCTTGGCTTATCTCGCCATCGGATAAAAAGGGGGGGGGGGGGGGCTTATGGCTGCCGCGCTATCCCGGCAACCATAAAGGAAGGAAACAACTTAGGAGAGGCCCTGACGTCACTTCTTGTGAAGCCGGAAGTCGGCCATATTGACTGGGCAAATTCTCCTCTCTTGTCTACATCCGAATGTAAAGCAGAAGGCACGACTCTCTCTCCGGCTCTCGGAAAGCACGTGGGCTGCGCAGCGCGCGTGTCGTGACAATCCGAAACCTACGGAACGGGGCTCAACACTCCGGGCCAGCGTGACACCTTCGGCGAAATCATTTCGTCCGAGTACTAACAGCGGAGTCGCCGCTCGCCGACAACGAAGCAAGCACAAGACAACGCGCGCTAGATGCACTGACAACGGGAAGTGTTTTCGCGTCACTAATTCACGCACTGTACACACAACGCGATCAGTAGTGCGCCTTTTTTCTACTGATGTATTCTGCCACGTGGCCGACGCGGCACCCTGCCACTGTGCCCGTGTTCTGCGTGAAACTCACCGACGTCGGCATTCTGAGAACGTGGTGACTTTGAGCACAGTGCAAGTGACACTTGAACGCGGTTGCTCTAACATTGAGATTACAATGCTGGGGACAGTATAACAGGCGGAATAGAAAAGGTGTTTTAATACGTATATGCAAGTTTTTACTGTACACATACTGAACACAAAATTACGTATGTGCACATAGTCCTCATTGCGTCTTGCTGGACTCAACAGTTTCGTCCGTTGTCACAAGCAGGAGCACTGCCCAGCTGTCACTGACCTGCAAGGCGTTCTTCGTCGTTTCGCTTCGTCATGGTGCCCAACGCAATTTTTCTGAACACTTCAAATGCTTCATCCGCGTCATCCGCCGCATGACACATGGATTAATATGCGCTCGTTCTACGCACTATTGAGGCCCCATGGCAGACAAAAGGCTTTGTAAACGTTGCTAGGAGTACGGTAACTGTCAGGAGAACACTGCGTGACCAATAACGCGGTGTCATTTTCTCCACACTTTTCACGTAGCGCGCCGGCTGGGCATGCCCTCTCCTATCTTTCCTTTCTCTGTGCCGGCAACGATCAGAACGCACCTTGTGCCCCCAGGGACGGGAGCTTTTTGGGGCTGGGCCCCCAACACGAAAAAACAATGCCAGAAGTCTACCAGAAGCGGCAGTGTTCCCTTACACCAGCATTTTGTAGAATTACCTGAGATCGGATCTAAATGAGTTGACTGCCAGCCTCACTTCGTGTATAAACGCCGTCACTACGCATGAACCTTGTTGTGATCTACTGTGGCCACGCCGCAGGAAACTTGGTTACTTAGCAAGCGCATGTTTACTACAATCAATATTGCTCATAAAAATTCTAGCTTTGTTTAGTAAAACATTCGAGTATATTGCTATCACATTCGTTGCTTCGCCCTTTTGGAGAAACTGACTTTTTTAATTTGTTTATTTGTTAGACTTTTAAGGAAAAATACTGGTGTACCTATTTTTCCATTTTCTTTTAACCCATTAAAGCCCAGTATACCTTAGAAAGTACACTTCCTTATTCAGGAATAAAAAAATACACAACACAATATTCTGATATTGCAGTTTAGAATTTTGGATGCCACCGTTTTTTTTTTCCCCGATTATCTGAGACTCGCGAGGCTGCAACAGATGCCGTTGTGAATGCATGAAAGAGCCCATTGATGTTTTCATTGTTTCTTCTGACCTTAACCTAACATAAACAATTAGGAGGAGAAGGGGAGTGATGACAGCATTCATGAATACTCTCTGCCAACAATAAAAACATGGACCGAAACGAATGTGAGGAATATAGTTTCTGTTTTGATCCAGGAAACAAATATTGCTTCGTAAAAGGCAAAGGCATAGTTGCTATGCTGCTGAAGTACGGCATAGTAGTTTCTGTGAACCAGGTAGCCACTCGCTGGAGGAAAAAACAAACACATGGTGCCATCGCCAACCCTTTTGAAGAAGCTATAACAATGGCATAGATGGGGCTGAGCTTTACAATGATGCTCTGAATTAACTACAGACATTTCATCCCTGAAAAAGAGTGGTTCCAGTCCCTATTTTTACCCACATGATAAAAGTGCCACCGACAACACATACAGACTATGCTACTTCACTATAGGCCTACACAATCAGCACACAAAAAAAAGTGTTAAGTATGTTCCAACTAGCCCAATTTGCTACTGCACTGTAGGTTTCAGCAAAACCTCTACGCGCTGACTTGTCCTTCAGTCGCACAATAGCAAGAAACCCACATGGAGTTGTTATATCCAAAAGAATTATCAAGAGATTTCTAGCATTTCCTGAGCTTGCTATTACACTCTATTCATACCAACATTTTCACAAAAAGCTCGGGAAATAATTCTTGTTTGCCGCAATACATTACTTAAATGGTGTTTCAAGAAGCGTGACACTATGCATTCCACAAAGTGCTGGTGCTTCAATAAGCTGTATGGGCCAAGATAATTTTCTTATTTGTTTGGCAAGGGCCTAGCATTTTTGCATCGTAGCAGCTTTCCTATTGCTATGTTGAGGGCCCAGCGTACATTTTAAACACGTTTTACGTTTTAAATGCGTTTTAAATACATTTTAAAATTTGCACATGTTGTGTATTGAATTTATATGTGCGTAATCTCAATAAAATCCAGCCAGCACTTCTTTCATGGGCCTTGCACTGGGATTGATTAGTACTCCAACTAGGCCAGCAAACTACTTTTAGTACTGGTGTACTAGCTAGTAGTGATGAAAAGCAACCTGCTTTTATAAATCCCCGAATTGGAGGCCCAATTATCATTGCCATTTTTTTTTAGGCAGTATTTCTTGCGCCGCGCGGCGCAGCAGCCAGCCCCACACAAAAGTGGCTCCTGTGCCGCACAGAAGTGACGTCACTTCAAAAATTTTTATCTAAAGTTATTTAAATGTATAAATTATCAATGTATAATGTGCTAAACCTACAAATATATTACTAAAAAGGTGTTTCGCAAGTCAGTCAATCTATATTTGGTAATTAAGCACATATTACAAGTATTTTAAATGCGGAGGGCGCCATGGGTGCTGCGGCTGCAAAAAGTAAACAGTGCGAGATGGTAGCTGCCTGCGATGTGTGTTGTTGGTGAAAACTCCAACAAAATCGTTGCCATGGTCTAGGCCGCCCTCAAGGAGCACCGGAAACCCTTCGTCGTCGTCGCTGCTTCATGTGATTGCTGGATGCCTAGTTGAACCTGAAGGTTGGAGCTAGCGCAGCTGTCCACCGCGCCGCAGCTTCATCTGAGTGTGTGCGCCATAAAGTTTCTCAGTATGAAGTTCGGATTATTGTTGTTAGACGTACTGCATTTTCTAGATTGCAATGCGAAGCGTGGTGTTGTCAAAGGTGAAATTGTCCTTGCTGCCGAGTTTGGCTGGTCGCGAAGGGCAAGGTCGACGATGAAATAAATGCTTTTGCACAGTTCACATGTGACTGACCAGACGCACATTCATGAAACCCCAGTGCGTCTGCGAAGTGTTCTTACGAAGGATGGAAACAACTTTATTGTAGTGTTCTTACGAAGCCTGTGATCTCCGAAGGCCAAAGCTACTGCATTGCCGGCTTTCTGTTAAGTGCGAACACCTTCGGCCGTTCTCATTCGTTGCTACGTAAATGATCCCGTGCTGTCACAGGCCGCGCGTTATTCAGCAAGGCAGACAAGCTGTGTTGTAGTTACATGGGCTAACGCTGTCGGCACTTCCCCTTGGGCATCGTTGATCAAGTGCTGATTGCCTAGACCATTGCGGTTGCACGTCAGCATTTTGAAGCGGCCTGCCAGTTACCACGTCGGGTGATAGTACACTATGCGACATAAAAAAGTTTCCTGAGACTATGTTCCAGTGCGCCTTTCTGTCATCAAAACTTTCCTGAAATTAACATTCCTGACACGTGTGCCGGAGAAACCAGTGCAGCCAGCTGCATTTGAGTTTTTCGTGTCCTTTTGTGTCTCGCTGATTAAGAGCAATAATTTGTAAAACACTTTATCATAATAAATATAGCCAATTCTGTGAGAGTCATCAAACATCCAATATTAAAGTGCCTGTGGACAGGAAGACCACTAGCAGCAAGTCAGGCTGACGGGAGGCCGATGAGGATGCGAAAATGTTAAAACAATGCATGCGCGAACAATAAAAAGAAAAAGTAAAAAAGACTGCAATAAGGCTCAAACCACCGACCTCGCCAGTTCTTATCGTGTTACCGACCTCACCAGTTCTAACAGCGGTGCACGAGCCACCCCCACACAGAAATGGCTGCGCCGCACAGAAGCGACGTCGTGCACTTTTCCGGTTAGGCGCTTTGTTTGAATAGACGGAGTGTTTAGCGGTACATCTAGGCGTAAAGATAGAAGCAGTAAAAGTTACGTCCAAACGTAAAAGTAAAAAAAAAAATGTTAGGTGCAGCGTGACAGCAATACAAAACCGTCTTGTTCATCATTCCGAACCGATTGGCAGCTGTGGCATAGTAGGTTAACTTTTACTGGTTCTATCTTTAGGTCTAGATGTACCGCTAAACACTCGGACTATTCAAACAAAGCGCCTAACCGGAAAAGTGCACGACGTCACTTCCGTGCGGCGCAGCCATTTCTGTGGGGGGGGTGGCTCGTGCGCAGCGCAGCAATCTCTGCCTTTTTTTAATACAGTATTTCATTCTTACCAGCAGTTGCAGCTTAGCAAGTAAAGTTTCAACTGCTTAAGCTTGAGTGTGTCATTATGAAAAGAAATTGGGGAGGATTCCGTACCATGTTCAGTCTCTTGATGGTCCGACTCCATATATACATAATTGTTTTGTGTAGCGGTCTTATACGAGAGTGTGTTATGCTAATACTTCATTCACTACTGCTTTGCTTTTTGTACAAAACTGACTATTGTTGCATGCCTTTTTGTGTGTGTGTGAAGAAATAGCTTAATTATGTTACATAATTATGTTACATAGTCTATCTTTGCCTGCAGAAGGAGGATAATTCAGCCCTTGCACAGTTCTACTGGGCCGATCAAGAGCTCAATCTTGTGGCTACCGAGTTAGACAGCTTTGACGGCCGAAAGGACCCAGAGCGATGTTCTGCATTGATCAACCAGCTTCGTGTCTGTCAGGATAGGGTAAGCCACGATTTTGTCTGTCTATTTATGTGAAGCTTCACGGATTTTTGCCACCATGTGCAGGTGCTAGGGATTTGCCATGACATCATGGATGAAGCCATCCCCAATGCTCGAGCGAATCGAGACTTCCGTGCAAAGTTTCCCGATGATGTGCTGCAGGAAAACATGTCTGGCCTGCTTTGGTTTGGTGCTGAGGTAGGATAACCTGTAAGGATTACGATTTGCTTTGGGTGCAAGCATTTTTCTTTTCTGAATTGCAGTGCCTTGCTGCGGGCTCAAATATTATGAACAGAGAGCAGGAGAGCTCTCAGATGAGGCCATTGGCGAGGGCTCTTACAAGGTCTTTGGACAATGTTCGCTGCCTTTTACGGGAACAGTGCCTTCGAAACCTGCATGAATACCCAGAAAAGGCAAGTTCTATTTCCTACAGAGAAAGTTGTGTTCTGAAGTTTTAGCTGTTATACTGTTACTTTTTGTCGGGTTCTGGATGCAGTGTAGTTCCTATGTTCACATTTGCATATCTGATCTCAGTATCTGCCTGGCTGCTGGTTAGCAGAGCAGTCAGTAGTAAGTAGCTCATGCACCTGATTGATTCTTTCGGCCACATGGTGCCTGGTGGTGCCCACAGCAGCCAAAAAGCACTTGCATAAGCTTGAATCAGTCTTTTAATGCTTTTCTGGTCACTAAACTCCTCTGCAATAGTATGGGGAGAGCTTGCTATGTTGCCAGAGCAGGTGATGCGCTAGGAGCACTCAGGGAGCATTGAGGAGCACTTTGCTGCACAAGGGGAGCTAGGGGCCCGAGAAGTCCAGCAGAATAGGCGTTCAGTTTTTTCTCCTTTTTCTGAATTCAAGTGACTAACAGTTATGAGAATTGTATGTAGCTAGGACACGGTTGGTGTGTGTGAATGACCATGCCCAAGACATGCTTCGTACAGGGTTTTCGCTGCAACCACAGATTACGAGTGAAGAATTGTCTTTTAGTTTGCCTTAGAACGGTGATGGGATAGATTAATAGGAACATGCAATACCGTGAGAGAAAGTTGTTGTATTTACCTATAAACACGTTAGTGTGCGGAAAAGATATCATTCGGATTGCCGACTTAATAGTGAATGAAGCTGTTTATTCCATATCTTGGTAGTCTTTGTAGGTCCTTGCTAGTTTATTAAGCCTTTCAGATTCTTTTCTTATTTGCAGTTATCGAAAAAAGTTTTTTTTTTTGTTTTCATTGACGTAATATCAATAAATCTAATGTTTTTTTTGTTATTTACATCAGACTTTTCTGTTTTTGTTTTTCCAATAGCTTGTTGCCTTCATTCACTGGTCTTCAACAGTTCTTTTTTTTTCGCTAGATAAAGTGTCATTCATAGCTTTCCGTCTCCTGATGTAATTTCCAGTATCTTTATCTCTTTTAATCGTGTCATTCTTGCTTTGTTTACTGTAAATTAGTGTCTTGACTGAGTGATGTTCTTAAGCATATAAATTGAAATAAGCATATATGTACAAGTATAGACTCGCTGGGCGTTAGTGCTTCCTCAGCTTGACACATTTCTGAGCATTTTACCCATGTTACATTTTTCACGTTCTGAAATATATCAAAAGTACTACTGCTTTTCAACACATTTGCCTATTATTTTCACTGGATTAAAAAAATACGGCTTCGTTTTATTTAATCAAGTCTACCCTGGGAGCAGTCGTCAAGAAATGCATTGCACCACATGGTGCAAATGCAGTCCATCTAAGCAGTCAAAGTGATGCGCTTTTGGATTTGTGAAAGCGCCATTATACTCAAGTGCCCTTACGACGCTGCATGTAAAGTGCAACAAACTTTTGTTCATGCAGTATTATCCACGTAACATGTATTTGTCAAAGTTACACGCTGGAAATGTACAGAACGTGGTCGAAAGCTCGGACAGGCTAGGCTAGATAGGGACCCTAAAAATCAGAGTGTATTGACGCTGCACGCAGGCGGTACCTTGCAAAAGTTTCGTCCTTCCAAGTTTCAAGTGTTGTCAAATATGTATGTTAGACAGAGTGAAGTTAGCTTTCATGAACTGCTAACACAGCAATGTAGGACTTTTTTTTTAATGTGGCCATGCGTCATGGCGTAGGTGGTCTGATTGTAAATAGTGTGATCGGCTCTGGCTCAACTCTCTCTCGCTGTGAGGCTTCATTTTGGGAGCAGGTGTGTTTATAAGGCTTGTGCCAAGTAAGAAGTCCGAGTAGATATCGTGTGCCTGGATAAATACTTTTGTGCTTCACTGCCTGCAGTAAGGAACTGCACTGAAACAATATTGAATATTGCTGCGTCTAACACAACTGGATTCATCACAGCCTTGATATGTTTAAAAAAATATACGAAAGCAAGTTTTTCACATGCATATGTGACTGCCCTTGTTACGTGAGTGGTAGTTGAGTGGTAGTTGAATCATTGAGTGAGTGGTATGAGTGGTAGTTGAATCATTGAAGTTTGGTGTCAGGTACACAATTGCCTCAAACCACTGCAGCATTCAGCGGAAAGAAGCAAGCGCAACGGATGCCCCCTTGTTGACCACGATTGTATCAGAGGCGAAGGCAACCAAACGAAAGACCTTTATTCCAGTAATGCTCGCGCATATAAAGGGGCACCATGGCTGATACGCATGCGCAGTTGCAGTTGCACATGACACGCTCGATACACCTTCCTTTCTTTAGGGCAAGTTATACTGCATAGAAACTGAATACGCTTGCTGAAAATTATCGTCGTAGTACAGCCGACGCGGCTGATGTGTTAGACGTGCTGATCGCCTAGGAGCCGGCGCCGCCGTTGTCGTGCTGGACGTGCAGACTGTCCCCGGTGGCAGCGTATAAGCCGGACCGGCTGAGCACTGTGGCGAAAGCTCATTTCTCTCGACTGCGTCCTCGCTGTCCGAGTCGTTGCTTTCAGTTGTGCCAAGCAGGAAAGGCTCACACGTCCTGAGCAGATGCTGTCTATTGCGCCGCAGCAGCTGGTTGTCTTCTGTGACTACTTGGTAGGACTGCGGTGCTAGCTTGCCAACGACCTGGGCCCTTCGGATCCACTGTTTGCCTTTACCCGGACTACCTCTCCTTTCTTTAGTGGCGGCCAAGTTCTCCGCGCGTCGGGTGGGTTGCGCTTGAATACTAGGGAGCAGGGTTCTTGAGTGACGTCTGGGAGGGGAGTGCGAAGTCTTCTTCCCTGCAGGAGTTCTCCTGAAGACCGACCATCTTCAAGAGGAGCGGTGCGATAGGCCAGAAGACCCAGCCAGAGGTCGTTTCTGGTTTCCGACGTCTTCTTCACTATTCTTTTCACAGTTTGCACCCCTTTCTCAGCAAGTCCATTGGAGCGGGGAAATCCGGGACTCGATGTTATATGGTTGAAATCGTACCTGGATGCGAAAAAGAAGTCATGAGAAGAAAACTGTGGCCGATTGTCAGTGCACACCTCTACTGGTATCCCATATCTTGCGAAAATTGCGCTCAGTTTGGAAATGACTGCCCTTGCCGTAGTGCTTCTTGGAAATTCGTCAGGGCATCAAAGACGCACAAATGAAAATTTCCCCCGTACTGGAAAAGGTCCACGCCCACCTGGTACCACGCGTGAGGCGGCGTTGGTCTCGAAATGATCGGTTCGCTCGGTCACCCTTGCTTTACTCTTGTTCAGGTTTAAATGCCCTTCGTGAATGCGTTTAAGCATTTCCGGCCGCATGTATCTCTGGTTTGCTACTTTACATCCCTTCAGTAGCACTCCCTGCACTTCAGACAATTCTGAAGTCAACTGTTTCACCGGGCCTTCAAGGCTATCGCCTCCTTGTTCTTCGACGTAACGACTAACGGCTTGCAGTTCTTGATTTTTTGTAGTCTCTACCACCAAGCGGTTGAGGGTTTTTGTGCTTACCAAATCCAGCATAACAGCGACTGCGTGAACTTCAACGTCTTCTGTCGAGCCTGCTTATTTCTCGTTGCTTGGTCGTAACGATCTGGACAGCATGTCGGCAAGGACCAGCTGCTTCTCTGGCATGAACCGGAGTTTATAGTCGTATGTCAGCAAACGAAGGAAGAAGTGTTGAAGTCGCGGTGGCATATCTCCGATACCCTTGGATGCGATGGCTACAAGAGGCCGGTAATCTGTTTCGATAATAATTTCGCCGCGGCCATACACAAAGTGACGAAATTTTTCGCATGCAAAGGTGATGGCCAGGGTTTATTTTTCTATTTGTGAATACATTTGTTCGGCGTGCGTCATAACACCTGAAGCGTAGGCTATCAGTCGCCAGTAATCGCCATACTGCTGAAGAAGAGCTGCACCCAGTCCACTTTTTGACGCATCCGCTGTTATTTTAGTTGCCCTAGCTGGGTCAAAGATAACGAGACTGACGCCTGACTGAGCATGTGACAAATCGCTTTCCACTCGCTAGCGTGGTTTTCAGTCCATTCAAACAACGTTTCTTTCCTGATTAGACTGCGCAGAAGCTTTGTGTTTTTGGCCAGGTTCGGAAAGTATTTTCCGAAATAGTTTCCGAAAAGGTCAGAGCTGTCTTTGCGGCTTCTGACCTCGGTTCCTTTCGAGATTCCGTTGCCGTAAGAAACAAGTTAAACTTTTGTTTGAAACGGTCCCAGTTTTTTTAGATGTTGCCGGCTAGGAGCAGGGGATCCGGAGGCTTCACTAATTCCATCTCGTGGGCCCGCGTTGTGTAGACAAGTCAGGTTCCGCTCCCATAAAAGCGAGCCACTTCTGACACCATGTGTCAGAGGCGAAGGCAACCAAACGAAAGACCTTTATTCCAATAATGCTCACGCATATAAAGGGGCACCATGGCTGATACGCATGCACAGTTGAGGTTGCACATGACACGCTCGATACAACGATGACCCCAGCAGTGGCTTCTGTACCTGTGTGAAACTATAGTCGAAGTTTTATGACCATAAAAGCATTGAAAAACTTTGCTTGAATGGAAGTGCTTATTGACATAAATGGAGAGGTAAAAAAACTAGTCTTAGTGGGGAGTGAACCCAGAACAAAAATAATATCGAAGAAATATCATTGACATTTAAACATCTGCGTAACTGGGGATCTTGTAAATAGTAATAAACAACTGCCTGTGTACTGTGTAGGACAGTGTAGCAATGAATTGCTGAAACATGTCACCAGACACTCCAGTAGCATTTTGTTCACTAAAAAAGTGATACTGCAACATGGGACATTGTTTTTTAATGATAATAAACATGGTAAGACTAGCCCAATAATAAATTGAAACAAATGTGTGGGTGCACTATGTATCTCACAAAGTAAGCCATTCTTATTGAATGACTGGAAGTTGGTGAACTCGGGTTGTGCTCCATTCATTTATTTTATGGAACTGCTGCTCCCATACCACATACACTGCAGCTATCCTGCAGAATAAATAATATAGATCAGTCCACATGTCCGTATTGTTTTGCCTCCCTTAGGGCACATATCTGATATCAAGAAATGTTCAACAATTTCAAACAGCAAGTTCATGCATCATCAGTGTTGTATCGGTTGCCAAAAAAGAAAAAACTAAATATGTTGCTCATTACACCAACAAAAAAGGAACGCGTTACCGCCCTACGTTACCAACAAAAAAAAATGTAACGTATTACCATTACAGTTACCAAAAAAAAAAGTAACGGACGTTACCTCTGCCGTTACTCAGAAATAATACATATCAATCCTTTTGTTTTTGCTGCAGGAACCCTCAGTAAGAATATTTTAAAGCTCACACTTACTTTTCACACAAAACTTTTAAGCCAAATGACGATTTTACCCAAACTGTTAATTAAGCTAGAATTGCTTGTAAAAATACACTGAACCTTAGCAATGTCATCGAGCTTATGGTTAGTTGCCTATATAGTTGCATGCGATGGCTTCGGACTCCAGCACATGGTAAAAATATTCGTCTTAACGTCACATCATGCACAATACGAGATTCAATCATCAATGCCTTAACATGAATTTCCACAAACTAGCTCAGTTATCTGTTTTTGTAAGGATAAATGCTCTCCGCTAAGGACGCATCACTGGACTCTCAACAAATTTATGGCAATTATTTCAGCGTGCTTCTCTTGGCAAAATAAATGCAAAAAACGTGTAGTAGTAAAGAATTGTTTTAATGGCCTAGTCACCTGGGAATATATTTGTGTATAAATATTCCTCATTTTAAATGGTTTACTTACCGCAAAAATTGGGAGCGTTTATGTGGAGTTGTTCAAGATCAGCCTCACTCGGGAGCTTTTTAATTAGAAACATTAACGAGAATGCAGTCTGCCATTGCTGCACGGGCTAAGTTGAGCATGCGAACAAATTACATACTCATCATGCGGTCGGCAAGAAGATTGGGCATACCATCGGGAACTTTCGTGGTACAAGACAGATTGGGGCGCAAAAGCGCTTCATCAGCTTTCTACGCTTCGGCAGCAGAAAAAGGTCTACGAGACCTTTTTCATGGAGAGAAGGATCACTTCCTTTCTGGATTGTTAGGCGGAGGTACAAAAGCTGGCTTTCGTCTCTGTGCCGGTACAGAAGTGTGGTGCTGTCGTGTACAGGGTGGCAGCTACAGCGATCACAATGAATAGCCAGAAAGCCGTCGATGTTGTTCCAAACATTATTGTCGTCCTCTCGAAGACAGTCATTGAGACACCTGCTTGTCTGGACAATGTGGCAGGCTCCACACGACAAAGGGACTCTGTAGACTACCCCCCCCCCCCACACACACACATTCCAGAAATCGATTAGATGCCTTACCTGGCATCCAACTTCGCGTCTCGTGACTGGACTGCTTCCCTATGAGAGCGAGGCTAACTTGCGTAGGGACGAAAAAACCACATCGACACCAACGTGCCGGCTGATCTTTTTCAACCTGTGTGCAGAAAGTTGATCCTTTAAGAAATGACCGCGACTTTTTCGCGATTGCTCATGCTTTCCTGTACGTTGTATGTGCCCCTGAGCTCTGTAGATGCTTTCGGCCACAGCAACAAGTAATGTCTCAGGATAGCCAGCCTTTCGAAGACGAGCCACAGCTCCTAATGTCCACACAGAAAATCTGTGCCGGCTAAAAATACCTTCCCCCCCCCCCTGCCCCTTCCAAATTCCTCAAACTAAATTCCATCCACACTGGTAGGCGACAACGGTCTGACGCTGCAACAAAGGAGTTCGTCGGGGCGAGTTCTGGGAATGTGGCATCTTCGGAATGAAAAAGTAACAAGTAACATGGCACCTTACGTTACCGAAAAATGTTAACGCAAGTACGTTGCCCGTTACAGTTCCGAAATTGTAGTGAGTACGTTACTAGGTTACTAAAAAAAGTATTGCGTTAATAGTAATGACGTTACTTGTAACAGGTTACCGCCAACACTGTGCATCCATACATTGAAATAATATATATATATATATATATATATATTATAACATATATCTTTGACTGTTAAACTTTTTGTCAAACTTTTGATCAAATAATGGCTTCCTCTAGTATGTAAAGACACTCAATATGAAGTGTTTATCAGCAAACGTTGACAATATTTTTTAATGCACATTACAATCATTTTAATTGCATTAAAATGCTCGATATTTCACGATCCTCATGATTTAGACCCATTGCTAGCATGACTGACACTGACATCGCTTTGTTGGAAGCGTAAAAGTTTTAGTGAGGTTGTACGACAATCGAGTGATGTACAGAACCACAGCACTGGACAGGCCTTGAGAGTAGTCGCGAACCTACATGTGCTCATTTTTCTTCAGAATTACGTAGAACTAGCCAAGCTTCCTGGCATTTCACAAATCGTTTTGCATTCTCGCAAACATGCAAAGACAATATCCAGTATAATATATGCCAAGGTGGTCTATTGGTTATGGTACTAGACTGCTGGTCATGGGCTCAAATCCCAGCCACGACAGTCGTAATTTTGGAGGAGAAAATGCTTGAGGCCCTAGAACGCAGAAACATCCTCCATATTATGCTTGTGGCATTTTACGATGCCCACTTTCTTGGTTAATTTGCATTTCGCATTTGTAGGTTCAGCCCTGGGAATGTTAGCTGACATATACTGCTTAACATATCAAGTGTGCCACAGCTAATTATCTCATCATAACTTCTCTCTTTTCTTTCTCTTTTAGCTGAAAGAATCATTGAAGACATTCGACAGGCTCTTTGCTGAGTTTGAATTGAGGTAAAATTATTTCAACAATTTTATAAAAGTGATTCAGTGCAATATTTACTTTATTTTTTCATTGCAGTTATGTGAGTGCTATGGTACCTGTGAAATCTGCCAAGGAATACCACTTGCAGCAAGAAGTTGTGGTATTGTTTTCAGAAACATTGCAAAGGTTGGTTTTTTGCATGTAAATTGCTGCATGATTGTAAAATAAGGAGAAACCTAAGCTGTTTTCCTATAGACACTTTACATAAAAGGCCTCCCCAAGTGCCTTTAACTCAAACTACTCCAGTCCACCATGTTTAAGGTGGCTACTACCACGACTGCTGGTGCCCGATGTTTCACTAGTATGGCAGCCAGCCCTCGCATTGTGAATTGTGCCAGAAATGTTTGCTAAAGATGTTTGGCAAGTACTGTATTTAGTTGTCACCAACGAGGCTACCACGAGAACGGAAAAGTATGTGCGACAGACCTTTGTAAACAAACGCATGTTTCGCATATACTACACCTGTGCGCAGTGCATGTGTCAGTGTCATTTATTCGTGGAAACACTAAGCTATAAAGGCATGCCGTTGATTTGTATGCAAATTAAAATGCTTGTCAACATGATACATGACATTGGATCAACCATCACAAGTGCATTGCAGTGGCTTCCATACTAGGCACTGACCTAAATTCCGATATCTTCAGCTCTGTGAGAAATCGGGAAATACTACGTTGCTGGCAGTGCGGTTCAGGGCCACGAAGCATGCGGGATGAAACTTGCAGTCTGTTGTAGTCAGTGGAGTCAGGACATGGTGTAGCAAAGGCAGTGATTACTATAAATGCCTGTTTTCAAAATCATAACCGCTATTTAAACTCAAATTTTGGTTTCAAGTACCGCTGGAGTCCAGTATTCATGCTACCCGGCGAAATTGAGCTTTTGGAACACTGTAGGGTGCAACCTATACTCCATCTCATAAGTTATCTTCAGTACTGTCAAGCCTATAAGGCTTTTTAGCCAATAGGAAGGTCGATTAGCCTCTACACGTGTATTCGCATCGCGTCGTCCGATCGGCATCTCTTCCCAGTCTCCTCGCTTGCGTAGGTAGCAGGTGCTTCTGTGCAGCATCAGGACGATGAAGGAATGCGAAACCGTGGAGTGTCATCAGGGAAAAGTAAAGTGTAGATTAAAAAAAACGATATCCATGCAGTTTTTGTTTTGTCATTTACTTTTTAAATGGCGCTTCGCTAGGTCACACAAGAATTTTTACTTAGACAGTGGAAGTTGTTGGGTGCCCAATGAAAAGCTTTGTATCACTAGAATTATTTAATTGCTTCATTACAAGCTTCAAAAGCATGATGTGAAGAGGTGAGCTTGAAACCTTCACCACTCACTCGATGTATACTTCACAAGCCCAATTTCTTCCCTGCCGTAGTTGGCATCGGAGCAACTCTGAGTTGGAGGATCACATAATGCGGACGCATCACGTCATGCGTGCATAAAGTACATTCAAATGACATGCCTATGCCAGGCTGTGCACACAAGTGGTGTTCTGTCGTTTCGATGTTCTCTGTATTGTACTGCCGGTTTCTGTGGGATGGATTGTTTTATGCACGCACGTTTGGAGAGGCTGGCATGGATCACGTATCCTTACCACCATACACCGCGTCGCAACACTGCAATTCCTCTAAAGGACGATGCACCAAAAACCCGCCAAGCGTTGTGAATTCTGAAACCGGCACGGTGTGAGAACGGTGAGAACACCAATGCAATTGAAATAGAGGCTGCTTAGTCTCGCATCTCGCTCGATGCAATTGAAATAGAGGCTGCTTAGTCTCTCATCTCGCTCGATGCGAAGTTAAAAAAAATACTGTGTATACATTCTGTCTGTGTGCTCTAATATTTCTGTCAATCTTCATACTTCTAATCAGGCAACAGATTGCACAAATTACACATGTCGTCTTGAATAGTTCTCGCAGTCTGACGTACTACTTAGACGCACGCAAGACCCTTCCATCACCTCCATCATGTTGGGGAGCACACCCGTGAAATAAAGGTCAAACATGATCTAAGAGTACTACGCAATAGAAAACACGGACGGGAAAAAGACAAGGACAAGCGGCCCAATCAGCAACTGGCTCAATCGCCCACTTTGATAAAGGTCAAGTGGTGTTCAGTCTGGCATTTCACCTCTAATTGGCGTGCATAGCACTGCAAATCTTGACAGACGAGATCGTGAGCACCCAGTGCTTGCATTAATTACTCGTCGCTTCTCGAAATTCTGAAACTTGCTTAGGGGCCCTTTAACGAAGAAAAATTGAGCCTGTGCAGTTAGACTGAGTTAGTACGAGGCGAAAAGATGCTTCTGGCCTATTGCGCTCTGGCTATTTGCACCTGTGTAGCCCTTCTCAGCCATGCCGAAAAGAGAGAGACTCGGAAGCATGTTTATTCGATGGTGGCCACAACTCCCCATGCTGGACTAGAAATGGAGAGATCGTATTGTGCAAACCATGCGGGAAAAAAAAAACACATGGCTATGTTCAACCATTATGCCTTTGTATCGTCATAAACAGATGCATTTTTGTTTGCTTTTCTGTCGTAGACACATATCCCACACACATTTCTTCGAAAATTTGAATTTTGTCGAAGTTTTTTTGTGCTTATATTTATAATTTTAGGAGCCTGAAACAGTGTTTTGCCTGCCTATTTTTGGTGCTTAAAACCCGGTTTTTAGTTCCTATAAATCTGGCCTGTGCTGATTACGCTAAGCCACCACAGCAAGTATATGCAGTGTCCTCTGGCGAACAAAAGGCTGCTGCTAACAATCAAGTTGTCGTGATGGTTCAGCGGATCTGGCTACACACCATTTTACACACCAAGTGCACCGCGGTTGAAGCTATGCAAGGCGTTCAATCAGAGAACACCTAGATTCTGTCAGCAAAATGTATATATCCGCACGTCTGGTTACCCCTCTCCTGCAGTTAGTAATGCTCGTGCGAGACGAGCATGCCCGTAAGGCGCCGCAGTCGGCTACTAATAAAGTACTGAAACAGCGAAGAGTCAAGTGCTGTGAAACGGCAGAGTAGAAACCACATTATGGAGTTCGTTTATTTCTAAGTACTATGACAAAAAATCGTGTATTATTGGGCCTAAAAAAGGAACACAAAATCACAGTCGGGGCAGCAAACTATTTTTTGGTGCAGTCACATTTACTCCAAATCTTGCTAGCCTCTACAGCATATTGCGCCTGTTGTACGGAACACAGTGTGCGAAAGTGCTCGGCGCTGGCCGCCCGTGATTTCGCCTCATGAGTTCACCTCGTTTCGCAGGGCGGCCACAGTTGCATTATTCAAAATTGATGCTGTTATAGTTGCGTGGATGTAGCTTCCCGCCAGCAGCTTTTAGCTCTAACGACGGGTATTTCTTGATCCATGCTACTGAACTCCAAGCTGCTGAATATCATCTGCCTCAGTAGTGCGGCAGCCATGTCATATTGTTCGCCCACTCAGTCGATGAGTCACTCATTACGACGCCAAACTTAATTCCACTACCTTTGCAAAGCAAGGCACGAGTGCACAAAAATTTCGATGACTACAAGATACAACTGGCTGGCATCACGCATGAAAAAATTGCACGGGTGCACGTATGGATTCTCCCCTTGCCTTAACTTGGCATAGGTTGCTTGCTTCGCACTCTTTCCCTATAAAACGTTGACCATCACTTTTCCTGAAGTGATAGTCAATGTTTCATAGGGAAAGAGTGCGGAAGACCAAAAGAATAAAGGCTCAAACACAACCTCGGGAAGTACTAACTGGCAACTGAAGCTCATCGCGGTTGTGTGTGTACCTTTAATGTCCTGGTCTTTCATGCTATTTCCCTATTGTATGTTCAACCAACTAGCAGACAAGTTGATTCATAAATGTTTCACTCTTAGAATTTCACACAGACTCCGAAGCATGAGTGTAGTGTGCCAGCAAAATCATAGATTGCAGTCTACAGATTAGGCTGTTACACTGATAAAAATTTTCAATCCTTGCCAAGTTCAATCTGCCTATATTATAAAACAATGCACTCAACATATACAATTAGCAGAATTGCCTATTTTATGTCCTATGCAGGATGAAGGCCTCTTGTAGACTATCTCCACTTCAGCCCTTGTGTGATCAGGTCACGGTTTCTGCCTGCAAAAAATTTTGCCACTCCATTATGCCTCTGCTGTCCTTACCTATGTTTATCATCTCTCGACATCTCTTCCATCACTCTTTCTCTCCTTCTCATTGATTGGACCTCTAGAATATCGGCTACCCCTGGGTGTTCTGTGATCTACTCTAGTCTCTTCTTGTCCCCTAGTGTTATAACTGTCATTTTTAATTCCTTCACACATTACATAGCTCTTAACCTTTTGTAGTGTAGAGCATGCCCTGTGAATCTTTTTGCAAGGTCAGAAATACTCGCTCTTCTTCTGGAACGTCACATGGGATGCTGCCAATTTAGACAAGCCCTCATGCGTACTTCGAAACAAAATTAAAGTACTTTAAAGGGAACATTTGCCGCTAATAATTGGTCAGAAGAGCCTGTGTATACAGGACATTTAAACAAGGCAAAAATCTTCAGGTTTCAATTTTGGTGTCGGGGAGGGGGGGGGGGGGCGGGGCGGCTTTGTTGTGTGTGCCTGATTTGGCTTCAATGATACTGTCAGTATCTTTGAACTACTCCACTTTACGAGAAATGTTCTTGCTTTCAGAGCGATTGAGGTGAAGCTAGTTCCCCAGGAGATGGTGGAGACATATGATCCAGCACTTATGTTCACCATTCCAAGGCTGGCTATTGTTGCGTAAGTTACCCAGAGGAAGTTCTGTTACTAAAAGAACTGACTGAAAAATGTTTATTTGCCAGTGGGCTGGTGCTTTTTCCTGATGGCCCTTTGAATGTTGACAAGGACTCTTCAAGCCTTTCAGAATTGTTTCGGCCATTCTACAGTCTTCTATGCAAAATCCGGTGAGTTGTCTACTTATTTTTCATTTTATTTACATGTGCTGTCTCAAAATGTAAGCATTTTAATGATGCAGCAGTTAATTTTACTAGTAACCAGAAATATTTTGTTCCTCCCGACCTGTCAGCTTCCCTATAGTTTTCATGTTGAATATCTGATATTGTAGAATAAATTTTGTCAGTTTGCTTTTCAGCGCTTATAGCAGAGGTGCCTAACCGTGGCCAGGAGCTCATCGCTTGCGCCCGCTGTGCTCGTGGCTATCTTTGTCCCCCCCCCCCCTTTTTTTTCCTAATGAGCATGTGCGTTAGCTACACTGGCACAACTGGTCTAAAGGTTTGTTTTCAAGGCAAGGCAAGGCTCATGAGTCCTCCAATTTAACTAATAGTAATAATATTGCAGAATAGTTGATAGGTGGGCTAGTTTCTACAGATCCATTATGACAACTTGGTAGCCTAAACTAATGGAACAAAGGACACAAACGAGTGCTTGTGTATGCCCTTTGTTTCGTTTGTTTGCACTACGAAGTGGTCATAATGGAAAATAAGTATGGCTAGGCTTGACTATACTCTCAAGTTTTGGTCAGTTGTCCATGGTACACACATTATGTGGTCTTCGCAGGAACATGTCATGTGACTAGCTGTTACAGAATTTTGCGATTTTAGTCATGTGACTAGTTACATTGTTTTTGGCAGGAACATGCTATACATTAGTTATTACATTATTCATTTTAGTGATGTGACCAGTTATGTGATGTTCGTTCACATGAGTAGTTATATGATGTTAGGTGATTTTTAGTGCCCCGCCGCGGTGGTCTAGTGGCTAAGGTACTCGGCTGCTGACCCGCAGATCGCGGGATCAAATCCCGGCTGTGGCGGCTGCATTTATGATGGAGGCCGAAATGTTGTAGGCCCGTGTGCTCAGATTTGGGCGCACGTTAAAGAACCCCAGGTGGTCGAAATTTCCGGAGCCCTCCACTACGGCGTCTCTCATAATCATGTCGTGGTTTCGGGACGTTAAACCCCACAAATCAATCGGGTGATTTTTAGTCTTATGACGAGATGTCAAAGGAGCAACACGTCAGCATGGTAAAAAAACGCTACCGATTCATAGTCGAGGCTCCTAAGAAGACGCAGGCAAAACATTATAGCACAGCATATGGCTTAGAATTTGCAATTACTTCTCATAGTCAGCTAATTATTTCTCTTCATTCTTTCGACAAATGGTGCCAAATACGCAAATTACTGCACCATATACCCAAATTCACGTCAATTGGCTCGCATTGTGGGCTGCACAGTTGCCGCACCCGACACGGGAGTCCACCACGTGCCCATGCGTGTGCTCGCAATCTGACTGAAGGTTAGCTGGGCATTCAAAGAAAAAAGTGCTGAAAGTCATGACGCGTGTCACGTAACTTCTTCTCCTCGTGCCATCCCTCTGTGCTTAGCTTCAAGCACATTACGGCATGCGACAGGTCCCCAACTCCGCTCGCACCTGACAGATTCTAAACATTTCTGCAGCGGGCGATTCATGAGGCAATAAACTCCCCTAGTGCAGCCATTCAATGGGTACTTGCATGAGTGTTGCAGAACTGCTCTAAGTGATTTCAGTCGCAACATGTTATGTGTAAGCCATTTTGTCACGTGAGTAACGTGATATTACACGATCTTGTTAACATGACTTTTTATTTGATGCTACGTGATTTTAGTTGCACAACTTGTTACATAGTATTACATGAATTAAATCACATTACTAGTTACATAATTTTAGTCGCGTGACTAGATGTTACATGGTTTCAGTTACGGGAGTCGATGTTACATGATTTTTAGTCAACTTACCAGTTGTTACAAAATATTGCTTTATTTTAGTCCTGCCACTAGTTGCTATGTAGTGATAAGTGATCTTTAGTCACGCAGCAGACTAACCCATCATAGTTATTGCATTCCACACCAAACAAATTGGTTCGCTGGTTCTACTAGCGAAGCAGAAGATAAAGAAGAGGATGAAGCGAGCGTGTGCCTCTTCAAAAGAGTTATTTCTGTTTGCTGTACCTGGTGCAATGAACAGCTTAAACAGCGCTGCTGTTTAAAAAGAGAAAAATGAAAAATAAACAGAAATAAGGAAGGCCACCTAGTTTCACTGTTCCTTTGAGCTTGGCACCTCTTACGCAGTGTTGTCAATTTTTTTGATGACACACTTCATTTCCAAAGTGCAATGAAAAACACGGACATGTCGTTTACTTTTGTGCTTCAAGGCACATATGGTTAAAAAGAATGCTGCACTGTGTTTTTTTTTTCTTTTTGCAAGTTTAGTGGTGATATGATTTGGCTTTATAAAAGTTCATCTTTCTTTCAGATATCAACTGTCCTAAAAGTAAACCTGAGTGGCAGCTATAAAAGCAACTCGACAAACAGTAGACTGTTCTGTTGGTTTACATTCACAATAAATGCCCCAATGCCCGATTTTTGGTTTTTGTTAGTCTTTACCCTAAAAGGTGACCTGGTTTGTCAAGTTTCAGGCACATTCACAATTTCTTAAAGGGACACTAAAGAGAACTACCTCTTCATATTAGAAAATTACTCTTTCCCAATTGCATAATGTGCATGCTTGCTGTGAGAAGATGCTTGGCAAGCCCCTTTGAAATTCCCGCACCACATGCCGTGATGTCATAGACCTTGACGCCATCTGCTAGGTTCCACGTAGTTCTTGATCAGTAAAAATGAAGTACTTCGTCCTCTCAGATGTTTCAGAAAATATCGTTGAGCCAATGTCACCAAAAATAAGAAAAGCACACGAAATCGGTGACATCTTGCACAAATTTCGGCACAATACTTAAAAATAAAAGTGTCGCCATCAATAACTGCTTCATTATTAACTTAACATTATAGAGTTCTCAGTGTACTATTTACTCATCCAGACTGATTCACTGTCTCACTTTTGTGTTACTTGTACGTTTTGTGTCTTTATGTACAGCCTACAGCTTTTTTTTTTTTTTCTTTCAGGGAATTGCTGTGGACTTTGTCACGAGAAGAACTGTGGCTTCTAGAAAAAACCTTATGCCAACTTGAAGAGCCTAAAGCGTGTGTCACATCAAAACAGTGGTCATTTGGTACAGATGAATATACAGGACTGGACTCTAGTGTGTGCGTCAAACATTTCTACAGCAATTACAATGGCTGTAAGCAGTTCATCAAAGACTTTTACAACCACAATTTTGGTGTAAACGCAGAGAGTGAGCCTATCCAACAGATGCAGAAACATATTCGTGAGCTTGGTTTAGAGACCAAAGAGTCCTGGACTCTAAAACGCGCCACTCCACTAACTCCGAAAGTTGTGGCGGCATTACAGCGTCCATCTCAGAATGCCACTTTTTCGCCACACATGCAGCAACCAAATGCTGTTGACAATGAAAGTACTGCAAATTATGACTCGGATGACAGTGTGGTCTCTGAAAGCTGGTGGCCTCTCTTCAGTGACCCCCTGCAGGCAGGGGCGTGCGCAGGTGCTTCCACAGAGCAACAGCAGCCAAGGCAGAGTCCATGCTTGCGCAGATCCTCAAAAACATCAACCGTGTCTGATCGTGTGCCTTTAGTGCCACAAATCCGGCGGCTTCAGAATGAAGAGCGCTCTCTGCCATCACCATGCTCAAGTTGCAAAAGTTTGTCAAGTCTTTCAAGTGCTGAATGGGAGTGCATAAGGTATGCTTATCTATAAATTATAATTTGAGAAACCTGATGACATTTTCTGCTTGTTTCTGCTTCTCACTTCATTTTGTATGCCCCCACAGTTACCAAAGTACAGACACCAGTTCCTACAACTCTGATTACCCCGATGATGAAGAAATAGCTCTGGCTCTACAGGCTTCTGAAATTGCCTTTCACAATGAGCTTCGTTGCCGGTTCAAGAGCACCGATGACCTCATTCATAGACTCTTTGTGGGCATTTCCGGTGAGTCACTTGATGCTATCGTGGTCATTAGTGCCCGATTTATGCAAACTTTGATGGCTTCCCTCAGCTTAAGCTTGCGTTATTGCTTTTTCAGGAATACTGAGTAGTATTATAGAATGATACTACATTTGGGACTGTTAATTAAAACTATTATTTTCTGACTAATTAGACTTAACTAATTGGAATTCATGTGTAGCAAAGAAAGAAACACAAGCCCGTAACATTCCAAATGTTTCATTCATTTAGGGCAATAGTATTTTTTTATTCCCTCACGCACCAAAATATATTTAATTACAATAGTGATATGCAAGTTATGAGGCTGCATGCCGATGAATATTTGATCTTAAGTAGAAGACAAGCTTAACAATTAGAGGGGAAGTGAGCTAACAGGATTCAATGCATGTCCTACAGAAATTCTCCTCTGTAATTTCACTGGTTAGTTTGGAGCAGTTTCTTCTTGCTCTGTACATGTTTATGAATTTGATGTAAGACATGTCTGACGAGTTCAAAGCAGATCTCTTGTTCGGCAAATTCATCATGTAATGTATCAGCTAACAACCAAATGTGTTGTAGCTACAAAACTAAAGAACTTGCAAAAAAACTTCTGATTGACTAATGGAATTTCTTGGATGTATAGAATACATATAAAACAACCATGTGGTAATTTTGTTTCTTTTTATAAAAGGTGTGGCTGACCAGCTGCAGACGAACTTTGCTGGTGAGATGAGAAACATACTGAAGTGCGTTTTTGAAATGAACAGCTCATCCAAGCAAGAAGACTGCTCTTCCGTTTCCTTGGACACAGAGGTAGGCTTATGTTGGCGGTATGCATTAATGGACGTAGTGGTTAATATGTTTACAGAGGCAGTAAAGTTTATGTTCTTCCTTACTTCAAAAGATACCTACATGGAGCTTTTTACAGACCTGGTTTACCATTGCTCATTCCCAAGTGTATTGTAGAGACTACTTTATTGTTTAAGGAATCAAGCATTTACTTATGTCACAGTAGTGCATCACACTCTTGTGCTACCGGTGAAGTACTATATTTGTGTAATTGATTACTGGTGATGAACATGGCCTCATATCTCTCACACAGCACATGTAATGCCATCAAAACTGTTTTTTGGGCAAGTTTGTTGTAGAGCAAGAGAATAACAGCGCGAAAACACACCCACAAGACACGGACACACAGGTGCTTACTTTCAGCTGATCTTTAATGGCAAAGTGAAACACATTGTATATGCCAGAGTGAAGCATGAAAAAAGGGAGGAGGATGAGTAACGAGGTTTTATAAAGCACAGCACCAATTATGCAAAATGCCAGCCAAGGAATGATCGTAAGACGCGTGATATATCTAAGACCCCATAGCTGCATCCAGCAGATGAAACTGCATCGAAGAGGGCAAGAGGTCAATTTTTTTTGTAAAATATCAAATTTTCGCACTGCAGAATCTTCATTTGCGTGATGACACCATTTACAGCACGCATGCATGGCTGATAACTGTTGCCGTTTGGCCGCAATGATTACAATACGGTATGAAGAATGACTCTCTCATGAAAAATATAACTTTTCTACATGTTATCCCAAGTTCTCTAACCAATGAAAGAGAACAGCTTGCTAACAGATGCGCATGGTGGTGTAGAGACTTTGGTTAAACTGAATATAGTAATGAGGAAAAGTGCATCACTGGAATGGAGTGAGTGCATTATTGGCATTATGAAAAGGCTTTAGCTATGTTTGTTGCCACCAATAGTTTTGAGCCATAAACGGGCCAATGCCATGTGAACAGGCGGACTAGTGAACTTGGGTGCCCACTGAGCTGGAATGTGCGTAAGTGAAGCACAGTTGGACCACCACTTTGTGGTACACGAGTAAAATAACTGTCAGGAGTCCCAGAATGCGAATTGTGTAACCAGGCATGGCGCAATATGAATTGCACAACGAGTGGCTCATTGAATGCTTACACTCTACTACAAAAGGCTCAGCCATAATTCATCATCAGCCAACGACTCAATTAATGAAGTAATAGTGGGTACCTTGCAAGCGTACTTGTATTAGTAGCGCCAAGAAAGCTTGCATTGTTGCCCGAAGAGCGTTTCCAGCTTTCGCTGAGGCTGTGCGCATTCCGCACAATAAGGTCTCTCTTGTTCCACATCACAAGTGAGTACAGCAAAAGGCCACTTTTCTCACTTGTGTTCCTCTAAGGTATACTGTTGTTTCATATTCACATCCCAGCATTCTTTTTTTTTCTTTAAACTTGTTTGCCTTTCTAAAATGCCCTGGTGAATAATGATAGAGCATTGCTTGCTTGGCAGGGCCCTATGGAGCGGAGCAGTGTGTTTTCACTCTCATTTGTCGATGCTGCGGAAATGGAGGAGGAAGAAGAACAGCGTGGTAGTTCTGGCCGCCGTTCAGTGGATAGTGCCGAGGAGGTGTTGCCTGATGAGCTATCGGTGGAACTATCCTCAGAATCTGGACCCAGAGGCAAGTTTGTGGCTGTCTGCAGGAATTGAGAACCTTATTCGCAGTCCGACCTTGTTGTAATGGAGTGTAGTTGGGACCAAAAATTACTGCATTGTGTTCTAAATTTGTTGAAACAGTAGTGGTAAATTCTGCTTAAACAAATTACAATCGAGCTCATGCATGAATACTAGGCACGAAAACATTATTCGCGGCTTCAAACCCACCATAAACGCTGTAACCTTACCTGTGCCCTTGTGGCATTTCAAATTACACCGAAATATGAGAAGGTACAATTGCAATAAAAAAAAAATTTCCACAACTTGAACTTTCTAACCAAATTCTGCATGCAAGAACCACATAAAAAAAAAAGTGCAATGTGGAATTGTCTTACAATATACTTTGCGATACCTTTCGAGTTTTTAACCTTGCACTAACCAAATACTTTGTTTGGTTACAGAAAATGAATATCATGGTAGCTCTCACTTAATTTATTTGTTGCACGTCTGTGTTTTCTTATAACGAGGTTCAAGTGTGCTCTTATGTTGATGCAAAGTTGGTGCAGATTGCTCATTTTGCATTCTTATTGATTTTTTTAAAATGAGTCATGCAGTTGACTAAACAGACTCAAGTTTAGCGTTAAAAAGGGTTCTTTTAAAATCACTGTGCATTAACTTCTTAGACTGGTTGCATTGAAAGTCTCTTCACATTCTTCAATGGTCACATTCGTCAATGGTGTTGTAGGCAGTTATGAATTGCGTATAGTTGCAGGTTCTGCATCTTTCATCCAACAGTGCAAAGTATTGAAAATAACAGCAGATTTTCAAAATTGCTAGTATTCTGTAAAATTTTTGAAAAAGGAGAAAGAATGGGTATAACTTGGCTGACCTGTCCAAGATTATAAAATATGAAAGCTATGCTTGAGTTTGCTTCCAAGCTTTTGTACATATATTGTATTGCAACTGTCAAGATGTCCATTAGGCTCACAAGAAACTATTTACCTCTTTCACTGTAGAATGTGTAATTATGAATGAGTTTTGATTCAGATGTAATTTATTTTACTAGTAAATTTGTTTTTAACCTTACCCTGTATAGTGCTATTCAATATGGCTGTTTATCTTACGCTGGTCATAACCAAATGGGAGCACAGTTTTAATTATAATGGGCTGTTTTAAAATTATTTATGCATGTGTGGATAGGTGTACATGGCATTTTCTTACTGCGCTCATAATTGGAATATGGCAGTGATCAGGTATGTGAAGATAATAAAACTTTACCTGTTTCTAGACCATCATAAGACATTATGGCCCTGGCATTTGATAGACGTAGCATATTAGTGTGTAGCATGAAACGTGCCGACATTTTTTGTGAAGTCCTGGCAACTAAGCCATTTTTAGCTCCTGAACATAGATTCTGGAATGTATTAAGGAATAAATGCCAGATTTAACACAGCATATACAAAAACAATTCGGTCATTCCAGCGACGCAGGCGGCGCCATGTAGCCGTGCTCCGAAGCTGTCACACGGTGATAAAACTGCCATGCAGTTCGGTCTCTCAGTAGTCATAAACCATTGAATGCGTCTTCACGCTTTGCGATGCTGACGTAAACGCCCGCGACATCACAGTCTCGTCCGCCATTTCGACTTTCCGCTGCGCCGCCTATAGTCGCTAAAATGATTGAATATACGTGAAGCTTTGTATAACTGTACCAAGACATGGTCTTTTTGAAAGTGATATCATCCACATCTGTTAAGTTAAAGTTAGTAATGCAGACACATCCCAATAGGTAAATGATATGAATTAACCGTAAATGATATGAATTAATGATATGAAAAACTGGACTAGCGTAGGTGGGAAACGCCGAAGTAGTGTTGCAGCAGAAATGGAAGAGCGAGGCCAACAAAAGGCACGGGGTTCTTATTTATCTCGTCATTGTTGTGTTGTCTTGGCAGCCCCGGCACCGACGAATAAGAACAAAGCGTTGACCAAAGCCTGCCAACACTGCTGGAGGGCACGCTGGAAAGCCTCCACACGACTGAGCGCAAAGCTCCGAAGAGAACGTCCGCCTCATCCTACTGCTCGTCACGAACTCTTTTATTTACACATATATACACACGATACGTATCACTGCTGCACAAGGAACCTCATAAAAAGTCAAAACAGAAACTGAAACTAAGAACACGAACACTCTCCAAGCCGCCATCGGCCAGTGTTGCGCCGTATTGTTTGCTTTGTAGTGAAGAAGATAAGTGCTACTCAGAAAGGCAGGGGGTATGACTCAGTCGGTGAAGAAGACGTTTGGTTGCCTGGTACTCAGACTGGTTCCGCCATTAGCACTTGACGTGTCGTGACCGCTCTCCTGTTTTATAAAAGAGTGCCACTCGAAAACGCCTCATTTTAGCTTAAACACGTGCGAGATGCACATGCACGGTGTACTTTCCCGCCCTAATTTTGCTAGCATGCACGTGATGTGAAAAAGTCTATTCTTGTAAAGCTCCATTAGGGATTTGAACGCTGAACAGAGGTAATGAGGGTTTGGTAGTTACAATGTGACAGGTATAAGATTGCAGTGCACCTTTCACGTTGCAGGTAGCCCAGTCTGGATGCCAGATGAATTCACATCCAACTGCATGGATTGTAATGCAAACTTTACACTGCTGCGCCGCAGGCATCACTGCCGAAGGTGTGGAAAGGTAGGTCGGTCAAAATGTGCACGGAAAGAGGAGTGCACTTTCATACATCTTTGCTGCTTGATGGAGCAACTGAGAGTGTTCTGTGCATTTTCTGTGCAGATTTTCTGTTCTCGGTGCAGTTCCCATTCAATAACACTGCCTCGCTATGGTTACTACAAGCCGGTGCGCGTCTGCAATTCATGCTTCATCTGCCGTGTGACATCTGTAGTGGAAGAAATGGCTCATGGCTGTTGACCAACATTTTTTTTTTTTTCTGTGGGGAAGACAAGAGTTGGTGGCAAGCTCTTGTAGCAAAAGGGCCCATAGATGCCTGTGATTGAGAACCTGCCAAGTACTGCTGCTTCTGCCACTGGCCATGAGCTGAAGTGTCAAAAACATTTGTTCATACTGCCACCGTGGACACTTTCTAGTCTTATAACTGTGTACTAACGCTAGTGCCGATAAAACTGACATCCTGTGCACTTCAACAGCAGCGTGTGTGTGTGTGTGTGTCTGTCTGTGTGTGTGCGTGCAGTTACCTTTTTTTTTTTCGTCTTCCAGCCAAAAAGACGACTATTTTCTAGAAAAACTTGTGCCAAAGCTTTACATTGCATTTTTTTAATGAAAACAAGTTTTATTGTATCCCACAAATTTGAACGCACCTGTAATTCAAGCTTGAATCACAAGTCTAATAGTTAAATAGATAGTTAAATAAAATAGTTATATCAAATCTTTTATGCAACCAAAGTGGCCTTCCCATCAAAAAATGCACTTAAAAAAACAAGTTTTATTGTATCTCATAAAAAAAGCTTTTTATTGGAACTCGCACCTGTAATTCAAGCTTGAATCGCAAGTCTTGCAAGTGAACACATTTTGTACATGAACTGTAGTTACATAAAATCTGTTATGCAATCAAAGTGGCCTTTTGTCTCTTGATGAACCTAACCCATGAAATGAAGGTGTGTCCACAGCAACATCAAATTTCGTACATCTCTTGATTTTTCAACCATATGCCTGAAAAAGAATTGATATAGAATGAACTTCAGTATAACCAAATACCAGTGTTCACTGCAAAAATGCTCATTACTGTTTGGAAGACCTAGGAATATTCAATTGATCACTTCGTAAAGTGCTTTGGAATGTTTCTACCAAATGGTACCATAGACAGAATGTCATACCCCTGTCACACGGCCACCACCAAACTACGTTGAACACCGTCAACGTAAATCTCCCCTAGGGGGTTCAACGGAGAAGGAGTTGTGGCAGTGTCACACGGCAATGACAAGGTTGCAACAGTTGCCGCGAGGGGGCTCAGATGGCGCTGTTTGATTTTCGGAAAAGCTTTCTAGTTTCATCTCTATTGATTTTTTTGTGAATCCTTGTTATGCGGTATTTACAAAAAAGCACTATTAAGTAAGTATGTGACTAACAATCCATTAAAATAATTTCAAATAAAAACGCATTTGCTAAATGTAGCAATGCTGCTAGTGACGCTGGCCACATTGTGCTTTTAGTTATTTTCTTGCCGGTACACATGCTCGGTACGAAAATTCTTATGCTTCCTTGCCTCGTGAGCGCACATTTTGTGCTCTGCAGCCATGATCGACACAGCGGACGACGTGAGGAAGTGGTACCATAATCCCCGGGTAATGACGTTTATCGGCTGGCGCTGGCCGGCCCGACTCGTGAGGCACAGTGTAGGGCAATCGGTGTTGAGAGTAAGTCAACTCTGGCAGGCGTAAATATAAGTAAACAAATACGCGTTGTGAATGAGCACTACAACGAAAGAACGTTTAATATTGCCAAAATGTATTATTCTTTCACTGCGGCCACTTAGTGCTCGAAATTTTTCTCTGACCTCTAGACTGCTGGGGACGAGAGTACCTCGTTTCGCTGCGAAGGGAGATCGTTGAACGTCCTTTGCGAAATGCTCCGTTTACTTCCGTTTGCGTAAGGGTGGCCGTGTGACACGGACCGCATCTTCGTTGTCATAAGGACGAGGGAGTTCTTCGCGGGTGCCCGTGTGACAGGGGTATAAGTCTTCAACTAGAAGCTTTGTGGATAAAATTGGGAGTGATGGTGTTGTTTCCAACCTACATGGCGCTATAATGGCTTTCTGAATAGAGTTTTACTGCCATACAGTAACTACAGTAGGCAAAGTAACTACACAGGGTTCACACCTGAGTGAAAATTCAAGGATTTTCAAGGCTTCAAGGACAGAAAATGTCTCCACTTTTTACAGCATAAAAGATTGCGTTCATGGTGCCAAGCATACAAAATAAAGTACACTCAATTTACTATGAACTGTAGTTGATTTCACGTTTGTAATGTGTAGGGAAGACTTTCCTATTGATGAGGCATCAAAGCTTTTTCCTAATGAGAAAAAAAAAAATGTATCGTGTATAACACTTCCTATAAGCAGCTATGCTAAACCAAGACAGCTAGAATTTGCACTTGCCCAGCATAGTTACACAATAAGCGACGTGGCTAAGATTATGCAAGCACACTTGCACAATCTCCACAAATGAATCCAGACTTGGCTCTGTCGGTGCTTCTGTAACCACGCAAGCATTACAACTACAGTGTACTAGAGTACACTACAACAACACTGCAATATGGCTAGAGAAATGAATTGCATTACATGGTTTGTTGGCTAGAGAGCACATAGTACAAGCACGCAAAATAATCCACTAGAGTATGGCTGAATGAACTTCACAAATTTAAGTGTTTTCAATGCATTGAAAATGCCATTAACACATTCAAGGGTTTCAAGGACAGCTACGAACCCTTGCAAAGTAATCCACGGCGTTGCCGCCTATGTAGTGCTAATTTTTTTTCTCAATTTGCCACAAATGCCAGTATCCTGGGGGTGCGGCCTTTAACCAAGCCAACATCACATATGTCAGTGCGATTTTGATGAAGTTGTGCTTCGTAGTGGCACTACCCGTGAGGCCTGGCACCACGACGGTCTCCATCTAAGAGTGAAGCTTTTAGCTGTATTATGCTACACAGTTTTATCGGGTGCTACAAGTAGGAACAGTGACAATTGAAATCTGAACTTGGCTACGTTCAATGCTAGAACTCTATCTAGTGATAGCTCTGCTATTCAAGGAATCCGGTGGGGGGGGGGGGGGGGGGGGTAAATTGGGATGTAATAGGGGCTCAGCGAACTTAAGAGGACATATGAAGCTTGTACAGTGCTGAAGAACTGACACTACTGTTGATTTATTTACAGAAAAGAACTAGGGCTGGGGTTCTTTATCCAAAAAAAATATCGCTGGCAACAAAGAAAAATGGCATTACTGAGATGGTGCCAGCTATCGTAAATATTCATGATGATCATTTTAGCTGAACGCTCTACAATTACTCTACGTACTCTACAATTAATAAAGTAAAGACATAGTTACTATTTTCATGGGCGACTTCAATGCCAAAGTAGGCAAGAAACAGGCCAAAGAGCATGCCCAGAGGGAAGTTATAAGCTGAGTTCGCAGAACGTAATAATTTACGGATCTTGAATACCTTCCACAAAAAAACGGGCTAACCGAAAAGGGACGTGGCAGAGCTCAAAAGGGAAACAAAAAATGAAGTAGACTTATTCTGTGTGCACACTCGGGCATTGTAAAGGATGTACAAGTAGTTGGTAACATCCTATGTAGTGACCATAGAATAGCAAGAGCTCAAGTTCACCTAGGCCTAAAAAAAAGCAACAGCAGAAAGTGATTCGCTAGAATCGAAGGTAGCATTGAGAGGAAAAAAGTTTTTCTTCAGTGGCTCTAAACGAGGTAACGGACTTTAGGGGCAGTTTACAAAATGACTGATATTCTTACTGGTATCATCAAGAGTGTGCAGTAATGTCGAAGGTACAATCATTAGACAGGACAATGGCAAACTATCTTAGGAGATGAAAAATCTCATTTAAAGATAAGAAGCCATGCAAGCCTCAAATGCAACAGACAAAATAGAGCTGGTGGAGCTTTCAAAGTTAATACACATAAGGTAGCCGACATAAGAAGGTATACTGAGAAGAGCATGCTGTAAAAAGCAGAAGCCTAAAAGCTGTGAAGGCAAACTTGTGCTTAGGCGAAAATCAGATGTAAGGGGACATAACACCTTTCAAGAGTAAGTTTGCTTGAAGGTCCGCATTGGCAATTATTGACTATGTTAAAGTAATGGTGCTACGTCCCTAGTCAATTATCAATTTGTCTAAAGATATTTTTCTTTCCCATGTGAAAGTATTGGTGGCCTGGCATGAGGATAAAGTCTACATCTACGAGCAAAGCTTCCAGCTGTATTTTCCTATACATAGTTATATCGTACAAGTAGGAACAGTGACCTATTATGTGCGTAAGGGCACATCGTCGCAAATCCTTTGGTATATTAACACATCTTTAAAGTCACTTTGCTTGAAGGCCTACATTGGGGATTGTTGACTATGTGAGGCAATAATCAAATCACCTAAATTGTGGAGATTTTTTACCAAGTTAAAGCAATTGTAACTGCATAGTTTGCCAATAAAAAAAAAGCATGCCCAAAAGGAAGACGAGGAAGTCAACATGAGTGGCACTTCCAACTGAATTTGTTTCATGACGCCAAGAATCTACATGGAACACTTAATGCATGTGCCTAAAGCCATAAACTAGCTAACAGCGCAACCGACGCTGGAGAAATCTAATTTCCGAGAAGTAAAATTGTAATGGCTGTTTGCTAATGCACAATTCGCCCAAATGACGCTTCCAAAGATCCACGAGCAGTTTGTTTATTGCGCCTACCCGGGATCCTCATATCACATTTGCAGTCCTTGCACTGCACAAGCAAATGTGTAAATTTGTTTTCTTTGTTTAAATTTAGCTCATGTCCCCTGGTGCCCAGTTTGTCCACAATAAAGACTTGCCACAAGTCGAACTATACTGTCACCTTTTAGAAAAGCTCTTTAGATTGTGATCCTAAACTGATTGTTTTCCGTTTACCTAAAAAATGGTTCTTTAAAAACATACTTCAGGTATGTTGAGCAAGAAAAGTTCAACTAATCACAATTTAATTACAGGAATTACTGAAAACATAAACCCATCACGTGGCCATAAGTACCTTTTTTTTTATACAAAACAAAGATTATTTGACAACAATGTAGCTGTAGAATAAAGCTGTGCAATGAACTAGAATCTTTGCACTGTCATCAATATTAAGCATACTATTGGCGAAAAACCCGAAATTCTGTAGTTTCAGATGGTTGCATATCAGTCGAAACTTTATATAACATCAACAGTTGTCAGCATTTTTCATTTATTCTAGTTCATTGCATAGAATTATTTTCCATAAAGAAGCATGGGAAGTTTTATTGAAAAATTATGGATCATTTAGAAGTAATAAAGTTTTGTAAAATAAAAAAGTTCTGAGAAAAACGAGTTTTCCAAACGTGTCATATACATAATTGGAAACTGTGGGTACTTTAAAAACCACTAAGCTTATAGCTGGGACCTTCCTTAGATTCCATGAGTTGAGTGTTATTTGGTTTAGCTGCTCCTGTTTTTTTGAAGCTTGTTTTTTGCCACCTGTTCCGTAATATCCAGTTTAAAATGCCAGGGAACTGCACAAGAGAAAAAACAATGCATTTTGTGCAAGACGTTGCACACCTGTTGACTGGTGGCGTCATTTTTCAGGCGAGTTTGGTTCCTGCTAAGAGAAGCTACTGTGCTGCAGTAGCCAGGGGAGACACCAACCTGCCATTAGTATTTCCATTGCTGAATTGACCTATACAATCTTATTGTCCAAACAGGAAAAATTATCGGGTCTGCATGGACATCTTTAGGGACACGCTACCAAAGCATCCCATTGAAGCATTCATTCCAGCAGATATGTTTCTCCAAAATATATTGTTTAAACAAAGCTCTGCATACACATTCTTCTCTTTGTTCGGTGTGTCATTGTAAAAACATGCCGCGCTGCAGTTCTCTGGTGGTTAAGGTACTCGGCTCGAATCCCGGCTGCATTTTCGATGGAGGCGAAGATTTGGGTGCACGTTACGGAACCCCAGGTGGTAGAAATTTCCGGACCCTTCTACAACAGCGTCTCTCATAACCATATGGTGGTTTTGGGACGTTAAATCCCACATATCAATCAAATTATTGTAAAAACCTCCCCTGTGCTTGTATTGCACTGTGTCCATAGCTATAACTCTTGCAGGCACACCAACTTTGCGCACTTTGCATGTCCCCCTTTGTTTCATTCGAAACCTTTGCCACATCTAGTTATACTCTATAAGACAAGAATATGGGACACAGCAGTGACAAAGAAATAGCTTTTTACAATACATTGGTACAGTATAAACACTGATTTCATGTGCCCCCATATGGCAGTAAGTGCAACTTGAAATGAAAATTCATCATGATTACCACTGTTCTATCTTATTAGGCTTTAGCATACTTTCCTCCCAACCAATCTGAATGTCTCCCACGGACTTGAGCAAACAGAAGTTTGTTTTACTAATTAAAATGTAGGCTTTGTTTTCCCAAAATATGTTTCATTTTCAGGGGGCCAACTGGTAGTTGCAAACACACAACTCTTGAAGAAAGATGTCATTCAAGCTGCAGTACAATTCTGAATGCCTGTTTTAAATAATAAGTGAAGTTAGGTTTAAAAAAACGTGATAAATTGTGCGTTCCCACAATGCAGCTTGCTTTTAACAATCTTGTGCAACTAAGCTTCACATTTAATTTATTTTTACCAATAAAACTTTCATTTATCTCTAGCAAGAGGTTTGGTACTGTGTATACCAGATGTAAGATAGGAGTGGTGTACAAAATGTGTCCCACTAGTGGAAAGTCTTCTGTTGGACAGACTGAATGCTGTGTCAACATATGAATCAGGAAACATGAGCTAAATTTTAACAAAGAAAACGAATTTGCATATTTGCCTACACACTGCAAAGCCTGCAAGTGCGAACCAAGGTTTGATCAGAGCAACGAAAAAACAGCTTGCGAATCATTAAAAGTGTTTTACATTCAGGAATGGGGTGAATTGTGCACTGCTGTGCAACAGCTATACTTTTTGGAGATTAGATTTCTCGAGCTTTCATTACCCTATTATCTAGGTTTGTCGCTTTACCCCCGAATGCAGAGATATTACTTTGGCTTGCACCTTCAACTTGACTTGAGTAAGTGATGCCTGCCTGAGCAACTTGACTGTACTGCACACGATGCCTGTCTGAGCAAGAAACAGTGCCACACAAGTACAGCGCCGAGTCAATTTTGTCAATACCATACACTTGCACCGAAAGAGACGTAAACGACGGAAAATGTCTTCTAGAAAAACATTTTCGGGCTCATGCCACGTCCTCCACATCCGTTTTCGAAGGGGAGTTGTCCAGTCAAGGAGAAACAACCATTCCCCCGCCGCGGTGGTCTAGTGGCTAAGGTACTCGGCTACTGACGCGCATGACGCGGGATCGAATCCCGGCTGCACTTCCGATGGTGGGGGCATAGCCTCCTATATTTTTTTGTGCCCGCGCATTAGCGCTAAATACATACGCGCCATCCGTCCCTTATAGTTTTGGCGCTCGCCGCCAGATGCCGCACCGATCCCATAATAACAGCAGACGACGCGGCCTATGCACGCTTGCGTTTATGACGGTCTAGAAACCGTCTACATTGCATTGGATTATGCGTATACGTTAAGAAGTGCGCACACACCAAATTTTTAACACAAGCACTGTATGCAGAATGCAATGTGAGCTTTTTTTTTTATTTCGCGCTCAAAGCTTGAGCACTTTTCGAGACAATGGTTTGACATGAAAATCTTTTGCCAAGTCGTGTTTGTCAGTCACACTCGTCGCGAAGTTCAGAAAAAGTGGGCGGAGAAACTTCACGAGCACAACCTCCAAAAGTTTTTTATGATGTCCCGGGGTCGAGCACTTGAGTTTGTCACGTTTCTGTAGTATTTGCGCGGCGTTGTCAACGGCAGCCTTCAGTGGCTGATTCATCTTTCTCGCTCTTGCGAGGAAAACTTCCGCGTAATTCTTTAGAGATTTTAGAACCATTACGAGCTCAGTTGACGGATACAGGAGTCCACCTCTGTCCTGGTGCCTAATTAATGCATCCGATGGCGCAGAGGTGTTTGGTTTAGTCACCAAAGTGAAGCATTCATCACAGGAAATGGTTTCGTGGACTGTTCTTGCAATATAGCCACCAACCATTGCTAGTGCAGCAACATCTGGCATTGGGAGCAACGTCTTCCCCCTGTCGAGGCTCTCCTCGAGGATCGTGGTTGATTCTGCTGGAAATGCTTCACCGTCATTCTGCGCTGCTCTTGCCGATCGCTGTAGGAGTGCTGATGTGGAGCAGCTGCTGCTGTCTGCAGTAATCACGTTGCTGCTGCTGGACGTGCAGGCTATGCCAGTCTTCAGTGCTTTCTCAATCCCAGACAAAACTGCCCTCACGTCTGTCTGGTCGTTCGAGCCTGCAGATTTCCTCAACCACCCAAAGAAGGCCTCTATTGGGTCAGAGGACATCTTCCTAGTCAGAACGAAACGGAAGCGTGTGACCGTGAGAAGGTACCGAACGCACTCCACGTTTGAGATGGTTGTTATCAGCAAGCCCTCGTACGTTTCCTTGGTCAGAAAATTCTTAGCCGGGCTCTGCCGCTTGATTTCGGCCAGGTAGTCAAGAAATGATGTTTCAAGCCAACCTAGCCGTTCGTCGTCTTCGGATTCGTACTGCTTGCAGTCCGGGTTGTTCTGGTGGAAATGCTGGGTGCAGTTGCTTACGTCCATGAGGGTGAACCACCGGTACATGGTGTCCATGAATACGACGGTTGGACCAACGTGGGCGAAGCTTGCGTCACATGTATGACCTGCCTGCTCTTTCAAGAGCTTCAGGGCCGCGGTCACAGGTGGCGAAACGACTTGCACTGCCCTCCTGACGTTCATTTTTTCCATGCTAGTCGGATGTACGTGCTTTCTTGTCAAGAACCGCACTGGCTTGACAATACTGCGCTGTTGCATTTTGTAGAGGTCTTTCAGGTACTGGGCAGTTATTTCGCCATCCTTTCCGATATCGCGTGACAGAAACTGTGACCGTACGTTTTTAATTAAATGACACTGATCGAAAGCGAGAAAAAGTTTGCCATCTTGATTTGTTGGATGTGGTATGCAGTGCTTGAGGTTACCCCCACATAGCAGTTGGAACGCCTTCACGTTAATCCGATGGTTGTCGGTAACGATCCGCACGATTCTAAAACCTATACTCTCAACTTCTTTGAGTACGTTCATCATGATCTGGTGAAGGTTTTCACCGGTGCAATTTCTAGTAAAAAAATAGGCTACGGGAATCTTATATCTCGTTGACAAGCCACTTAAAATGAAGCAAAGCAGCGAGTTTGCAAGAACTGGCTCTTCTGGCTTGCTCGGTTGCTTCTGCGGCAAGCAGTCACCGTAGTCTACTTCGCCAATGAAGGCATCTCTCTGCTTGAGATAGAGTAAGCGCTGCTTGACCCTCATTTCGTCCACAATGAGCGAGCACGTCTGTGACTGAGCACTCGTGTGTGAAGTGAGCTCAGCTGACAGCCTCTGCTTAATCAAGTCTGTGACGCCTACTTCATTGCGTGACGAACCGAGGAAGCGCTCCAGCGTGCTTCAACAGGGTAGGCGGAGTAGCCCTGAGCTCCTTAAGTGTTCGTATGCCCTCGCTGAGAGGTTACGAAGGATCACTGCGTGGCGGACTGTAACTTCGGACCACGTCGGTTTCACCTTCTGAAAATTTTTGACCTGCTCCAGCAGTATTGAGGCAGCCAACTCATTTTCACTTGCCTGCTCGACAACCTGCAAAAACGCTGGGACATAGCAGTCTTCTTTAAGTTTCTGAAGCTCCCTTTTATATTTTTCAACAGTTCCTTTGAGCCTTTCAACCTGCGCCCTCAGTTCGCGTTCCTTACGCTTCCACTTCCGTCTTTCGATGGTTGGCAACGAAATGCGTGAGGCTACTTGCACTGCTCTATCCACCTGCGCCGTTCTCGGTACGAAGCCTTGGTCAGTCCTGCTGCTGGAGTTGGGCACTTCTTCAACAAGTTGGGAGTCCGACGCGCACGACTGGTCATGTCGTAAGTCCGTAAACACATGTGGTGCACCACCACCGACTGCTCTTTTTTTTCTTGCTGGCTCGTCAGTTAATACAGCCGCAGCACGCTTCCTGAGGGCCGCATCGCTTCTTTCGTTTTGTTTGCAAGGTTGCAAATACGACGGGTACTCGTGGAAGACGCTGGGCACAGAGCCTTTCTTCAGTCTTCGCGTCGTGCACCCTTCTTTAAAGTCGGACGGGACGAAGTGTCGGCTGCAAACGGTAGAATAGCAAGATGTGCTGTTCGGGGTCCAGTTGTCTCTCGAGATTACCTTAAGCCACTTTTCGCGAAGTTCTTGGTCGCTCGGAATTTCGTGAAAAGATACTCCGGTTTCTTTCCGGCCGCTCCATGATTTGCAGCGTGGTACGCAGCAGTACGGCATTGTGGAGCGTTCGGGGCGCAGCCAAACTTCTGACCATGCATGGGCAGTCGCCTTTCTTTTTACGGTAGTGCTGCAGATAACAAAAATACAGCGTTTAGGCACGATTCCTTGCCGCAAGCGGATGTCTTAACGATGTAACACTTTTAACAAAGAACTTACCCGAATCGCACTTGATACAGTCACGGTTGTCTCAGCGAGCGCTGCAGTTAACGAAGCTCTTGGGGGAGACTATTGTGCCAGAAAAAACATCAAGGGCAAGCAGAAAACACAATGGGCCAAGCACAGTTTTACATCGAGCACGGCAAACCAAATTTGCGCGCGACGGGAAAACCGCGGCGTAGCGGTGTGCGCCTGTTGCTGCAGCAAGCGAGGCGCGAGCTATTATGGGATGCGAGCGCTCCTGGCGGAGTGCCGAGGCGCAAAACGAGAGAATCGGGGGACGGCGCTGAGGGACCGACCGCTCGGGCACAAAGTTATAGAGGAGGCTATGGTGGGGGAAATGTTGTGGGCCCGAGTGCTCAGATTTGGGTGCACATTAAAGAACCCCAGGCGGTCGAAATTTCCGGAGCCCTCCACTACCGCGTCACTCATATTCTTATAGTGGTTTTGGGACGTTAAACCCTACATATCAAATAAATCGCGAAATGACCATTCGCACTCAAATGTCGCCGCTAGGCACTTCGTCGTCCCAAAAGACATCTCAGTGCAAGGTGGCACCGCGCTTCACTGAGGATGAAAAAACAGTGCGAATAAATCTTGCGAGACGGTTCAAGCATATTATCGAGTGTCACCTGAGCGCCATCAGTAGCTGCAACATGGGAGGCACAGGCTTTCCTCGGTTGTCCCCACTTTCACAGAGCGAGAACATAGCCAGCAGCTGCCTTACGGCGTTCTTCGTGAATCTGTATCGAGCGTAGAATTGTTCCTCGTCGTACAACTCCCTCGGACTTCCTCGGTCACATAAAGCGGGTCTAAGAATCTTCGCCAGGCAGTGCGCCTCAGAAAATGCTATAGATCTATGGCGTGGCAAGCAAACTCAAAAACGGTTAACGTCCGCACGAGAGCTGGCCATGTTTGAATGAAGTCACTTTCAAGCTAGCTCCGCAGCCGACTTGTCCTGACTTCGCCTTCAAGTCGTTTCGACTTGAATATTTTCGAGGCACATACTTTCATAGGCATTATGACAAAACATAGGAAGGAGTGTATCTATGTTTCAAAATTCACTACAACATTCAAATTCCTCAAAAGATGAGGCTAAAGAGTCCAGTACAAAAGTGTCAACTTCAAGAAAGTACAAAACAGTTTTGATCCCAGGTCTTTAAGGAGAATACACTAACTTTGAGGCGATTTGAACAATTTAATGGCCAGAATACCTTTCGACAAATTCGCATTTTACACCGTGTGATAGGAGCACACAGCCCCATAAGGAACTAAGGCTGCAGATAACACTTTTTCGTACGATCTCCCAAAACTGTAAAACGCTAGTGTATGGGAATATGACCACTCCCGGTGAAAAAAGCAGGGTTCGTACAGTGATATCATAGCCTGTAGAAGGGCACGCGAGCCGTTCGTTAATGTCTGCTGAAATAGCGCGCGTGAGTGCATGCTGAAACTCGCGAGCATGCCCTTATAGTCGAAGTTCACATTTGCAGATCTAGCCACGCAGCCTCCTACCGGAGTATCTCTTCATACTCCTTTGTGCAGCAAGAGACAGACAGGGCTGATTGTGATATGTGGGGTTTGACGTCCCGAAACCACCATATAATCATGAAAGACGTAGAGGAAGGCTCCGGAAATTTCGGCCACCTGGGGTTCTGCGTGATATCGACAAGATTTTTGAAGGGCAGCATGGTTCTGCATCTGCGTAATGTCAGTTAATGTGCTTGTTAGAAACTTTTCAATAGCATTTCTTTGCTATGGATTATCTAGAGCTTGCTTTTCAAAGTGATATCTGCTTACACAACCAAACAAGCAACTCAGTTCTGCATAATAACATGAGGTCAATTAACCATAAATGGCACGACGTTACGCTCTTTTTAGAGCAATTCCAGTTGAAATTTGACCTCATTATGATGACTGAAACTTGGGGTACAAATGATGAACCAATTTTTACTCTGAATGCCTACAATATATTCCATCTTAATCGGATGCATAAGCGAAGAGGAGGGGGTTGCCTTGCTCGTTACACGACAAAAAAGAATTGCCACGTCGTCCCTGAATTGAGTAAGATAGCAGATGATTATGAAATACTTACAGCCCAGTTTAAGGATGAACTTATCTCGGTAATTTACCGACCGCCAAACGGAAGCATGGCAATTTTCATGCAATTTTACGAGAACTTCTTGGAGTATGCTTGTTGTAATAATTTCCTCCATATTTCTGCAGGAGATTTTATTAACCTACTGGAGGAAAACTGCGTCACCTGTGAGCTAAATAACCTTTTACTCTTCAGTGGATTAAAAAAATCTAATTAATACACCAACACGAATTACATGCTCCACTGCATGCATCAGCACTGGTCTTGTCATTACCATTGACACAGTAATTTGACACAGTAAGTATGCGGATAGTGCATATGATGCGTTCATTCATATTTTGAAACAATATTGCACAAAACATTTTCCTTTCAAAATATTAAAACCAGCAAGAAAGGCAAGGAAACCCTGGGTCACTCGCGAGCATTTGACAATAATACAGCATAAGAACATCTGTTATCACACTTTTTACGTAACGCTCTGCTGAAACTTTGAATGAATTTAAAATGCTTTGAAACAGATTAAATGCTGAACTTCAACATGCCAAGAAAGCCTTCTATCGGCGTATTTATGAATATACCAATCAGTAGCGTTCAAGTGCAACATGAAAACTAATTATTCGGTCACATAATAAAAATGCTTTGCCTGAGTCTATAACCTTTGTTGGTAACGATTTAAGTGGCCCAGCACTTGCAAATCATTTTAATAACTACTTCATAAATGCAGATGCGTTGTGCAATGATAACGCGCATTTTGTTGCTGGATGCAGTAACATGAGGCAAGGTATCTTTCTCGACCCAATAGACGAAAGTGAAGTATGCAAAATCTTCAAGCATATAAATATTCCTAAATCGCTGGATGTCAATGACTAGCAGATCACACAATAAAACATGTTTTATATTTGCTTGGCTATGTAATAACAATATATATATATATATATATATATATATATATATATATATATATATATATATATATATATATATAAAGTTCTTGAACATGGTGTTTTTGCAGAAATCACGAAGAAAGCTGGAGTCATTTTTAAGGGTGGCGACAGCAATGATGAAAGTAACTACAGGCCTATATCAATCTTTCCTGTTTTTTCTACATGCTTAGAAAAATGACTAATGTCTGCATAAGGAATTTTTTTAATAAACACAATGTGTTAACAGATGCACAGTTTGGCTTTACAAGCGGCAAGTCCACTGAAACTGCATTGTTGACATTAAAAGAAGCTATACTTCGTAACTTTGAACAAAATAAATTCACACTCGGCACCTTTCTAGATTTCAGTAGGGCATTTGACTCGCTTCATCATAATATATTGCTAGACAAATTATCAAATGGCATTCAAAGAGTTGGCAAATATTTATTTCAATGTTATCTTAGCAATAGGTGCCAAAGTGTTTACATTAATGAAAATAGCTCGTCATTTTTGCCCCTCACTCTTGGTGTGCCACAAGGTAGTATTCTTGGTCTGCTAATGTTCAATGTTTACATTAATGTCATTGTTCAACTGGACACAACAGTTGAATACATTATATACGCGGACGGTTCAACAATAATCCTTGATCGTGTTAACTTAGATGACAATGTAAGCAAAGCAAACAATATACTTTCAACGATTTCCTTATGGTCCAGAATGAACCAGCTTAAAATTAATCCAAATAAAAACCAAAGTCATCATTTTTCGTGCCAAAAATAAAGTACTCACTACCCATCAACCTTTAGTTCTCGAATCAGGGCCGATAGCTATTGTTGATACCTACAAAATACTTGCAGTTTAGTTTTCTTCAAATCTAGGCTGGCATACACATGTCAATTTTGTTTGTAAGAAGCTTTCTTCGGTAAAGGGAACAATTTGCCGCAACATTTTGCCGCACGAGGTCAAACTTCAAATATATTATGCGCTACTTAATTCACATCTAATGTATTACAGCCTTGTATGGGCCATGACAAGCAAAGCAAACATAGTCATTACTCTGCAAAAAAATAGTCGCCCATATTGGAAATATTGAACCGTTCGGTACGACGCGTGGAGCTTTTCATGAATCGGATATGATACGATCTGACAACCTTTACACATTTCGCTTATTGCACACACTTTACTTCTCAAATAGCGAGCTCTCCAACTTCATTATATCACTCTCATGCTTAGAACATCATCTCAATACAATTCCCACAAGAATCACAGATATTTGGTTCGTACTGCGTTTTCGCACTACATATAAATGCCAAACCTTGGCCTACAACATTCTCACAAGACTTACCTAACAGGCACGAAAGCATAATCACCTACAACAAGAAAGAACTTCACTGACATTTCTGCTCTCTGGCTTCAAAGTAAAATGTGCAGAAACTATTCTCACAGTGTATGTTATTTTTTTTTCATAGTTTAGTCTAGGGTTAATAAATTGTATTGCATTACATCTTCTTATCTTGCATTGTATTAGCGATATGAATGTATGCATGTTTCATGTAAATGTATGTATATATGTGTGTTCATTTTTTTAGCCTATAAGTGTCAATGTATTTGATGGCCTATGCACGGTGTATATTGCTTTTTGGAAAAGCCTTTTTTTTACATTTATAATATGTGTAAAATAATCAGTTGGGCAACCATTTTTGAAATACTATGTATTGTTCGTGTATTATATTGTACTTTCATGTTATGTACTTGCAATCATTTCCGCGCTACTGCCACGTGTATGTGCAGGTAACCAGGGCCTTCGTCAAGCCGTTCTCACGGCTTTAAGCCTTGCGACCTTCCAGTTTTGTTTGGTAAATAAAAAAAATTTCATTTGAACTTTTAATATAACGTGCACCCAAATGTGAGCACATGGGCCTACAGCATTTTCGCCTACATCCAAAATGCAGCCGCTGCAGCCGGAATTTTATCCTGCAACTTGCAGGTCAGCAGCCAAGTGCCTTAGCCACTAGACTACCGTGGCGAGGCAAGAAGACAGACAGCTAGGCCTTCCTTTCCGGTTAAGGGACAATCGAAAGTGTGCGTAGCACGCAAAGTGATTTTACCGCATGCGCCCCCTTTGCGGTGGAGATGGGCAGCTTGTTTCATCTATGCTTCCGCAGTGTTCCTAGTGAGCGTTCGCGATTATCGATGGGAACAGCATACAGTGTGCATACTAAAGTCGATGATTTGGACTTTATGCCCTGCCGCGGTGGTCTAGTCGCTAAGGTACTCGGCTGCTGACCCGCAGGTCGTGGGTTCAAATCCCGGCTGCGGCGGCTGCATTTCCGATGGAGGCGGCAATGTTGTAGGCCCGTGTGCTCAGATTTGGGTGCACGTTAAAGAACCCCAGGTGGTCTAAATTTCCGGAGCCCTCCACTACGGCGTCTCTCATAATCATATAGTGGTTTTGGGATGTTAAACCCCACATATCAATCAATGGACTTTATACGGAACATCACAGGGACGACTAAAGCCTGTAAAGAGTGTCCATGTAATTCATCTCTCAATCAAATAATATACAAAGACTGTCAAAGCGGGCTAGCCTTTTTTATGGAGGACGTCGTCGCCTTTGCTGCAAAGAATTCATCTGTTGGGAGAATGAAATAATTCGGAGCCTTTTCGTTTGCTTTCTTTCTCCATTACACTGCAGTAAAATCTCTTCACTACAATCCTTACAGGCTATACTATTTCTCGTATACATTTTTGTCTTCACAAGGCATGTATGCAATTTGAGTGCTACAGGCGCATTTACACTAGAGACATGACACCGATTTTGGTCTGCCGACTGTCTATAGAAGTGTCTCTCTCTCGTGTCATCAGCCTATGTACACTGCAAAGACACAAACAGTCCGCGGGTGGTCTCTCAAGGACACCGTTGGCGCCTTTTCGTGCTCACAGTCTTTCGTTGGCCAATTCTGTAGTCGCATTGGGGGCACACGCAGCGACACCGACTAAACTTGCACACCTCCACCTCATTTTAAGCCATGCTCTTTGCTCTGCCATTGTCCCTCTCCGGCTAGCGGCGGCGCATCCACCGCCATAATCCATGGTAACGAAGGATGGGGTTGGGGCTGTCTATTCAGACGCCGTGGAAGCCTCGGAGAGGGCACTGTTAACTTACCCAAAATTGCCCGCTTTGTGGTCGTTTGAAGCAAAGACATGGGGTGAATTTTCGCTCAGCCGTCGATCTTCCGAAGACATGCCGACGACAGGTCTGAGGATGCGTTTTGCTGGGGTTTTCGGTCTCTCATCATGTTGAACTACGATAAAATGCTGTCTTTTGAGGCGGCGGCGTCGTCGTCGGCCTAGTGTGACCATGGGGTTTGGCGACTTCATCGGCGGGCGACTCGTCGGCCGATGGTTTTGCGCCTTCCTCGTGTTTTCAGCGGGGTCATGTCAGTGTCGTGTCGCTCTAGTGAAAACGCACCTTAACTGCATTGGCCTTTCCCTATAGAAGCATGTTGCACCTTTTAGATTATCCTTTGCATCTGTGCGTCATAACATTCTTTTAAGCGTTGAATCTATCTGGATTTTGAGCTGCTAGACTGTTATTAACACTTGCACAATCGAAAACTCACAAGCGTGTGATAATCATGTGAGACGTGAGGAGGAATTGGGGGGGGGGATGCATAGCAAATCAGGGTAGAAATTTACAACTGATATTTGTGGTGTATGGGTCAACTTATCGGCTAGTTGGTTTAACATATTGTTACGGAAAGAAACCAGACCCACGGTTGCAGAGTTGGTGTATTCACACTGATCGTAGAGGTTTCCCAGGCAGAGATAAATCCCGTCGTCTTCCTCCAATCTGAGTGAACTTACTTGTTCTCTTCACCGCAATATCACCCTCTCGGCGGGCGTAGCTCCGTCCCGGTGCGCATCATGGAGCACCAGTTGAGGTGGGGATATATGGCTTGAGCCTGGCAAAGTGAACAACGTTGCTGTTGACGTGAGCTAGCAAAGACACGTCAGCTGGTGCAATCTCGTACGTCACGTCAGACAATTGGCGTAAGATCTTGTACGGACCAGAGTAGTGACAGAGGAGTTTTTCAGCCTAACCAACACGGCGTGAGGGAGTCCGAAGGCGGACAAGAGAACCTGGAGGAAATTGTGTGTCTCGGTGATGGCAATCATAGCGTCCCTTTTGAGACGTTTGCGATGTTGTGAGGCGTTGATTAGCAATCTCTCGGGCATGGGCGGCCACAGTGATTGCATCGCGGGCGTAATTGGTCGTTGACAATTTGGCACCATATATGGTAGCAACCTGTCGAACGTCAAGACAGGGTCGCGGCCATACAAAAGGTAAAATGACGAAAATCTAGCGGTTACATGATGGGACAAATTGTAAGCAAAAGTTATGTATGGTGAAGCGGCGTCCCAGTCATGGTGATTGTCGGAAACGTACATGGCAAGCATGTCAGTTAGAGTGCGGTTCAGTTGCTCAATGAGCCCATTCGTTTGAGGATGGTATGCGGTTGCGATCTTGTCTTTGGTAGCGCAGGAGCGAAGCAGACCATCGACGACCTTCGACAAAAAGTAACGGCCATGATCCCACAATCCGTTTGTAACCGTCGAGGGGCGCCGTGGTGCAGGATGACGTCGTAGCGTAGAAAGTCCGCGACATCTGTTGCACAGCTAGATGGTATCACGAGGGCAATGGCGCATCCTGTGGCATAATCTGTCGCGACGACAATCCACTTGCTCCTTTTGGTAGAAATGTGGAATGGGCCAAATAGGTCGAGGCCCACACAGGAGAATGGTTCTGTTGGGACCTCAATTGGCTGAAGCAAACCAGCACGAGGCAAAGCAGGCGTTTTCCGCCGCTAAAACAATCACAAGAAGCGACATAGCGGCACACAGAGCTATTCGCAATGTTCATAGACTGTCGCCCTGCCTAGTGGAATTCAGGAGTGTCTTCTCATGGATGATGAGTAGAGAGACGCTCCCAACGCTTCCTTGTTCGTTGGTGCTAGCCTCAGAGTTAATGCATTGGCAAGAAAAAAAACACAACCCACTTTGTATGTTGCGTGCATCAGTGAATATACCAGAGCATCTGTGACACGATAAATCTAATTCGTTCTTGCGAGAGGCGAAGTTTTCGTGAAAATATGTGGAATCTCGCGCTTTCGATTATAGTCTGCAAGGCAAACATATCAGCTTCACTAGATTTTCTGCAGCCACGTTGAATAGTGAAATGTTATTGTCTAATCTTGGCAGTTGAACGTCACCTTGTTTAACATATGTATAGCATTCGTCAGAGATTTTGTAGCGCATGAATCCCATAACATTCATTGCAAGCAGAAAGTAGCGCAGGCTCACAATTTGCACTTCGAGAGCTTGGCGTATACGCTGCGCCGCTTGTTTTTTACGTTTTCTGATAGATGGAGCGCACTGCAAGCGATTCCTTTTTTTCCTGGTATCGGAGCGAAATTTTTCTGCACCCTTAGATAAACAAGGTGAGTGACGCCTTGTTGGGGTTGTGCAATGACGCCTTGTTGGTGCTATCAAAGTCGTTCGGCAGAGAGAATTCCTTAGATTACTTTCAGCAGTGATGTTCAAAGAAACCGTCTTGACGCCGAGGATTTTTCAAAGGACGTAGATGGTTGACAATGCGCTGAGAGTGACAGTCACTATGAACGATCAGCTGCTAGCTCACGAGCAGCGAGTTGCACTTCTCGTCCCGTCGTGTGTTAATGTTTTTTTTTCACGCTCGTAAGTCACTTTGGTTCATGAAATCACAGACATGTACACTCAAACCTCATTATAATAAAGTCACACCTGCCACGAAAATACTTTGTTATATGGTAAACTCCCAATAATTCAAACTCTGATAATTCATACTTTTATTTAATTCAAACAAAATTCAATTTTTTGGTTGGCCCTCTATTCTTTCAATGTATTTGAAAGCCTCTTAATTCAAACTACATAATTCGGTCAATTCATACTAATTGTGGGTCCATACCAGAAAATATCAGCTGCTTTCCCATTATTATTTAAAAATTTGTGTGCTTATATTACCCTAACAGTCTAAAAATGAAAAATAAGCACCTGAGGCCTTCAAGAAAAAAGGCTTTGCAAGTAAACAAATGTTTGAAATGAAGCACAATTATGGTAAACCGTGATGCTTCTCACTTGGTATAGGGCGCTTTGTGCTAAAGGCACACACCTATAGCAATGAAGCAGTTGGCAAATCACGATTTCTTTAAAAGCAATAAATGGCCAACAAACTTGTAGACTTTACAACTATGCTTTCTGTCCACTGCATGTAGTGAGAGCTTAAAAACAATTTAAAAAGTCTTTAATGTGATAAATCAATGCCTAATCATAACGTGTGGTGTCACCTCACCCAAAGTCATCTGAGAACTTCTGATAATTCAAACAAAATTCAAGGTCCTTTTAAAAAATGCAATTTTCGAGGCCACCACAATGCTCAAAACACGTGCAAAAGCCAAAATCAAGCCAAACTTTGCGCGCGCCATTTCGAGACCATGCGGCCATCTCGCGCCATCTTGGTCTTGTTTTGAGCGTGAATTTTTTATCTCTCATTTCCCGCTTTTCAAAATGGCATCAACAGCATGGTTGAGACACTATTAGCTTTTCCCCAGGATGCAATGCGGAATGCTAATTGGCTAGAGCACCTCATTCATATCTTGTTGATGAAAGCGTGTCTGCCATTCGATGTTGCCCTGGAAGCGAGGGCAGTCCCTCCCGGCAATGGCACGTCCGGTGCGCTCGTCTCGCTGTTGCTTTCTGCTCCATCTGCCTCAACAGACGTCTGCTTACGAGCTGCTTTTTACCTTGAGGTGTATTTTCGGTTAGTTTCTATTCTTTTTTTTTCTTTTTACACAAGTTCTGTGCTTTTTATCTTTGTTGCTGTGCGTGATGACGGCAACATAAATGATGCGCAAGTTCGAAGCACGAAAACGCATTATGCGGCTTCTACGAGAATTGCGATTCCGCTTTTCTACTGGAAGTGCCCAGTGCACGGATGCTTGCAGCAATGGGACTGTGCTGTCGGCTGCCACCAGTCCAGAATCCGCACACCCTGTGTACTTGGAGCCGCGAATACATCGAACGTGTCCAAGATCGCTGGATCCAGCATGTGTGCTGAATCGGTGCTATCGAGCGTGCGTGGGCCCTTGACCCTTCATCTGCGAGAGCATTTCCTAACTAAGAAATTGATGCAAGACGTCGACATGCTGTTTGCGCTTAACTCGAATCTACGCTAGTGACGCGGGAAAATTTTGAAGTTATGCACCTGGCTCTTGCACCTCCAGTGAACACTCCTCGCTCATCTAAATTAACATCTTTAACGTTCCAAACGTCACTTAGGGAAGATGGAGGGAGGACAATAGAGGAAAAGAGTGCACAAGGACACTTCAAGTGACTCTGTTGCAGCTTTTTGAGGAAAACACCATGTGCTCAAAGTCAGTTTTCTCAAAATAAATTTTTTAGCTAGTGGTGGTGCTGAGGAAAGCGATTCCTCAAAAACTTATTATCAGATTTGTGTGCCGTTTTTGTTATTCTGTTCCTCAATAATTTTGCCAGGGTCTAACAAGCTTCTGTTTTTTCAATTTGCGCCATTAATAATTATTAAACAATTAATTTTTCACAAATGTCATCAGTACTGGTTACATCGAATTCAAATCCAAAGTTGCATAAAATTTTAAGGAAAAGAACGGCTCTTTAGTGCCCTAGGATATCTATCCAGGGATGACCACAAATAATTTCAGCCTTTTAGTATGTCCTGGGATTTCATCCTGCTCTTCCTCAGGCACAAAAGTGAACATTCCAGTTAGACCTAAGTAACTCTAGAACCGCTGAACACACCTTCATGAAACTTCGCAGTTTCTTTAGTTTTAATGTAGTCAACATAGCCTGAAAGTTTCATTAAGATATCTTAAACAATAAAAAACTTCGGTTTCTGTGGTAGCCTCTCCCCTTAACTAAAACTAGAATATATCATTGCTAAGAATGTTCTTACAAGCAAAAAATCAGTCAAAACCTCCAGGCCCACTTATGCTTGTTGCTACACATATACGGGCGACATTGTGAATGGGAGATCAAGTGACTCGTCACAGTGTCATGACGCAAACTTAAATCTGTATCCTATGCTGTGGAAAAAATATCTGGCTCACATAGTTCCAGCAAGCCTTATTTATCTACAGACCGGCACTACTTTCTTAGTATGTTAGAAAATTTGTTTCAGGTCTCCTCTAGATTTCTCACTGCAAGTGACCGCAAACTGAAATGACATACATGTAGGAACAAAAATCTTGGATGCGATACAGCACCAGGATACAAAATTTGATTGAAACTGCTTCAAGTGAAGGGCACACCTAAAAACTCATTTTGCTTGCACTGGTATGTGAGGAAGCCACATTATAAAGAGATGTCCACCTGTTCAGCACAAGAACGTTCTAGTGGCCGTAATGTGCTCACACACACTCTTACCATCAAGATTTACTGTCAGCTCTGCATACCTGAAAATTTGTACACTTCTTCCACCTACTGAGATAGAACACTACAAGGCCCAGCCTACAGGGTACAAGGATCCTGTTCTGTGACAATGTGCACTATTCAAGCCTGAGCAGTACAGGCAAGATGCTCAGATGATCACCATCTATTGGCGATCCCCAATCGTTCATCACAAAGGCAATGCGGATGAGCAGAAGCTGGAGGGCCTCATGTAACGATACGATGTGCTACAGGTTGTTTGGGTAGCAACATCGGGTTAAAGGTTTGGTCATCTCAGCTAACTCAGTCGGAATGTTTCGAAATAGCAATGAAAGTAAGAGTGCAGGTATCGGTGAAGTAAAAAAAACTGTGACATAAGAACGAGTGTTCCTCAATGTTCCTTAACGAGTGTTCCTACCGCTAATGATGCGTACGCGGCCGTTTCGCTGTCGTCACATATACCAAATTTGGTAGTACGCTACCTGAATTGATGACAAAGGTATGTGGCAGGTGCAAACACGATAATAATGAGCTGCGTGTCATGTGAGAACATGACTACATGCCACGCTCATGATGCGTTCGCGGCCGTTTCGCTGTCGTCATATACACCAAATTTGGTAGTACGCTACCTGAATTGATGACGAAGGTATGTGGCTGGTGCAAACACGATAATCATGAGCTGCGTGTCATGTTAGAACATGACCACATGCCACGCTCATGATGCGTTCGCGGCCGTTTCGCTGTCGTCACATATACCAAATTTGGTACTACGCTACCTGAATTGATGACGAAGGTATGTGGCTGGTGCAAACACGATAATCATGAGCTGCGTGTCATGTGAGAACATGACTACAAGCCACGCTCATGATGCGTTCGCGGCCGTTTCGCTGTCGTCACATATACCAAATTTGGTAGTACGCTACCTGAACGGATGACGAAGGTATGTGGCTGGTGAAAACATGATAATCATGAGCTGTGTGTCATGTGAGAACTTGACTACATGCCACGCTCATGATGCGTTCGCGGCCGTTTCGCTGTCGTCACATATACCAAATTTGGTAGTACGCTACCTGAATTGATGAAGAAGGTATGTGGCTGGTGCAAACACGATAATCATGAGCTGCGTGTCATGTGAGAACATGACTACATGCCATGCTCATGATGGGTTCGCGGCCGTTTCGCGGTCGTCACATATACCAAATTTGGTAGTACGCTACCTGAACGGATGACGAAGGTATGTGGCTGGTGAAAACATGATAATCATGAACTGCGTGTCATGTGAGAACTTGACTAGATGCCACGCTCATGATGCGTTCGCGGCCGTTTCGCTGTCGTCACATATACCAAATTTGGTAGTACGCTACCTGAATTGATGACGAAGGTAGTGGCTGGTGCAAACACAATGAACATGAGCTGCGTGTCATGTGAGAACATGACTACATGCCACGCTCATGCATTCGCGGCCGTTTCGCATTCGTCACATATACCAAAATTGGAAGTACGCTAATTGAATTGATGACGAAGGTATGGGGCTGGTGCAAACACGATAATCATGAGCTGCGTGTCATGTGAAAACATGACTATGTGCAACGCTAATGATGCGTACGCGGCCGTTTCGCTGTCGTCACATATACCAAATTTAGTGTACGCTACCTGAATTGCTGACGAAGGTATGTGGCTGGTACAAACACGATAATCATGAGCTGCGTGTCATGTGCGAACATGACTACATGCCATGCTCATGATGCGTTCGCGGCCGTTTCGCTGTCGTCACACATACCAAATTTGGTAGTACGCTACCTGAATTGATGACAAAGGTAAGTGGCTGGTGCAAACACGATAATCATGAGCTGCGTGTCATGCATGACTACATGCCACACTCATGATGCGTTCACGGCCGTTTCGTTGTCGTAACATATACCAAATTTGGTAGTACGCTACTTCAATTGATGACGAAAGGTCGTGGCTCGTGCAAACAGGATAATCATGAGCTGCGTGTCATGTGAGAACATGACTACACGCCACGCTAATGATGCGTACGCGGACGTTTCGCTGTCGTCACATATACCAAATTTGGTAGTACGCTACCTGAATTGATGACGAAGGTATCCGGTTGGTGGAAACACGATAGTCTTGAGCTGCGTGTCATGTGAGAACATGACTAAATGCCACGCTCATGGGTACGCGGCCGTTTCGCTGTCGTCACATATACCAAATTTGGTAGAACGCTACCTGAATTGATGACGAAGGTATGTGACTGGTGGAAACACGATAATGTTGAGCTGCATGTCATGTGAGAACATGACTACATGCCACGCTCATGCGGCTGTTTCGCTGTCGTCACATATACAAAATTTGGCAGTACGGTACCTGAATTGATGACGAAGGTATGTGGCTGGTGAAAACACGATAATCATGAGCTGCGTGTCATGTGAGAACTTGACTACATGCCATGCTCATGATGCGTTCGCGGCCGTTTCGTTGTCGTCACATATACCAAATTTGGTAGTATGCTACCTGAATTGATGACGAAGGTATGTGGCAGGTGCACACACGATAATCATGAGCTGCGTGTCATGTGAGAACATGACTACATGCCACGCTCATGATGTGTTCGCGGCTATTTCGCTATCGTGACATATACCAAATTTGGTAGTACGCTACCTGAATTGATGACGAAGGTATGTGGCTGGTGCAAACACGATAATCATGAGCTGCGTGTCATGTGAGAACATGACTACGTGCCATGCTCATGATGCGTTCGCGGCCGTTTCGCTGTCGTAACATATACCAAATTTGGTAGTACGCTACCTGAACTGATGACGAAAGTATGTGGCTGGTGCAAACACGATAATCATGAGCTGCGTGTCATGTGAGAACATGACCACATGCCACGCTCATGATGCGTTCGCGGCCGTTTCGCTGTCGTCACATATACCAAATTGGTACTACGCTACCTGAATTGATGACGAAGGTATGTGGCTGGTGCAAACACGATAATCATAAGCTGCGTGTCATGTGAGAACATGACTACAAGCCATGCTCATGATGCGTTCGCGGCCGTTTCGCTGTCGTCACATATACCAAATTTGGTAGTGCGCTACCTGAACTGATGACGAAAAATGTGGCTGGTGCAAAGACGATAATCATGAGCTGCGTGTCATGTGAGAACATGACTACATGCGACACTCATGATGCGTTCGCGGCCGTTTCGTTGTCGTCACATATACCAAATTTGGTAGTACGATACCTGAATTGATGACGAAGGTATGTGGCTGGTGCAAATACAATAATCATGAGCTGCGTGTCATGTGAGAACATGACTACAAGCCACACTCATGATGCGTTCGCGCCCGTTTCGCTGTCATCGCATATACCAAATTTGGTAGTACGCTGCCTGAATTGATGACGAAGGTATGTGGCTGGTGCAAACACGATAATCATGAGCTGCGTGTCATGTGAGAACACGACTACATGCCACGCTCATGCGTTTGCGGTCATTTTGCTGTCGTCACATATACCGAAATTGGAAGTACGCTACCTGAATTGATGACGAAGGTATGGGGCTGGTGCAAACACGATAATCATGAGCTGCGTGTCATGTGAGAACTTGACTACGTGCCACGCTAATGATGCATACGCGGCCGTTTCGCTGTCGTCACATATACCAAATTTGGTAGTACGCTACCTGAATTGATGACGAAAGTATGTGGCAGGTGCAAACACGATAATAATGAGCTGCGTGTCATGTGAGAACATGACTACATGCCACGCTCATGATGCGTTCGCGGCCGTTTCGCTGTCGTCATATATACCAAATTTCGTAGTACGCTACCTGAATTGATGACGAAGGTATGTGGCTGGTGCAAACACGATAATCATGAGCTGCGTGTCATGTGAGAACATGACCACATGCCACGCTCATGATGCGTTCGCGGCCGTTTCGCTGTCGTCACATATACCAAATTTGGTACTACGCTACCTGAATTGATGACGAAGGTATGTGGCTGGTGCAAACACGATAATCATGAGCTGCGTGTCATGTGAGAACATGACTACAAGCCACGCTCATGATGCGTTCGCGGCCGTTTCGCTGTCGTCACATATACCTAATTTGGTAGTACGCTACCTGAATTGATGACGAAGGTATGTGGCTGGTGCAAACACGATAATCCCGAGCTGTGTCATGTGAGAACATGACTACATGCCACGCTCATGATGCGTTCGCGGCCGTTTCGCTGTCGTCACATATACAAAATTTGGTAGTACGCTACCTGAATTGACGACAAAGGTAAGTGGCTGGTGCAAACACGATAATCATGAGCTGCGTGTCATGCATGACTACATGCCACACTCATGATGCGTTCACGGCCGTTTCGTTGTCGTCACATATACCAAATTTGGTAGTACGCTACCTCAATTGATGACGAAAGGTCGTGGCTCGTGCAAACAGGATAATCATGAGCTGCGTGTCATGTGAGAACATGACTACACGCCACGCTCATGATGCGTTCGCGGCCGTTACGCGGTCATCAAATATACCAAGTTTGGTAGTACGCTACCCGAATTGATGACGAAGGTATGTGGCTGGTGCAAACACAATAATCATGAGCTGCGTGTCATGTGAGAACACAACTACATGCCACGCTCATGATGTGTTCGCGGCCGTTTCGCTGTCGTCACATATACCTAATTTGGTAGTACGCTACCTGAATTGATGACGAAGGTATGTGGCTGGTGCAAACACGATAATCCCGAGCTTTGTGTCATGTGAGAACATGACTACATGCCACGCTTATGATGCGTTCGCAGCCGTTTCGCTGTCATCACATATACCAAATTTGGTAGTACGCTACCTGAATTGATTGCGAAGGTATGGGGCTGGTGCAAACACGATAATCATGAGCTGCGTGTCATGTGAGAACATGACTACGTGCCACGCTAATGATGCGTACGTGGCCGTTTCGCTGTCGTCACATATACCAAACTTGGTAGTACGCTACCTGAATTGATGACGAAGGTATGTGGCTGGTGCAAACACGATAATCATGAGCTGCGTGTCATGTGAGAACATGACCACATGCCACGCTCATGATGGGTTCACGGCCGTTTCACTGTCGTCACATATACCAAATTTGGTAGTACGCTACCTGAATTGATGACGAAGGTATGTGGCTGGTGCAAACACGATAATCTTGAGCTGTGTTTCATGTGAGAACATGACTACGTGCCACGCTCGTGATGCGTTCGCGGCCGTTTCGCTGTCGTCACATATACCAAATTTGGTAGTACGCTACCTGAATTGATAACGAAGGTATGTGGCTGGTGGAAACACGATAATCATGAGCTGCGTGTCATGTGAGAACATGACTACATGCGACGCTTATGATGCGTTCGCGGCCGTTTCGCTGTCGTCATATATACCAAATTTGGTAGTACGCTACCTGAATTAATGACGAAGGTATGTGGCTGGTGCAAACACGATAATCATGAGCTGCGTGTCATGTGAGAACATGAGTACATGCCACGCTCATGATAAGTTTGCGGCCGTTTCGCTGTCGTCACATATACCAAATTTGGTAGTTCGCTACCTGAATTGATGACGAAGGTATGTGGCTGGTGAAAACACGATAATCGAGAGCTGCGTGTCATGTGAGAACTTGACTACATGCCACGCTCATGATGCGTTCGCGGCCGTTTCGCTGTCGTGATATATACCAAATTTTGTAGTACGCTACCTCAATTGATGACGAAGATAAAGGCTGGTGCAAACACGATAATCATGAGCTGCGTGTCATGTGAGAACATGACTACATGCCATGCTCATGATGCGTTCGCGGCCGTTTCGCTGTCGTCACATATACCAAATTTGGTAGTACGCTACCTGAACGGATGACGAAGGTATGTGGCTGGTGAAAACATGATAATCATGAGCTGCGTGTCATGTGAGAACTTGACTACATGCCACGCTTATGATGCGTTCGCGGCCGTTTCGCATTCGTCACATATACCAAATTTGGTAGTACGCTACCTGAATTGATGAAGAAGGTATGTGGCTGGTGCAAACACGATAATCATCAGCTGCGTGTCATGTGAGAACATGACTACATGCCACGCTCATGATGGGTTCGCGGCCGTTTCGCGGTCGTCACATATACCAAATTTGGTAGTACGCTACCTGAACGGATGACGAAGGTATGTGGCTGGTGAAAACATGATAATCATGAACTGCGTGTCATGTGAGAACTTGACTAGATGCCACGCTCATGATGCGTTCGCGGCCGTTTCGCTGTCGTCACATATACCAAATTTGGTAGTACGCTACCTGAATTGATGACGAAGGTAGTGGCTGGTGCAAACACAATAAACATGAGCTGCGTGTCATGTGAGAACATGACTACATGCCACGCTCATGATGCGTTCGCGGCCGTTTCGCTGTCGTCACATATACAAAATTTGGTAGTACGCTACCTGAATTGACGACAAAGGTAAGTGGCTGGTGCAAACACGATAATCATGAGCTGCGTGTCATGCATGACTACATGCCACACTCATGATGCGTTCATGGCCGTTTCGTTGTCGTCACATATACCAAATTTGGTAGTACGCTACTTCAATTGATGACGAAAGGTCGTGGCTCGTGCAAACAGGATAATCATGAGCTGCGTGTCATGTGAGAACATGACTACACGCCACGCTAATGATGCGTACGCGGCCGTTTCGCTGTCGTCACATATACCAAATTTGGTAGTACGCTACCTGAATTGATGACGAAGGTATCCGGCTGGTGGAAACACGATAGTCTTGAGCTGCGTGTCATGTGAGAACATGACAGAATGCCACGCTCATGGGTACGCGGCCGTTTCGCTGTCGTCACATATACCAAATTTGGTAGTACGCTACCTGAATTGATGACGAAGGTATGTGACTGGTGGAAACACGATAATGTTGAGCTGCATGTCATGTGAGAACTTGACTACGTGCCACGCTAATGATGCATACGCGGCCGTTTCGCTGTCGTCACATATACCAAATTTGGTAGTACGCTACCTGAATTGATGACGAAAGTATGTGGCAGGTGCAAACACGATAATAATGAGCTGCGTGTCATGTGAGAACATGACTACATGCCACGCTCATGATGCGTTCGCGGCCGTTTCGCTGTCGTCATATATACCAAATTTCGTAGTACGCTACCTGAATTGATGACGACGGTATGTGGCTGGTGCAAACACGATAATCATGAGCTGCGTGTCATGTGAGAACATGACCACATGCCACGCTCATGATGCGTTCGCGGCCGTTTCGCTGTCGTCACATATACCAAATTTGGTACTACGCTACCTGAATTGATGACGAAGGTATGTGGCTGGTGCAAACACGATAATCATGAGCTGCGTGTCATGTGAGAACATGACTACAAGCCACGCTCATGATGCGTTTCGCGGCCGTTTCGCTGTCGTCACATATACCTAATTTGGTAGTACGCTACCTGAATTGATGACGAAGGTATGTGGCTGGTGCAAACACGATAATCCCGAGCTGTGTCATGTGAGAACATGACTACATGCCACGCTCATGATGCGTTCGCGGCCGTTTCGCTGTCGTCACATATACAAAATTTGGTAGTACGCTACCTGAATTGACGACAAAGGTAAGTGGCTGGTGCAAACACGATAATCATGAGCTGCGTGTCATGCATGACTACATGCCACACTCATGATGCGTTCACGGCCGTTTCGTTGTCGTCACATATACCAAATTTTGTAGTACGCTACCTCAATTGATGACGAAAGGTCGTGGCTCGTGCAAACAGGATAATCATGAGCTGCGTGTCATGTGAGAACATGACTACACGCCACGCTCATGATGCGTTCGCGGCCGTTACGCGGTCATCAAATATACCAAGTTTGGTAGTACGCTACCCGAATTGATGACGAAGGTATGTGGCTGGTGCAAACACAATAATCATGAGCTGCGTGTCATGTGAGAACACAACTACATGCCACGCTCATGATGTGTTCGCGGCTGTTTCGCTGTCGTGACATATACAAATTTGGAATTACGCAACCTGAATGGATGACGAAGGTATGTGGCTGGTGCAAACACGATAATCATGAGCTGCGTGGGTTGTGAGAACATGACTATATGCCACGCTCATGATGTGTTCGCGGCCGTTTCGCTGTCATCACATATACCAAATTTGGTAGTACGCTACCTGAATTGATGACGAAGGTATGGGGCTGGTGCAAACACGATAATCATGAGCTGCGTGTCATGTGAGAACATGACTACGTGCCACGCTAATGATGCGTACGCGGCCGTTTCGCTGTCGTCACATATCTCAAATTTGGTAGTCCGCTACCTGAATTGACGACAAAGGTAAGTGGCTGGTGCAAACACGATAATCATAAGCTGCGTGTCATGCATGACTACATGCCACACTCATGATGCGGTCACGGCCGTTTCGTTGTCGTCACATATACCAAATTTGGTAGTACGCTACCTCAATTGATGACGAAGGTATGGGGCTGGTGCAAACACGATAATCATGAGCTGCGTGTCATGTGAGAACATGACTACATGCCACGCTAATGATGCGTACGCGGCCGTTTCGCTGTCGTCACATATACCAAATTTGGTAGTACGCTACCTGAATTGATGACGAAGGTATGTGGCTGGTGCAAACACGATAATCATGAGCTGCGTGTCATGTGAGAACATGACTACATGCCACGCTCATGATGCGTTCGCGGCCGTTTCGCTGTCGTCACATTATACCAAATTTGGTAGTACGCTACCTGAATTGATGACGAAGGTATGTGGCTGGTGCAAACACGATAATCATTGAGCTGCGTGTCATGTGAGAACATGACTACATGCCACGCTCATGATGCGTTCGCGGCCGTTTCGCTGTCGTCACATATACCAAATTTGGTAGTACGCTACCTGAATTGATGACGAAGGTATGTGGCTGGTGAAAACACGATAATCATGAGCTGCGTGTCATGTGAGAACATTGACTACATGCCACGCTCATGATGCGTTCGCGGCCGTTTCGCTGTCGTCATATATACCAAATTTGGTAGTACGCTACCTGAATTGATGACGAAGGTATGTGGCTGGTGCAAACACGATAATCATGAGCTGCGTGTCATGTGAGAACATGACTACATGCCACGCTCATGATGCGTTCGCGGCCGTTTCGCTGTCGTCACATATACCAAATTTGGTAGTACGCTACCTGAATTGATGACGAAGGTATGTGGCTGGTGAAAACACGATAATCATGAGCTGCGTGTCATGTGAGAACATTGACTACATGCCACGCTCATGATGCGTTCGCGGCCGTTTCGCTGTCGTCACATATACCAAATTTGGTAGTACGCTACCTGAATTGATGACGAAGGTATGTGGCTGGTGCAAACACGATAATCATGAGCTGCGTGTCATGTGAGAACATGACTACATGCCACGCTCATGATGCGTTCGCGGCCGTTTCGCTGTCGTCACATATACCAAATTTGGTAGTACGCTACCTGAATTGATGACGAAGGTATGTGGCTGGTGCAAACACGATAATCATGAGCTGCGTGTCATGTGAGAACATGACTACATGCCACGCTCATGATGCGTTCGCGGCCGTTTCGCTGTCGTCACATATACCAAATTTGGTAGTACGCTACCTGAATTGATGACGAAGGTATGTGGCTGGTGCAAACACGATAATCATGAGCTGCGTGTCATGTGAGAACATGACTACATGCCACGCTCATGATGCGTTCGCGGCCGTTTCGCTGTCGTCACATATACCAAATTTGGTAGTACGCTACCTGAATTGATGACGAAGGTATGTGGCTGGTGCAAACACGATAATCATGAGCTGCGTGTCATGTGAGAACATGACTACATGCCACGCTCATGATGCGTTCGCGGCCGTTTCGCTGTCGTCACATATACCAAATTTGGTAGTACGCTACCTGAATTGATGACGAAGGTATGTGGCTGGTGCAAACACGATAATCATGAGCTGCGTGTCATGTGAGAACATGACTACATGCCACGCTAATGATGCGTACGCGGCCGTTTCGCTGTCGTCACATATACCAAATTTGGTAGTACGCTACCTGAATTGATGACGAAGGTATGTGGCTGGTGGAAACACGATAATCATTGAGCTGCGTGTCATGTGAGAACATGACTACATGCCACGCTCATGATGCGTACGCGGCCGTTTCGCTGTCGTCACATATACCAAATTTGGTAGTACGCTACCTGAATTGATGACGAAGGTATGTGGCTGGTGCAAACACGATAATCATGAGCTGCAGTGTCATGTGAGAACATGACTACGTGCCACGCTAATGATGCGTACGCGGCCGTTTCGCTGTCGTCACATATACCAAATTTGGTAGTACGCTACCTGAATTGATGACGAAGGTATGTGGCTGGTGCAAACACGATAATCATGAGCTGCGTGTCATGTGAGAACATGACTACATGCCACGCTCATGATGCGTTCGCGGCCGTTTCGCTGTCGTCACATATACCAAATTTGGTAGTACGCTACCTGAATTGATGACGAAGGTATGTGGCTGGTGCAAACACGATAATCATGAGCTGCGTGTCATGTGAGAACATGACTACATGCCACGCTCATGATGCGTTCGCGGCCGTTTCGCTGTCGTCACATATACCAAATTTGGTAGTACGCTACCTGAATTGATGACGAAGGTATGTGGCTGGTGCAAACACGATAATCATGAGCTGCGTGTCATGTGAGAACATGACTACATGCCACGCTCATGATGCGTTCGCGGCCGTTTCGCTGTCGTCACATATACCAAATTTGGTAGTACGCTACCTGAATTGATGACGAAGGTATGTGGCTGGTGCAAACACGATAATCATGAGCTGCGTGTCATGTGAGAACATGACTACATGCCACGCTCATGATGCGTTCGCGGCCGTTTCGCTGTCGTCACATATACCAAATTTGGTAGTACGCTACCTGAATTGATGACGAAGGTATGTGGCTGGTGCAAACACGATAATCATGAGCTGCGTGTCATGTGAGAACATGACTACATGCCACGCTCATGATGCGTTCGCGGCCGTTTCGCTGTCAGTCACATATACCAAATTTGGTAGTACGCTACCTGAATTGATGACGAAGGTATGTGGCTGGTGCAAACACGATAATCATGAGCTGCGTGTCATGTGAGAACATGACTACATGCCACGCTCATGATGCGTTCGCGGCCGTTTCGCTGTCGTCACATATACCAAATTTGGTAGTACGCTACCTGAATTGATGACGAAGGTATGTGGCTGGTGCAAACACGATAATCATGAGCTGCGTGTCATGTGAGAACATGACTACATGCCACGCTCATGATGCGTTCGCGGCCGTTTCGCTGTCGTCACATATACCAAATTTGGTAGTACGCTACCTGAATTGATGACGAAGGTATGTGGCTGGTGCAAACACGATAATCATGAGCTGCGTGTCATGTGAGAACATGACTACATGCCACGCTCATGATGCGTTCGCGGCCGTTTCGCTGTCGTCACATATACCAAATTTGGTAGTACGCTACCTGAATTGATGACGAAGGTATGTGGCTGGTGCAAACACGATAATCATGAGCTGCGTGTCATGTGAGAACATGACTACAGTGCCACGCTCATGATGCGTTCGCGGCCGTTTCGCTGTCGTCACATATACCAAATTTGGTAGTACGCTACCTGAATTGATGACGAAGGTAGTGGCTGGTGCAAACACGATAATCATGAGCTGCGTGTCATGTGAGAACATGACTACATGCCACGCTCATGATGCGTTCGCGGCCGTTTCGCTGTCGTCACATATACCAAATTTGGTAGTACGCTACCTGAATTGATGACGAAGGTATGTGGCTGGTGCAAACACGATAATCATGAGCTGCGTGTCATGTGAGAACATGACTACATGCCACGCTAATGATGCGTTCGCGGCCGTTTCGCTGTCGTCACATATACCAAATTTGGTAGTACGCTACCTGAATTGATGACGAAGGTATGTGGCTGGTGCAAACACGATAATCATGAGCTGCGTGTCATGTGAGAACATGACTACATGCCACGCTCATGATGCGTTCGCGGCCGTTTCGCTGTCGTCACATATACCAAATTTGGTAGTACGCTACCTGAATTGATGACGAAGGTATGTGGCTGGTGAAACACGATAATCATGAGCTGCGTGTCATGTGAGAACATGACTACATGCCACGCTCATGATGCGTTCGCGGCCGTTTCGCTGTCGTCACATATACCAAATTTGGTAGTACGCTACCTGAATTGATGACGAAGGTATGTGGCTGGTGAAAACACGATAATCATGAGCTGCGTGTCATGTGAGAACTTGACTACATGCCACGCTCATGATGCGTTCGCGGCCGTTTCGCTGTCGTCACATATACCAAATTTGGTAGTACGCTACCTGAATTGATGACGAAAGGTATGTGGCTGGTGCAAACACGATAATCATGAGCTGCGTGTCATGTGAGAACATGACTACATGCCACGCTCATGATGCGTTCGCGGCCGTTTCGCTGTCGTCACATATACCAAATTTGGTAGTACGCTACCTGAATTGATGACGAAGGTATGTGGCTGGTGCAAACACGATAATCATGAGCTGCGTGTCATGTGAGAACATGACTACATGCCACGCTCATGATGCGTTCGCGGCCGTTTCGCTGTCGTCACATATACCAAATTTGGTAGTACGCTACCTGAATTGATGACGAAGGTAATGTGGCTGGTGCAAACACGATAATCATGAGCTGCGTGTCATGTGAGAACATGACTACATGCCACGCTCATGATGCGTTCGCGGCCGTTTCGCTTGTCGTCACATATACCAAATTTGGTAGTACGCTACCTGAATTGATGACGAAAGGTATGTGGCTGGTGCAAACACGATAATCATGAGCTGCGTGTCATGTGAGAACATGACTACATGCCACGCTCATGATGCGTTCGCGGCCGTTTCGCTGTCGTCACATATACCAAATTTGGTAGTACGCTACCTGAATTGATGACGAAGGTATGTGGCTGGTGCAAACACGATAATCATGAGCTGCGTGTCATGTGAGAACATGACTACATGCCACGCTCATGATGCGTTCGCGGCCGTTTCGCTGTCGTCACATATACCAAATTTGGTAGTACGCTACCTGAATTGATGACGAAGGTATGTGGCTGGTGCAAACACGATAATCATGAGCTGCGTGTCATGTGAGAACATGACTACATGCCACGCTCATGATGCGTTCGCGGCCGTTTCGCTGTCGTCACATATACCAAATTTGGTAGTACGCTACCTGAATTGATGACGAAGGTATGTGGCTGGTGCAAACACGATAATCATGAGCTGCGTGTCATGTGAGAACATGACTACAGTGCCACGCTAATGATGCGTACGCGGCCGTTTCGCTGTCGTCACATATACCAAATTTGGTAGTACGCTACCTGAATTGATGACGAAAGGTAATGTGGCTGGTGCAAACACGATAATCATGAGCTGCGTGTCATTGAACATGACTACATGCCACCTCATGATGCGTTCGCGGCCGTTTCGCTGTCGTCACATATACCAAATTTGGTAGTACGCTACCTGCAATTGATGACGAAGGTATGGGGCTGGTGCAAACACGATAATCATGAGCTGCGTGTCATGTGAGAACATGACTACATGCCACGCTAATGATGCGTTCGCGGCCGTTTCGCTGTCGTCACATATACCAAATTGGTAGTACGCTACCTGAATTGATGACGAAGGTATGTGGCTGGTGCAAACACGATAATCATGAGCTGCGTGTCATGTGAGAACATGACCTACATGCCACGCTCATGATGCGTTCAGCGGCCGTTTCGCTGTCGTCACATATACCAAATTTGGTAGTACGCTACCTGAATTGATGACGAAGGTATGTGCTGGTGCAAACACGATAATCCTGAGCTGTGTGTCATGTGAGAACATGACTACATGCCACGCTCATGATGCGTTCGCGGCCGTTTCGCTGTCGTCACATATACCAAATTTGGTAGTACGCTACCTGAATTGATGACGAAGGTATGTGGCTGGTGCAAACACGATAATCATGAGCTGCGTGTCATGTGAGAACATGACTACATGCCACGCTCATGATGCGTTCGCGGCCGTTTCGCTGTCGTCACATTATACCAAATTTGGTAGTACGCTACCTGAATTGATGACGAAGGTATGTGGCTGGTGCAAACACGATAATCATGAGCTGCGTGTCATGTGAGAACATGACTACATGCCACGCTCATGATGCGTTCGCGGCCGTTTCGCTGTCGTCACATATACCAAATTTGGTAGTACGCTACCTGAATTGATGACGAAGGTATGTGGCTGGTGCAAACACGATAATCATGAGCTGCGTGTCATGTGAGAACATGACTACATGCCACGCTCATGATGCGTTCGCGGCCGTTTCCGCTGTCGTCACATATACCAATTTGGTAGTACGCTACCTGAATTGATGACGAAGGTATGTGGGCTGGTGCAAACACGATAATCATGAGCTGCGTGTCATGTGAGAACATGACTACATGCCACTGCTCATGATGCGTTCGCGGCCGTTTCGCTGTCGTCACATATACCAAATTTGGTAGTACGCTACCTGAATTGATGACGAAGGTATGTGGCTGGTGCAAACACGATAATCATGAGCTGCGTGTCATGTGAGAACATGACTACATGCCACGCTCATGATGCGTTCGCGGCCGTTTCGCTGTCGTCACATATACCAAATTTGGTAGTACGCTACCTGAATTGATGACGAAGGTATGTGGCTGGTGCAAACACGATAATCATGAGCTGCGTGTCATGTGAGAACATGACTACATGCCACGCTCATGATGCGTTCACGGCCGTTTCGCTGTCGTCACATATACCAAATTTGGTAGTACGCTACCTGAATTGATGACGAAGGTATGTGGCTGGTGCAAACACGATAATCATGAGCTGCGTGTCATGTGAGAACATGACTACATGCCACGCTCATGATGCGTTCGCGGCCGTTTCGCTGTCGTCACATATACCAAATTTGGTAGTACGCTACCTGAATTGATGACGAAGGTATGTGGCTGGTGCAAACACGATAATCATGAGCTGCGTGTCATGTGAGAACATGACTACATGCCACGCTAATGATGCGTTCGCGGCCGTTTCGCTGTCGTCACATATACCAAATTTGGTAGTACGCTACCTGAATTGATGACGAAGGTATGTGGCTGGTGCAAAACACGATAATCATGAGCTGCGTGTCATGTGAGAACATGACTACATGCCACGCTCATGATGCTGTTCGCGGCCGTTTCGCTGTCGTCACATATACCAAATTTGGTAGTACGCTACCTGAATTGATGACGAAGGTATGTGGCTGGTGCAAACACGATAATCATGAGCTGCGTGTCATGGGAGAACATGACTACATGCCACGCTAATGATGCGTTCGCGTGCCGTTTCGCTGTCGTCACATATACCAAATTTGGTAGTACGCTACCTGAACTGGATGACGAAGGTATGTGGCTGGTGCAAACACGATAATCATGAGCTGCGTGTCATGTGAGAACATGACTACATGCCACGCTCATGATGCGTTCGCGGCCGTTTCGCTGTCGTCACATATACCAAATTTGGTAGTACGCTACCTGAATTGATGACGAAGGTATGTGGCTGGTGCAAACACGATAATCATGAGCTGCGTGTCATGTGAGAACATGACTACATGCCACGCTCATGATGGGTTCGCGGCCCGTTTCGCTGTCGTCACATATACCAAATTTGGTAGTACGCTACCTGAATTGATGACGAAGGTATGTGGCTGGTGCAAACACGATAATCATGAAGCTGCGTGTCATGTGAGAACATGACTACATGCACAGCTCATGATGCGTTCGCGGCCGTTTCGCTGTCGTCACATATACCAAATTTGGTAGTACGCTACCTGAATTGATGACGAAGGTATGTGGCTGTGCAAACACGATAATCATGAGCTGCGTGTCATGTGAGAACATGACTACATGCCACGCTCATGATGCGTTCGCGGCCGTTTCGCTGTCGTCACATATACCAAATTTGGTAGTACGCTACCTGAATTGATGACGAAGGTATGTGGCTGGTGCAAACACGATAATCATGAGCTGCGTGTCATGTGAGAACATGACTACATGCCACGCTCATGATGCGTTCGCGGCCGTTTCGCTGTCGTCACATATACCAATTTGGTAGTACGCTACCTGAATTGATGACGAAGGTATGTGGCTGGTGCAAACACGATAATCATGAGCTGCGTGTCATGTGAGAACATGACTACAATGCCACGCTCATGATGCGTTCGCGGCCGTTTCGCTGTCGTCACATATACCAAATTTGGTAGTACGCTACCTGAATTGATGACGAAGGTATGTGGCTGGTGCAACACGATAATCATGAGCTGCGTGTCATGTGAGAACATGACTACATGCCACGCTCATGATGCGTTCGCGGCCGTTTCGCTGTCGTCACATATACCAAATTTGGTAGTACGCTACCTGAATTGATGACGAAAGGTATGTGGCTGGTGCAAACACGATAATCATGAGCTGCGTGTCATGTGAGAACATGACTACATGCCACGCTCATGATGCGTTCGCGGCCGTTTCGCTGTCGTCACATATACCAAATTTGGTAGTACGCTACCTGAATTGATGACGAAGGTATGTGGCTGGTGCAAACACGATAATCATGAGCTGCGTGTCATGTGAGAACATGACTACATGCCACGCTCATGATGCGTTCGCGGCCGTTTCGCTGTCGTCACATATACCAAATTTGGTAGTACGCTACCTGAATTGATGACGAAGGTATGTGGCTGGTGCAAACACGATAATCATGAGCTGCGTGTCATGTGAGAACATGACTACATGCCACGCTCATGATGCGTTCGCGGCCGTTTCGCTGTCGTCACATATACCAAATTTGGTAGTACGCTACCTGAATTGATGACGAAGGTATGTGGCTGGTGCAAACACGATAATCATGAGCTGCGTGTCATGTGAGAACATGACTACATGCCACGCTCATGATGCGTTCGCGGCCGTTTCGCTGTCGTCACATATACCAAATTTGGTAGTACGCTACCTGAATTGATGACGAAGGTATGTGGCTGGTGCAAACACGATAATCATGAGCTGCGTGTCATGTGAGAACATGACTACATGCCACGCTCATGATGCGTTCGCGGCCGTTTCGCTGTCGTCACATATACCAAATTGGTAGTACGCTACCTGAATTGATGACGAAGGTATGTGGCTGGTGCAAACACGATAATCATGAGCTGCGTGTCATGTGAGAACATGACTACATGCCACGCTCATGATGCGTTCGCGGCCGTTTCGCTGTCGTCACATATACCAAATTTGGTAGTACGCTACCTGAATTGATGACGAAGGTATGGGGCTGGTGCAAACACGATAATCATGAGCTGCGTGTCATGTGAGAACATGACTACGATGCCACGCTCATGATGCGTTCGCGGCCGTTTCGCTGTCGTCACATATACCAAATTTGGTAGTACGCTACCTGAATTGATGACGAAGGTATGTGGCTGGTGCAAACACGATAATCATGAGCTGCGTGTCATGTGAGAACATGACTACATGCCACGCTCATGATGCGTTCGCGGCCGTTTCGCTGTCGTACATATACCAAATTTGGGAGTTACGCTACCTGAATTGATGACGAAGGTATGTGGCTGGTGCAAACACGATAATCATGAGCTGCGTGTCAGTGAGAAATGACTACATGCCACGCTCATGATGCGTTCGCGGCCGTTTCGCTGTCGGTCACATATACCAAATTTGGTAGTACGCTACCTGAATTGATGACGAAGGTATGTGGCTGGTGCAAACACGATAATCATGAGCTGCGTGTCATGGGAGAACATGACTACAGGCCACGCTCATGATGCGTTCGCGGCCGTTTCGCTGTCGTCACATATACCAAATTTGGTAGTACGCTACCTGAATTGATGACGAAGGTATGTGGCTGGTGCAAACACGATAATCATGAGCTGCGTGTCATGTGAGAACATGACTACATGCCACGCTCATGATGCGTTCGCGGCCGTTTCGCTGTCGTCACATATACCAAATTTGGTAGTACGCTACCTGAATTGATGACGAAGGTATGTGGCTGGTGCAAACACGATAATCATGAGCTGCGTGTCATGTGAGAACATGACTACATGCCACGCTCATGATGCGTTCGCGGCCGTTTCGCTGTCGTCACATATACCAAATTTGGTAGTACGCTACCTGAATTGATGACGAAGGTATGTGGCTGGTGCAAACACGATAATCATGAGCTGCGTGTCATGTGAGAACATGACTACATGCCACGCTCATGATGCGTTCGCGGCCGTTTCGCTGTCGTCACATATACCAAATTTGGTAGTACGCTACCTGAATTGATGACGAAGGTATGTGGCTGGTGGCAAACACGATAATCATGAGCTGCGTGTCATGTGAGACACATGACTACATGCCACGCTCATGATGCGTTCGCGGCCGTTTCGCTGTCGTCACATATACCAATTTGGTAGTACGCCTACCTGAATGTTGATGACGAAGGTATGTGGCTGGTGCAAACACGATATCATGAGCTGCGTGTCATGTGAGAACATGACTACCGCCACGCTCATGAGCGTTCGCGGCCGTTTCGCTGTCGTCACATATACCAAATTTGGTAAGTACGCTACCTGAATTGATGACGAAGGTATGTGGCTGGTGCAACACGATAATCATGAGCTGCGTGTCATGTGAGAACATGACTACAGTGCCACGCTAATGATGCGTTACGCGGCCGTTTCGCTGTCGTCACATATACCAAATTTTGGTAGTCCGCTACCTGAATTGACTGACGAAAGGTAATGTGGCTGGTGCAAACACGATAATATGAGCTGCGTGTCATGATAGACATGACTACATGCCACGCTCATGATGCGTTCGCGGCCCGTTCGCTGTCGTCACATATACCAAATTTGGTAGTACGCTACCTGAATGATGACGAAGGTATGTGGCTGGTGCAAACACGATAATCATGAGCTGCGTGTCATGTGAGAACATGACTACATGCCACGCTCATGATGCGTTCGCGGCCGTTTCGCTGTCGTCACATATACCAAATTTGGTAGTACGCTACCTGAATTGATGACGAAGGTATGTGGCTGGTGCCAAACACGATAATCATGAGCTGCGTGTCATGTGAGAACATGACTACATGCCACGCTCATGATGCTGTTCGCGGCCGTTTCGCTGTCGTCACATATACCAAATTTGGTAGTACGCTACCTGAATTGATGACGAAGGTATGTGGCTGGTGCAAACACGATAATCATGAGCTGCTGGTCATGTGAGAACATGACTACATGCACGCTCATGATGCGTCGCGGCCGTTTCGCTTGTCGTCACATATACAAATTTGGTAGTACGCTACCTGAATTGATGACGAAGGTAGGTGGCTGGTGCAAACACGATAATCATGAGCTGCGTGTCATGTGAGAACATGACTACATGCCACGCTCATGATGCGTACGCGGGCCGTTTACGCTGTCCGTCACATATACCAAATTTTGGTAGTACGCTACCTGAAATTGATGACGAAGGTATGTGGCTGGTGCAAAACACGATAATCATGAGCTGCGTGTCATGTGAGAACATGACTACATGCCACCTCATGATGCGGTCGCGGGGCCGTTTCGCTTGTCGTCACATATACCTAAAATTTGGTAGTACGCTACCTGAATTGATGACGAAGGTATGTGGCTGGTGCAAACACGATAATCCGAGCTGTGTGTCAGGTGAGAACATGACTACATGCCACGCTAATGATGCGTTCGAGGCCGTTTCGCTGTCAGTCACATATACCAATTGGTAGTACGCTACCTGAATTGATGACGAAGGTATGTGGCTGGTGCAAACACGATAATCATGAGCTGCGTGTCATGAGAACAGGACTACATGCCACGACTCATGATGCGTCAGCGGCCGTTTCGTTGTCGTCACATATACCAAATTTGGTAGTACGCTACCTGAATTGATGACGAAGTTATGTGGCTGGTGCAACACGATAATCATGAGCTGCTGTCATGTGAGAACATGACTACATGCCACGCTCATGATGCGTTCGCGGCCGTTTCGCTGTCGTCACATATACCAAATTTGGTAGTACGCTACCTGAATTGATGACGAAGGTATGTGGCTGGTGCAAACACGATAATCATGAGCTGCTGTGTCATGTGAGAACATGACTACATGCCATGCTATGATGCGTTCGCGGCCGTTTCGCTGTCGTCACTATATACCAAATTTGGTAGTACGCTACCTGAATTGATGACGAAGGTATGTGGCTGGTGGCAAACACGATAATCATGAGCTGCGTGTCATGTGAGAACATGACTACATGCCACGCTCATGATGCGTTCGCGGCCGTTTCGCTGTCGTCACATATACCAAATTTGGTAGTACGCTACCTGAATGATGACGAAGGTATGTGGCTGGTGCAAACACGATAATCATGAGCTGCGTGTCATGTGAGAACATTGACTACATGCCACGCTCATGATCGTTCGCGGCCGTTTCGCTGTCGTCACATATACCAAATTTGGTAGTACGCTACCTCAATTGATGACGAAGGTATGTGGCTGGTGCAAACACGATAATCATGAGCTGCGTGTCATGTGAGAACATGACTACATGCCATGCTCATGATGCGTTCGCGGCCGTTTCGCTGTCGTCACATATACCAAATTGGTAGTACGCTACCTGAACTGATGACGAAGGTATGTGGCTGGTGAAAACACGATAATCATGAGCTGCGTGTCATGTGAGAACTTGACTACATGCCACGCTCATGATGCGTTCGCGGCCGTTTCGCATGTCGTCCACATATACCAATTGGTAGTACGCTACCTGAATTGATGACGAAGGTATGTGGCTGGTGCAAACACGATAATCATGAGCTGCGTGTCATGTGAGACATGACTACATGCCACGCTCATGATGCGTTCGCGGCCGTTTCGCTGTCGTCACATATACCAAATTTGGTAGTACGCTACCTGAATTGATGACGAAGGTATGTGGCTGGGGCAAACACGATAATCATGAGCTGCGTGTCATGTGAGAACATGACTACATGCCACGCTCATGATGCGTTCGCGGCCGTTTCGCTGGTCGTCACATATACCAAATTTGGTAGTACGCTACCTGAATTGATGACGAAGGTATGTGGCTGGTGGCAAACACGATAATCAGTGAGCTGCGTGTCATGTGAGAACATGACTAGCATGCCACGCTCATGATGCGTTCGCGGGCCGTTTCCGCTGTCGTCACATATACCAAAATTTGGTAGTACGCTACCTGAATTGACGACAAAGGTAAGTGCTGGTGCAAAACACGATAATCATGAGCTGCGTGTCATGTGAGAACTATGACTACATGCCACGCTCATGATGCGTTCGCGGCCGTTTCGCTGTCGTCACATATACCAAATTTGGTAGTACGCTACCTGAATTGATGACGAAGGTATGTGGCTGGTGCAAACACGATAATCATGAGCTGCGTGTCATGTGAGAACATGACTACATGCCACGCTCATGATGCGTTCGCGGCCGTTTCGCTGTCGTCACATATACCAAATTTGGTAGTACGCTACCTGAATTGATGACGAAGGTATGTGGCTGGTGCAAACACGATAATCATGAGCTGCGTGTCATGTGAGAACATGACTACATGCCACGCTCATGATGCGTTCGCGGCCGTTTCGCTGTCGTCACATATACCAAATTTGGTAGTACGCTACCTGAATTGATGACGAAGGTATGTGGCTGGTGCAAACACGATAATCATGAGCTGCGTGTCATGTGAGAACATGACTACATGCCACGCTCATGATGCGTTCGCGGCCGTTTCGCTGTCGTCACATATACCAAATTTGGTAGTACGCTACCTGAATTGATGACGAAGGTATGTGGCTGGTGCAAACACGATAATCATGAGCTGCGTGTCATGTGAGAACATGACTACATGCCACGCTCATGATGCGTTCGCGGCCGTTTCGCTGTCGTCACATATACCAAATTTGGTAGTACGCTACCTGAATTGATGACGAAGGTATGTGGCTGGTGCAAACACGATAATCATGAGCTGCGTGTCATGTGAGAACATGACTACATGCCACGCTCATGATGCGTTCGCGGCCGTTTCGCTGTCGTCACATATACCAAATTTGGTAGTACGCTACCTGAATTGATGACGAAGGTATGTGGCTGGTGCAAACACGATAATCATGAGCTGCGTGTCATGTGAGAACATGACTACATGCCACGCTCATGATGCGTTCGCGGCCGTTTCGCTGTCGTCACATATACCAAATTTGGTAGTACGCTACCTGAATTGATGACGAAGGTATGTGGCTGGTGCAAACACGATAATCATGAGCTGCGTGTCATGTGAGAACATGACTACATGCCACGCTCATGATGCGTTCGCGGCCGTTTCGCTGTCGTCACATATACCAAATTTGGTAGTACGCTACCTGAATTGATGACGAAGGTATGTGGCTGGTGCAAACACGATAATCATGAGCTGCGTGTCATGTGAGAACATGACTACATGCCACGCTCATGATGCGTTCGCGGCCGTTTCGCTGTCGTCACATATACCAAATTTGGTAGTACGCTACCTGAATTGATGACGAAGGTATGTGGCTGGTGCAAACACGATAATCATGAGCTGCGTGTCATGTGAGAACATGACTACATGCCACGCTCATGATGCGTTCGCGGCCGTTTCGCTGTCGTCACATATACCAAATTTGGTAGTACGCTACCTGAATTGATGACGAAGGTATGTGGCTGGTGCAAACACGATAATCATGAGCTGCGTGTCATGTGAGAACATGACTACATGCCACGCTCATGATGCGTTCGCGGCCGTTTCGCTGTCGTCACATATACCAAATTTGGTAGTACGCTACCTGAATTGATGACGAAGGTATGTGGCTGGTGCAAACACGATAATCATGAGCTGCGTGTCATGTGAGAACATGACTACATGCCACGCTCATGATGCGTTCGCGGCCGTTTCGCTGTCGTCACATATACCAAATTTGGTAGTACGCTACCTGAATTGATGACGAAGGTATGTGGCTGGTGCAAACACGATAATCATGAGCTGCGTGTCATGTGAGAACATGACTACATGCCACGCTCATGATGCGTTCGCGGCCGTTTCGCTGTCGTCACATATACCAAATTTGGTAGTACGCTACCTGAATTGATGACGAAGGTATGTGGCTGGTGCAAACACGATAATCATGAGCTGCGTGTCATGTGAGAACATGACTACATGCCACGCTCATGATGCGTTCGCGGCCGTTTCGCTGTCGTCACATATACCAATTTGGTAGTACGCTACCTGAATTGATGACGAAGGTATGTGGCTGGTGCAAACACGATAATCATGAGCTGCGTGTCATGTGAGAACATGACTACATGCCACGCTCATGATGCGTTCGCGGCCGTTTCGCTGTCGTCACATATACCAAATTTGGTAGTACGCTACCTGAATTGATGACGAAGGTATGTGGCTGGTGCAAACACGATAATCATGAGCTGCGTGTCATGTGAGAACATGACTACATGCCACGCTCATGATGCGTTCGCGGCCGTTTCGCTGTCGTCACATATACCAAATTTGGTAGTACGCTACCTGAATTGATGACGAAGGTATGTGGCTGGTGCAAACACGATAATCATGAGCTGCGTGTCATGTGAGAACATGACTACATGCCACGCTCATGATGCGTTCGCGGCCGTTTCGCTGTCGTCACATATACCAAATTTGGTAGTACGCTACCTGAATTGATGACGAAGGTATGTGGCTGGTGCAAACACGATAATCATGAGCTGCGTGTCATGTGAGAACATGACTACATGCCACGCTCATGATGCGTTCGCGGCCGTTTCGCTGTCGTCACATATACCAAATTTGGTAGTACGCTACCTGAATTGATGACGAAGGTATGTGGCTGGTGCAAACACGATAATCATGAGCTGCGTGTCATGTGAGAACATGACTACATGCCACGCTCATGATGCGTTCGCGGCCGTTTCGCTGTCGTCACATATACCAAATTTGGTAGTACGCTACCTGAATTGATGACGAAGGTATGTGGCTGGTGCAAACACGATAATCATGAGCTGCGTGTCATGTGAGAACATGACTACATGCCACGCTCATGATGCGTTCGCGGCCGTTTCGCTGTCGTCACATATACCAAATTTGGTAGTACGCTACCTGAATTGATGACGAAGGTATGTGGCTGGTGCAAACACGATAATCATGAGCTGCGTGTCATGTGAGAACATGACTACATGCCACGCTCATGATGCGTTCGCGGCCGTTTCGCTGTCGTCACATATACCAAATTGGTAGTACGCTACCTGAATTGATGACGAAGGTATGTGGCTGGTGCAAACACGATAATCATGAGCTGCGTGTCATGTGAGAACATGACTACATGCCACGCTCATGATGCGTTCGCGGCCGTTTCGCTGTCGTCACATATACCAAATTTGGTAGTACGCTACCTGAATTGATGACGAAGGTATGTGGCTGGTGCAAACACGATAATCATGAGCTGCGTGTCATGTGAGAACATGACTACATGCCACGCTCATGATGCGTTCGCGGCCGTTTCGCTGTCGTCACATATACCAAATTTGGTAGTACGCTACCTGAATTGATGACGAAGGTATGTGGCTGGTGCAAACACGATAATCATGAGCTGCGTGTCATGTGAGAACATGACTACATGCCACGCTCATGATGCGTTCGCGGCCGTTTCGCTGTCGTCACATATACCAAATTTGGTAGTACGCTACCTGAATTGATGACGAAGGTATGTGGCTGTGCAAACACGGATAATCATTGAGCTGCGTGTCATGTGAGAACATGACTACACGCCACGCTCATGATGCGTTCGCGGGCCGTTTCGCTGTCGTCACATATACCCAAATTTGGTAGTACGCTACCTGAATTGCTGACGAAGGTCTTCCGGCTGGTGGCAAACACGATAACGTTGAGCTGCTGTGTCATTTGAGAACATGACTAGAATGCCACGGCTCATGATGCGTACGCGGGCCGTTTCGCTTGTCGTCACATATACCAAATTGGTAGTACGCTACCTGCAATTGATGACGGAAGGTCTGTGACTCGGTGGCAAACCAAGATCCATTCATGAGCTGGCTAGTCTGTGAGAACATGACTACATGCCACGCTCATGATGCGTTCGCGGCCGTTTCGCTTCGTCACATATACCAATTTGGTAGTACGCTACCTGAATTGATGACGAAAGTATGTGCGGTGCAAACCCGATAATCATGAGCTGCGTGTCATGTGAGAACTTGACTACATGCCACGCTCATG
>WOVY01012291.1:0-111594 GCA_013436015.1 Rhipicephalus annulatus | reverse complement strand
ACCAGTTTGGACAGCCAGAGGAGACGGTTGTGTCTGTGCGCTCCGCGCTTTTTCGCTGCCTCTCCTTGACGTCAGTCGCTCCCCAACTCCCGCTGAGTGCGGTCGCTCGCAGGCCGCGCTCTTCAGGAGTACGGCTCCTCCGCAGCAATGCGTTCGCGCTCCTGCGACAGTGACGGACATCTACTCTGATCTGCGGTCGGAACTGCTGTGGATTAGCCTGCCATGGACTGCCCGGAACCCCCCACACTTCACACTGCCGGTTAGTGAATTAATTCCTTTTTCACTTCGCGTGTTGTACGCGGCCGACCGGCGTGTGTCGTGGTGTAGGGCCACGGCTCATTGCGTGTAGCTTAGACGCGCTTTCGCCGCGCCTGTGTGTGCGGTGCACGGCCGCTTCAGCTATCACGAACAGCTAGTGCTTGTTACGTGTGACATCGCTTTTAGGCAACCACTCCTGTGCAGTGTGCGTTTTTTTTAAGCGAACATTGACAGTGACGCTTCGCGATCCTTTTTTTAGTGCGTCCGTTTTTCTTCTTTTTCTCTCTCTTGCACTAATTGTGAAGTGTTGTTTTCCTGAGCGGTGTCGCGCATCCCTGGGAACTCGTGCGCGAGTGTGATGATGCATTCCCCTAGGCGCAACACCGCCCCCGACGCCCGCTCGCCCATCGTGGCATCCCCCCCATCGGCAGACAGCGCCTTAGTTGCTGCCCCAACTCCTGAAGAGCCCACACGGCGTCGCTTTTCTCACCGAAGATCGGAGAGCCTCCCATCCAACAGGGTACAGGCACACCACCACCTCTTCTTCGAAAAGATAGCGACGGAGAATATCCAAGCTATAGTGGAGAGGTGGCTGCTGGCCAACCCTGTCGCCCCCACACAGGCCCCCTTGCCGGCCTCTCAGTGCGCCAGCGGGGTCGCACCTGCCATCATAGCCACCAGAACTGCAGAGGAGCAGCCACAACAAAACCCCACGCAGAGCGAAGCTCCTGGGCAGACACAGGGGCCTGCTGGTGTTCCGCTACCTTTGAGCTCCGATGAGGACGAGTCCATGGACTTCTTCAACTCACGGAAGAGGCTGCGGGAAGAGAGCGGGGACGAGGATGACCACGCTCCTCGAAAGCAAACGGCCACTACCTCCCCCGACGAGGAACCACACGCCTCTCCCCAAGAAGTGGAGAGCACTCCACCCGCCCCTGCAACAGAAGGGACCACCGAACCTCCCAACCACCCACCCTCTGAGGCTTCAGCTGCCATGGAGGTAGTCGAAGAGGTTATTAGTCGTACCGCTACAGGGGGCACCACCCGAAAGGGAGCCCCTTATACGGCAAAAGACTTTCTACACACATCCTCAGCGGGGGCCACACATACCAACCGCAGTAAGGAGGGGAAGAAGAAGCCAACCAAGAAGAAACCCCGGTTACTGCTTCGGAGGGCACAGCTGCCAACCTTCCCCAACCCTTCAGCAAGGCCCCCACTGCAGTGGACACCACAAGGAAGGACAGCAGTGCAGCGGGGAGTCCCCCAGACACAGAGGGCTTCCAGGTGGTAACTACCAAAAGTGCCCGACGCCGTGCCAGGGACCTGGCTGCTGCTGCGGCTCTCCCGGTCGACCCGGCCATTGTGGGCACAGTTCTGTTCCGGCCGTCAGCCCCCGGAGGTACTTTCAGTGGATCCCCACGCCTCATCCTCGCACAGGCGCTCTCTACAAGGCCCGGCGTGGCCGCAATTCGCGTAAACCACAAACGCAACATTGTGGCTGCCGACGCTACCACGCGAGAGTGCCTGGAGCAGCTCCTGACCATCAAGGAGCTAAAGGGGATCCCCGTCACTGCCAAGGAACCCGCTGAGCACAAGACCAGCACGGGGTTCCTACATGGTGTCGACGGGGAGCCTGCGGTGGACAGCCTGCTGCCTGGGATAAAGTCGGCCGTTCCGGTGCTCTCTGCTGCTAGGGAGGGGCGAACTGTGACGCTCCGCTTCGCCGGCCCTGTGCCGCCGGAGCACGTCTCACTTTTCTTGGTCCGTTTCCCAGTGCGGCCAGCCAGACCCCGCCCTCTGCAGTGCCGGCAATGCGGTCGGTTCGGCCATGTGAAGGAGAGCTGCAGCTGGCCAGGCAGCTGCATCAGATGTGGCCGGACCCACCCTGGGGAGGGCTGCAAACAGACCCGGTGTGTCAACTGCGGGGGCCCTCACTCTGCAGACACCCCAGAGTGCCCCCGGTGGCAGGAGCAGCGGAAGATTGCCACAATCATGGCATCCTCCCCAGCCATCCTCTCGAGGCACGCTGTGGCAGCAGCGGTGCGAGAGGAGATCCAGGAGGCGCGGACGTTTGCAAGCGTGGTGAAGGGCCACCCCGCGCCGCCACCCCCTCCGGCCAGACCCATCCCGGCGCCTCGAAAATCTCGCCGCCAGCCACCCCAGGGACTGCAGTCCACCAGCGCTGCTGCCCCTGTGGCCCTGCCAGCGGCCACTGCTCTTCCTGAGGCCCCTCCTGCTGCAGCTGCCACTCCCGCGGCCCAGCCTGCAGCTATTGCCCCCGGAGGCCGGCCTGCTGTGCCCATGGCTCCTGCGGCCCCGCCTGCTGCGACAGTAGAGTTGCCTCCAGCTGACCCGGCCTACCGAATTGTCGCCACCCTGCTGAACACCCTGCGGTCTGTGGGAGAGTCTCTTCCCCTGGACCACCCTCTTCGAGCCATCTGCTTACAGATGGGCGGCTCTCCACTCCCCACAACCAATCATGGCTAGCTCCCCACCGGGAACGAGCCGAGGCCGACGCCCTAGCGTTCTGCAGTGGAACGTAAACTGGTTAGGGCGGCGGAGAGACGACCTGGCAGAGCACCTCCTGCGGAGCGACTACGACGTGCTTGCACTACAGGAGGTGTATGCCCAGGCGGAGGACCTTCGCCTGCCAGGGTACGTGGGATACAGCAGCAGGACTGGCTGCACTCTGGCGACCTGCCCTGATGCCCCCTGCCTGAACGACAGCCACCAGCAAGGACGTTCCCGGTGTGCTATCTACGCCAGGCGCGAGCTCCCGCAGGCAGAGGTGAAGGTGGCTGACCTGGCTGGGGGCCCCTTCGAATGCTGCGCCGTCCGCATCCGCATCGGGGGGCAGGACACCACTGTGGCCAGCATCTACATTCGGCCGGGCCAGCCCTGGGACCCCAGATGCCTCCGTCAGCTGGCGCATCGCCTGGGCAGGGAGTTCCTGCTCTGCGGGGACGTCAATGCGAAACACCCAGCATGGGGCGGCCGTAGGACTGACGCTCATGGCAGAGAGCTGCGTGATGTCCTCCAGCAGCTGGGGCTGGCGATCCTCAACTCGGGTGCCAACACCTTCCTCCGTCGTGGGCAGCAGGTCACCAGCACTGCCATAGACCTCAGCGTTGCCACGGAGGGTTGCCGGTATGCCTGGTCGCCATTCCCGGACACCTGGGGCTCGGACCACCTGCCCATCCTGCTGTCCCCCTTCAGAGGTAGGGCTCCATGGGACCGCGAGTACCGCGTGGTGGACTGGCGGGCCTACCGGCGACTACTCCAGCAGGACACGAGCAGCGGGGACCTGCTGCAACAGGTGGCCCACAGTGCGAGGGCAGCAACGGTCACTGCCAAGGTTCAGCAGGGGCAGCCCGCCCCAGACATCCGGCACCTGGCTCTGAGGGCGGCACGGCGACGTGCAGAGCGGCAAGCCCTGAACAAACGCCAACCAGAGCACTGGACGGTCTTCCGGCGAATCGATGCCGTCTGCAGACGTCACGCACGCAGGCGCCGGAACCAGGGCTGGCAGGGCGTGTGCGCCTCGATCAGCAGCTCGCGGGATGGGACGAAGGCCTGGCGCCTGCTGAAGTGCCTGCTGATGGCGCCCCGGGCCTTGAAACCAGGGACTGTCCCTGGCTGTTCACCTGTCAGCCACGGCTGCGAACCTGGCAGAACGACTGGCTGACCAGTTTGCTGCCAGAGATAGAGCCCCACTGCCTGCTGCACCACCGCCTGCTGCCCTCCCTTGCCCTACCTCCTGTCACCATCCCAGATGGGTGTCCGCGCAGGTGCGGGAGCTGTGCGAAGAGCCCATAGCGACACATGAGCTGGTGGCAGCCCTCGAGAGGACCAAGCGACGAAGTGCTCCAGGGGCCGACGGCATCACCTTCCAAATGCTCCGCAACCTGGATGGAGGTGGCCGTCAACGACTCCTGGAATACTACAATGACGTCTGGTGCACCGGAGCCTTACCTGAGTCCTGGCAAAGTGCTGTGGTGGCGCCAATCCTGAAGCCCCGGAGGAAGGCCACGGCTCTCTCCTCATACCGGCCAGTGTCTCTCACCTCCGCGCCCTGCAAGGTGATGGAGAGGGTGGCTCTGGAGAGACTGGAGTGGATTGCTGACCACCTGGGCTTCTTCCCGGAGCAGCAGACGGGCTTCAGGGCGGCACCGGTGCACGGCAGATTCCATCTCGGACGTCGTCGCTACCCTCGAGGACGCCAGGGGCAGCGGGGACGTGGCCATGCTGCTGCTGCTGGACGTGGAGAGCGCCTTCGACGGACTCCCACACGTGGCAGTCGAGGCAGCCCTGGAACCGCCTCGGCATCAGCGGTAGCCTCCGAGGCTTCGTGACCGCCTTCCTGTCTGTGAGGACCTTCCGCGTCCGCGTTGGAGGGGCAACCAGCCAACCCAGGGTCATCACTGCTGGTGTCCCACAGGGTTCAGTACTGAGCCCCTTCCTCTTCAACATCGCACTGGCAGGACTTCCGGCGTCCCTCCCAACAGACACCAGGTTCCCGGCCCGCTGCTCTATCTACGCAGACGACGTGGCACTCTGGGTCTGAGGACCAAGGCGGTCCATCCCCGCCATCAGGAGATCACTGCAGGCGGTCCTCGATGCAGTGGTAACCTACCTCGGAGGCATCGGGCTTAAGGTCTCTGCCACAAAGACCGAGGCCCTGCTGATTCACCCGCTGGCGGCAGCACGCAACCACGTGAGACGGCTGAGGATTGGCAATCGCAGCCTGCCTTGGAGGTTGGTGGTGAAGTACCTGGGGCTCACCATCGACCACCGACTCACCTGGATCCCGGCTGCCAAGGCTGCTGCCACCAAGGTGCGGCGCGTCCAGGGCGCCATCAGCAGGCTGCAGCTGCGTGGCCGCGGCTGCTCCACCAAGTGGGCCCTCCGGCTCAACCAGGCTGCGGCGTCCTCGGTCCTCCTGTACGCCTTCCCGCTGGTGAGCCTGACACCGGCCAGGAGACGCCTGCTGGAGGGACTCCACCGAGGTGCACTGAGGGCCATCCTGGGGCTTCCCAAAAGCTCGCCGGTGGCAGCAACTCTCGCAGAGGCCGGAGAGTGGCCCCTGTCGTTACGTATGCTGCAACGAGCGCTGGGCCACATTGACCGCCTTCACCGCGCCACCGACGGCAGGGCCCTCCTGGAGCGTCTCCGCAGCCAGCCCGGATCACGGATGGGAGGCCTCTGCCTGCTATACCACCAAATGGTCCCAGATCCGCCAGTTCCGGTTGCCTCTCCACCGCCTCACCACCAGCCACCAGAGGTCCACCTCTGCTTGGAAGGGGCAACCAAGCGACGAACGCCTGCGGCCGCACTGCAACAGGCGGCCTTCTGCAAGCTCCAGGAACAACTGGAGGGACGGCTGCAGGTGTTCACGGACGGATCTGTGATGCCAGACGGGACCGCAGCGGCCGCATGCGTAATCCCGTCCAGAACCATCAGCCGGCAGTGCAGGCTTCCCTTCTCGGCGAGCTCCACGGCTGCGGAACTGGCTGGACTGCATCTCGCAGTGGACCTGCTGGCTGAGGACATCCCCCTTCAGCCGGCCGCGGTTCTATGCGACAGCAAGGCGGCCCTGCAGACCCTGGCCAACTCCCGCCGTGCCGGAATGACGGCCTGCCTCCTGAGAGCCAAGGTTCGCGCCCTCACCGACGGCGGGGTGTCCGTCTCCTTCCACTGGCTGCCCTCCCACGTGGGCATCGCTGGAAACGAGAAGGCGGACGCCCTCGCCAAGGCTGCCCAACAGCCTGGTACGCCATACTCCTGTGCCGTGGCGGCCCGGGACTATTCACAGGCCCGTCTCAAGAGGCTCCTCACCACAGTCCACCCAGACCCGAGGGTGGCCGGCGGGCGAGGACCAAAGCCTCTCCCAGAGAGGGGCCTCACCAGGAGAGAACGGGCCTCTCTATTACGACTGCGGACTGGCTGCGTATGGACGGCGGCCCGCCGCCACGCCAAGGGCCTCTGTCCCTCCCCGGCCTGCAGCCGCTGCGGCGACCCAGAGACCCTCGAACACCTCCTCTGTGCCTGCCCTGGCTTAGCACAGGAACGCTTGAGGGCCTACGCGGCCTACAGGAGACAGGGTCTGCCCGTCTCCACCCTGGAAAACCTGCTGTTCCCGTCTCGTCCACATCCAGCAGCACTCCGCAGCCTGGCGGAGTTCGTGGAGGAGTCGGGAATTGCCGCCTACCACTGACCCCAGGAGCCATGCTGCCCTTGCCCTTGCCGACGGCCTGCTGCTCGCGCTGAAGCGGCCCGGACATCCCTCTCTACACTCCACCACTATTTCTCCTATCCTCTTTCATCCCCCTCTACCCCACCCAAAGGCACTGCGCCGTGTCGCCTGTAGGCAGACAGAAATTAGGTGCCTTTTTCCTTTTCCACATGAACCACTACCACCACCACCATTTTGGACTCGCTCACTACATATAAGGCCTTATGCTGGCTGCTCTCCGTCTCATCATATTTCGGTTCTGGTTTTACTGCGTATTTGCTCCTGAACATTCTTTTTTTTGTATTCTCTTTCTATGGTGTGCCTGGATGTTTATTCACTCATGTTCTTACCGATGAAATGGGCACACGGGAGAGGTTTTGCTACATGATTCATTTCATTACAATAAAAATTGGCATATCCCACGTACAGTGGGAATCGATGATATGCGAAGCATGCACGAATGAGAAATGTTGATATGTCTCTTTAAAATCAGCACAACGTTACGAGGTGGGAGTAAATGATGCCGTACATGACTTCCTTGTCATGATTATCTTGTTTGGATGTGTCGTTTACTTTCGTTATCTGTTCACGTCGCGTGATACCAAATTTAGTATATGTGAAGCTAGCGAAACGACCGCGAACACGCTGTGAGCGTGGTATGTTATCATGTTCTTACACGACACGCGTGTCAGAATTATTATGCTTGCACCTGTCAATATACTTTCGTCATTCATTGACGTCACGTAAAACCAAATTTGTTATATGTGAAGCTAGCAAAATGGCCGCGAGCGCATCATGAAGGGCTCAGTATACTCCCATGTAGAGTTCACGCTCGAGCACACTGGGCACAGCGACGCTTCGTTAGAAAAACGCGAGCACTGTATAGTCTGATGCCAGGCGCGGCTATCGTGCGTCGGCGCCGCCCGACGGCAACTGGCGTGAAATGCGACATGCTGCATTTAGTGCCGATGCGTTACCAAGACAACACTGCGTCTCCCTCTTTTCATTATGGAGGGACGCCGGACGCGCTGAAACGCGCATGCGTCAAAGCAACGAGGCGCGCCTGCGAGTATATGGCAGAACCGGCGCCTGGCGTGGCAACGCCAGCGTGACGCGACGAAATAAATGCCAGAGAGCACGCGCACCGCGTCACGTCAGAATGTATTGTCGCCTTGACTTAGGCATGTAGTCATGCTCTCACATGACATGCATGTCATGATTATCATGTTTGCACCAGTCACATATCTTCGTCATCCATTGGCTTCACGTAATACCAAACTTGGCATATGTGAAGCTAGCGAAACGGCCGCGAGCGCATCATCAGTGTAGCATGTAGTCATGCTGTTACATGACACGCATGTCGTGATTATCATGTTTGGATGTGTCATTTACCTATGTTGTCCGTTCGCGTCGCGTAATACCGAGTTTGGTACATGTGAAGCTAGCGAAACAGCCGCGAGCGCACCATGAGTGTAGCATGTGGTCATGTTGTTACATGACATACATGTCATGTTTATCATTCTTTTACCAGTATCATATCTTCTTCATCCATTCACGTCTCGTAATGCCAAATTTCGTATATGTGACGCTTCCGAAACGGCCGCGAGCACACCATGAGCGTGGCATGTAGTCATGTTGTTACACGACACGCGTGTCATGATTTTCATGTTAAGTATGTCGCTTGTGTTCGCGATGCAATCATACTATACGATACCAGTTTTTCAACATGTCATGTGAACGAAACCACCGCAAGTGCTACAAGACCATGAAATGTAAATCATGACATTCATGTCATGATTTTCATGTTATGACCAGTCAAATATGTTTTTCATAAAGTCATGTTATGCCATACCAACATTGGTATTGATACCATTATCGAAACGGCCAGGAGAGCTAAAAGTCGTAGGCGGCTAGATAGATAGATACGCTGAAAGTGGCCGAAGGTCGCTAAAAAATGAAGGAAGGAAAATGGGAGGAAAAGAATGCCAGGGAGGTTAACCAGCCTATAGGCAGCCGGTTTGCAACCCTGCGCATGGGAGGGGGGTGGGGGAGATGAAAGATAGAGAGCAGAGAGGGAAGAGGGATAAACATTACGTTACCGCCTTCCAAGTGTGATGAACAAATGGAAACTAACAACTGATAATCTGCGTATTGTCTAAAACTGAAATGTTAAATTGGGTGTGCTGATTGTGTTGTAAATGAATGTTGGGTGATTTCTGTAATGGTTATTCCGTTTTTATTCTTTCATACATTGCTTTGTAATGCATATTTTTGTATGTATTTCAGAGTTGTCATTCTATTATTTGCTGTCATGGGCCACATGCGTGTTTCTTTTTGTATTGTCGCTTTCCGCTGCCTGTAATTTTTGTATTTTTGTAAACTTGTAGTTTAGATTTTTTTTCTGGGTGGAGGGGCCAATCAAGCTGTGAAATGCAGCTTTTTTACCTTCGCACCAAACCACGTATACAGTGTATTTTCGTGTACTTGTCACGTGGTTAACTAAACTCAAACTCAAAACTTTCGGCAGCACACGCGCTCACACTCAGTCATAGTCCAGTCTTGTCTTTCGCGGTGTGTGACATTGCTGTTACAGCCGCTTGTTCAAGTCTGTGTCGCGTAGGAATTTTAACAGAGCTTTTGTCGCCTTCTGTTGCAATGTCTTCTCTCGGGCACTTGACAGAATAGTGTCCACAGACATTTGGCTGTTGTCGATGCGCGCAAAAATGGATGCCAGTGACTGTCTCTGGATGGCATACAGCGGACAGTCACACAGGATGTGGTGTAGCGTCTCTTCGCAATGACAGGCATCGCAGAGAGCGTTGTCGGCCATTCCTATGACAAAGGAGTAAGATTTTGTAAATGCCACTCCTAGCCATAAGCGATGAAGAAGGGTGGCTTCTCTTCGGTCGAGTCCAGTGGGCATGCGGAGAGTCATCGAAGAGGACAGGTAGTGTTGACGATTCGCATCGATGCTTGGTGGGCACCATAGCGAAAACGTGATTTCACGCGCAAGTGGTCGAAGATTGCTGGCAGCATCGCTCCGCGAAAGGGGTATGGCTTCTTCTCGTGTTCCTTCAAGGGCTGCCCGCGCGGCAGTATCGGCATGTTCGTTCCCTATGATGCCGCAGTGACTTGGCAGCTGAAACGTCACATGATCCCCTTTCTCTTGTGAAGTGTGGAGGAGGCATCGAATTTCGAAAACAAGCTGTTTGTACGGACCGCAACGTATTGCTGAGATCACAGATTGTAGGTCAGCCCTTGAGTAGCTGAAAATCGACCATTGTTGCGGTGGTTCCTGATTGGCCACACAAAGTGCAGCGCGCAAAAGAGCTAGTTCCGCTGCTGTAGATGCCGTGGAGTGGTAGTCCTAAACCTGATGGTAACACATCTTGCTGGGACAACTACTGCAATGCTTCGCATTTAATATTGTGAGATGAGCAATGCGTGCGTGTGGGCGTGTCCACCCTCTCTATATCTAAAGTTTATTGGATCTTGTGGTACCACTCAAGTCTCGTGATGCTTTTCAGGTCGCGTGCAGTAGTTTATTCGTGTTTTAGGCCCGCAAGTTATTACTGAAATATTTTGAATTTCTGCTTGAAGCTTTTCGGCATTGTGATTGTCGTGCATGTGTTACAAATGACTAACAATAATTGCGAATCAACCTAACCTTATTTTTTGGTCAATGAGAGAAGCATAGTGGGAGGGGTGGCTTTATTGTTAGTCCCCTAATTCCACGTTTTCACCGGACCGCCTAACATTATCTTTGTTTTCTTCGGGCCCCTCTTTAGTTTGTTTTCTTTCGGGCCCCTCATACTTTAACGTGTATTTCTTTTACATCTCCAAATTATTTTTTTTCGTGAATCATCGCCGGCATTACCAAAAAGCGCGAAATTGTCCGCAGAACTCAAATAACAAAGATATTATACGTTAAGCCTTATTATTTTGTTTTTGTTCTACTTCTTTAATATTATGAAAGTGCCGCGAATCCTATACAAGAGATTCTAACTCTTACTGAGCGCATTACCGATCATGATTTTCTTGCTTTTCTTGAAGAATACTGTGGTTATGGGGTCGTTTAAAAGCACGTAATAAACTCTTACGTAGCATAGGCTACTACGAATATGAGTATTGCTGATGACACTTTCTTTTATCCTATTCGTACTTACGTCATGGCTGTAAGCGTCTGCTTATATGTAAATATTCGTGTTTCTTTATATGTTGATTTTTTCAATTTGTCTGGGGCAGCACAATGTACGAAACTCTTTTACTAGAGGGAAGGGGGAGCAGGCGTCTAACCATACTTCATTATGTTCATACGTGTAGTTTGTATGTGTGCGCGTACATAAACACATGCATCCACGCACTCCTGCCTTGGCCAGGCGTCCGTGCAATTTTCGCAGCTGTAGTTAGTTTTGATAGTAATGAGGTGTTCATAGCACTACCATGGTTCTATGCTTGAGAGAACTGAAAGATGTAGCTTTATTAAATTATCGTCCCGAAACGGTGATAGGATCTTTTTCACACCAAGAAAAGCGTTGAGGCTTGATAAGGACAAAAAACAACAGTACTTTCAATGTAATTATTTCATTTTTCGTTCTTTGTTTTGATTATCTCCACAGTGAATATAACATTATATTGTGCATGCATATACGTACCTTGTATTTTTATGATCTTGACATCTGCATTCGTTTGTAGGTAAAGTTTGCAGATTTGCACCGCATAATTTTTTACATTTTAATCGAGACATGCACATGCGTTTCACACATTATATTGAGGTGTTTGTGTTATTAAAAAAAACTTATTTCTTATTGATTCATGAAGAGCACACAATAAGTATCCGAAGATGTTTATATTTGTAGACACATTACAAAATATATCATAAGATTAATTTGCAGCGCATGTTTGACTACAAATGAACTGCGTCGTATTTTGCAGGTATGTTTCTTGCTATAATTGATTGATTTTTGGGGTTTAACGTCCCAAAACCACCATATGATTATGAGAGACGCCGTAGTGGAGGGCTCCGGAAATTTCGACCACCTGGGGTTCTTTAACGTGCACCCAAATCTGAGCACACGGGCCTACAACATTTCCGCCTCCATCGGAAATGCAGCCGCCGCAGCCGGGAATCGAACCCGCAACCTGCGGGTCAGCAGCCGAGTACCTTAGCCACTAGACCACCGCGGCGGGGCGTTTCTTGCTATAGGCCACCACTCTATCAATGACAGGAATATTTCACTTTTCTCAGAATTTATTACAGGCTCAATATTTTCGGAGTATTTTGCATGACTCAATTCTACAAATTGACTACGAATTGAGTACCAATTGGATAATTACAAATTGACTACAAGTTTGGTTACTGTGATTTGGTTTGTGGTGGCAGCTATAAAACTGCGACGACAGAAAGACTCATGAAAACATACGATTGACGACATTACTGCCGTCTATTCCTATATTTGCTCAAGTACAAGTGTTTGCTCAGTATTATACACTGCACCATGATTCAGAAGCACAGCCTCAGAGGGACGGGACTTGGACAATGTCGGTAAAAGAAGTTTACATAGTTCCCACGCTGAGCGATAACACCTTCACATTTAGGATATTCTGTGTGTACCAAGAGTTTTAATAAGCACACAGTGCTCTAGTAGATGCCTCAAGGCCTTCAACGTGCACTTCGGTGACGTTCAGGATGGTAACTATATGTGAATGAGGGGGTTCTGACTCCCACCAGTTTTTTTTGTAATGCTTTAGCTTTTCGGGTGCTACAAAAGTATCTCCGCGCTTTCAGATCGACCAACGTTGCCAAAGTTAGCCAATTTACAAAAACCCAGGCGGGTATGCTTGAATTCGTTCACTTATTTCTTCGTGGTATCAACTTCCAAGACAAGCACGCTCCATGAATGACGATGGCACGAACGCAGACCAAAGCAGCAACTCAATTACACAAAGTATAAATCTGCTACTTCAGGGGCTTATTAGCAAAGCAAAACACATGCAGATATTGAGACACACACACACACACACACACACACACACACACACACATATATATATATATATATATATATATATATATATATATATATATATATATATATATATATATATATATATATATATATATACGATGTTTAAGTAAATATTTCTAAATCAACAGCAAAATTTTAGCAGCCAGCACTACACACTATATTTTTTGTTTATTTTTGCTTTTTTGGAAGTCGTTAATTTGTGGAGTGTGAATTCTATAAGCTTAAATGTAACCATTTTGGCAGAAATCTGTCGGGCTCGGTAGAAGATTTAAGAAGTTGGGAAGTTCGTAGAGGGCCGGGGGTGTGAGGAACGACTTGGTACTTCCTCAGGATCTGTCTGTGTTTGTCACAAAACATATCCGTGTCTTGTTTTGCCAAAACTGTGTTTCTCCATTTCCAACACGTTTTCGAAGCCGTGAACGTATACAGAGGAGATTGTTCCTAGATAGCGGTTCAAGTTTGTTGGCGTGTTGTAAATGTGTCAGGACTCGCGCAAGGACCTCCTTCCGAAATTCCTCTCTGTTTCTATAACAGAAAAGCTGTAGAAATCGATCATATGGTCGGGCTGCTCAAGCTCTCTGCAAAAGCGCTGCGTTGCACTTCTGCCTTCCTGACGTCGTTCTTAAGTTGGCGTAATCTTAACGAGTGGGAACGGAAGTTTATTGCTGCCCGGCAAGGCGCACGTTAGCGCTCAGCGGCTGACTCCCTCGTCAGGAACGCCAGTCCAAGCCTTTCGGCCGCTCCACGGGCTTTCTGAATGCAAACATTCGCTTTTGCCCACGTAGCTGGCTGGACACTCTGAACACGGCAACTTGCAGGCTACTCGCTGGTGTTGCTTCTTCCTTCGGCCGTGGTAGCAAGCGGGGGAGCGTCGAAGCAGGCTTGCGAACCACCTCGACCCTTGATTTTCCGAGAATCGCGGAGAGCTCTTCACTGGCGCCCGGCACATATAAGATGACAATGCGCTTGGCTGGCTTCAACTATTTTTCTGCCAGTGGGGTGACCAGCGAGGGAAGGTTGTCGCGTAGTGTGTCTTTCACGGGTCCCTCTACACGGTACAGTGATCGTTTTCTACCCATGGTGACGCCTGCTTAAATAACAAAAACGCAGGCAAAAAACGGAAAGAAAACAAGAGCTATCTAAGTGCACAACGCTGGGTAATATTTTTGTCAGTTTGTACGTCTCGAGGGGGCGTCACAAAAGTGTAAAGAGTGAACTTTTTCGTTGATAAATGTAAAACCAGGTTGCCGAGATGTATTAATAAAGGCAAGCTAATTAAAAAAAATGTTTGGAGTGATTTATGTTGTTGTATATCATAATTGAAAAAACAAATGCCGTAGGTAAATATTGTGTTACTGTGTTGCTTTCCGGCACTAAAACTCAGCTGTTCCTCCAGTAGTTCGTCACGTACACCTCAGCACCAAGAATGTAACCCTACCATCTGTGATCAATATTTTAATATGAGCACTTAGTGTGTTCACCTACCTGTACGGTGAACAGTTTAAAAAAAAAAGGCAGGCTTATCAACAGAATGCAATTCTACTTTCATGATGCATTTTATTGTCGCTTCCCTTTGTAACATTTACAAACTAGACCACTTCGGGCGCTTTAGCACTGTGCGAATGCGAATTGTATAGCATTAATATATAAACGATCGTTATTGCTGAGCTTAAGAAAAAAAAAGCAGATTTTACTGGCGCACACGAGAAGACTGTGGAAGCAACGATGCTGGTGGCCTACCCCAATTCCTTTCATTTACTTTACCTCTTCCTCAGTTTTCTTTCTCCCTTCTTGCTACATCAGTCTATCGGCTCGTTATATATATATATATATATATATATATATATATATATATATATATATATATATATATATATATATATATATATATATATATCAATGCTTTGTTTACGCTTAGCTGACACATGTGTTCCAAGTTCGGAGAGGCCGTCGGGCCAGGCTGGAAATGAAGTTTAAACACTCTGCCGTTGAAAATAAAATGCTACATGTATCAAGCATGTAATTCACCTAAATTTTCATCCTACGCTCTTGTCTAAACTGTGGGAGGATTGAAGCTGTAACACTGTATACGATGGCACCAAACGTGAACATCAGTTTTCTTTCTTCCTGGAAGGAAAATCAAAGCATATTTCTGCCAGTAATGACCTCACGTTAACAACTAATGGAATATTATCAATAAATACCTGTTTTATAGACTAATAAAAATGTTCTGCATCACTTTTTTTTCTTGGCTGCAGCATGATTAGTGTTCCTGCCGTTGCCATGTTTACAAATACATCAGCGAGACCATTGAGTGAAAAGGTAGATTATCATCAATATTTCCCAATCTAATATAGGCAATAATTGTGGTGCATTCACTCTTCTATCGCAAAATCAAGCTCTGAATTCCGACAACATCCGGGGGCGAGAGGAAGCACTACATACTTGAGATGTACACCTAAATCAACAGTGTGAGTTTAAATTGCTTATAAGTTAAGCATGCCAGCCCTTACATCGTACGCCAAGGACCCCATTCGATAGATATTTTATTGGTGCACAGGCCTTCAACACATTTATCAATAATGCGGAGATCGTTGCACATTCGACTATCTGTTGCATAAAGCAGTTGTAATGTGCGCAATAACGCTATGAAATTTCCTTTCACATGTCGCAATGAAATCTCGCCAGATGAAGTGTTACATAAATAATTTATCTGTTACTATTTGTAATATATCAAGGCGATTGAAATGAGCCAAAAACATAAAGACACAATAGTTCTAGGTGTAGCAAATCTTTTGTTAAACACATGATGCTGCATAATCTGAAGTTGCGAACCTCGTTAAATTAAATGTTGTCAGGTAGTAGTGGAAAAACAATCAGGCACACGCTGTCCCTTGAAGCAGGCATTGTTTGAAGTACAGTTTACGGAACTATGCTGAGTACCTTATAAAATCAGACACATGCAATGAGATGCCAGCAAATGAGAGGTTAACACTAAATTACAAAAAGTTCTACAAAAGCCGCTCCTTCAGCTTACACTGTGCTGTCGGTCCCGAGCATCTGGTGCTATTTTCTCAATGGAACTATACTTAGCTCCTTACGCACATCGACGCAAAGAATAAGCTCTACGAAGAAATAAGAAAGCGAAAGAGCTTCCGCAAAGGATAACCGAACAGTACAATCCCGGAGCGTTTACTATGTAGTTAACAAGCACATTCCTTTCCTGCCCCTTGACTAATGTATTGAACACATTATTTATTATTACTATTTATTTGCAGTTACTGCAATCACCATTTGGGGATTTCAGCAGGGTGGTACATATACTTAGTCGCTGACAAAAACATGACGGTAAAAGTGATGAATAAAAGTAAGCAGAGCTACAGTCAGAACTAAAACCACTTTGGTAGCTTCTGTAAGAGTCGAGTAAGATGTTTTTAGGTGTAGTTCACCCTTCAGCTCCACCTATTTATCGGGCACTAGAAGTAATTGCGTAATCTACGCGAAACTGCGTGCGCATGATGCGTTCAAGTATACAAAAGTATTTCAGGACATATCTTTGCACCATTGAAATCATTTAAATTGTATGAGTTCTGTCATGTTTTTTCGATACGCTGTTGAAAAAATGCAGTTTTTCTAATAAAAACTTTGCTGGCAATGCGAAAATTACCTATGTCCAGTACACTCACCCCAAGATGCAATTGGTGCACATCGTGCTCAATGTTGAAGGAAAAAAAGAAAACAAGAGGTGACTGGACGTGACACTCTTCAAGCCCAGTCATAAAAATAAAACTGGGGCATGCGGGGAATATATCAACGGCATGAAGCATGAAGAGGATCAGCGAAGAGGATCAACTTTTTCTCGGGACAGAACAAACCCCGCTTGTGTTATATAAGACTAATAACCTAGCAGGGCCAAAAGCAGCGCTCTATCTAAGAGAATAGCAGAATATGTGTACCTATTTGTTCAAGAAATTAATCTCAGTGTCCAATATACTGGACATGCTTCTCCTGTGAAAATCGTTCTACTAACATCTTTCTTAATTTTTTGCGTGCTTTTCAATAGCCTAGTAGCTAAAAAAACAAGATTAAAAACTTTGTTCTGCCCTACAGATAGTTTGGGTCGGAAAGTAATATGGCTTAGCCACTAATTAAGTATTGAACCTGATATTATGATTACAATAGATTACCTACGACGAGAAAAAAACTAAAGAATGTAATGCAGTTGGTCTTAGCTTTTTCGTATATAAATTATCTATGACTATATCAAAACTGTGAGGACTCGAATTCAACCAAGGCAAGAAAAAAAAAAGAAGTCCTCAGTCTGAAAAATTGTTCATGGCTGGTCCGGAACCTGTTCGCGTACTCTACACAGGCCGGCTCTTAAACGGCGTGAGTAAGAATGCACTGACAGCGGGTCGCTATTCTTTGGTTCCCGCAATGAGGGGCGGGCGAGAACAGGTTGAAGAGCGAGACCACTTCCGTAGGGAACTCGTCAGCGCCGTGGTAGGAGGAGAAAAGAGGGAACGAGGGGGAGGGTTCAACTTCATGCGGCACGTGGTGGACGTTTAACGAACTAGCCCCTCTTGGGCCAGAATCCTGGCCTCGCTATGCCATACTGTCAGTCCTCACCAATCAACGGTGAGCCACTTACCGTCGACCACAGTGCTGGGCCGGAAACAGGTCTTTGTGTTCGTTATTCACAGGTATACGTCATTTTTCAACTGCCGCTTTGTGTATCCTTAGTTCGTTGTTTTCACGCAAGGTGCCTATCTGCGGTAAAAGCTCCACGCCTCTAATCAGATAGCAGAATTAAAGCTACCACGGCGTGCTTCAAAAGGTGTGCCGTTTAGTATATATCGCTTCGTAAGGTAGATTGAGAATCAGATAACAGTTATGCTGATGCACTGCTTTCGAGATAGAAGTGCGTAAACAGAGCAACCGAAGTGCATGACGCGTTAAAAAATCCACGCATCCGTTTATCATGACGAGTGGGCGAGGCTAATACCTAAGGTACGTAATGTCTACGTTCAAGTCACCGACTAGTAAAAAGGACGGACAGATGGACGGACGGCGCAGGTGAATGTGTATTGTGCTGTCATATACTTGATGGATGTACACATAAAATTGGTTTTTTTTTACTCAGACGTTTTTTTTTCGTTTTTGATTGTCCGCAGTTTCGGTTTCGGTTTTGTGTGGACGACAATGATAGGTTCTAAGGAGCTTCACCCCTAAAAATAGGATGGGGCAAAAAAAAAATATTTGTACCAAGAGGTAAATAAAATAGTCAGGCCGTGGATTTAGAGTTGTATGAGTCTTGAACGCAGCGCTGCTGTCTATTGTTGCTGACGCAACAAAAACATCACGAAGAGGCTCGTGACGAAGCTTTCGCGCGCTTGCTAAACTTTTGTGGTTGACTGTACATTAGCATGCAGCTATAAACGGCTTTCTCTTAGCTACATATTTTTTTCACTTGTTTATTTTTTATACTGGGTAACCATTTTTATTTTTTTGTTGCAGAAGTAATGGAGAAGCCGAAGTGGTATAAACCTGACCCTTTCCGCAGCAAGCCACTTAGAACAGAACCAATAAAATTCGGTGACTGCGAAAAATAGCATGGCCCCCTCAAGCGAGATGTCTACATTTGTGGTTGCAAATTGCTTTTGCTTGTTCCTTGGGTCAGTGACCAATAAAAGCAGGCTATATATAGTTCTGGAAAATGTATAATCACTCTCTTTCGTTAACGTCCATGTGCTGCGTATATGAATGCAGCTAACCACTTTTGTGAAGATCATCGACAGCTCGGTCGACGATCCGCGTTCCAAGGCAAACGTCAATTTTTTTTTCTTTTTGCTCCAAATAAACGTATCCAAAAAAGGACAATAAACAGAAAATAATGCCAAGTGCCAAGGAAGGTATAGGGGAAGTCATTAGGCCAATATACTTCCCCTGTACCTTCCTTGGCGTTATTGTCTGTTAGATCTCATTAATATTGTGTAAACGCGATATATATATATATATGTATATATATATATTGTGACGACGCGAGATTGACGAGCACACAAAGCGCCTCAAACAAATACGATTTATCGATCGCAGGAAACAGACTGCAACGACTTCTTCGTCTTTTGCCCTCGGCCAAGGACACTCGCGCTGCTTCGTTGTCCTCACCACTGGCACATACGCGCGTCATTATTCCCCCTTAAAAAAAACATCGTCCCGATGTTAAACGTTTGAGAAGCAAGGCGAAACCAAAACTGCACATTTAGTCACTGAAAGCAAGGCTTCATCCGAAGCACGTGGACAATTTCTGGTGAATGTCTGCGCAGCTTTGAACACTGCACGCCGTCCGGAACAACCTCGTAGTTGACGTCACTAATGCGTCGCAGAACCTTGTAGGGTCCGAAGTATCTTCGCAACAGCTTTTCGGAAAGCCCACGCTGACGAACAGGTGTCCAGACCCATACTTTGTCGTCCACGTTGTATATGACGGGTCTGTGCCGGAGGTTGTAATACTTGGCATCGTCGTCTTGCTGTTTGGTGATTCGCAACCTTGCAAGTTGTCTGGCTTCTTCTGCTAGCTGGGTAAACTCTTCGGCGTCTGTCTCATTGCCATTATTTTCATGAGGGAGCATTGCGTCTAACGTTGTTGTAACCTCGCGTCCGTAAAGGAGACTAAAGGGTGTCTTCCGAGTGGTCTCTTGACGAGCCGTGTTGTACGCGAATGTGACGTAGGGCAAAATGATGTCCCAGTTCTTGTGCTCTACATCTACGTACATGCTTATCATGTCAGCCAGGGTCTTGTTGAGGAGTTCGGTGAGCCCGTTGGTCTGGGGATGATACGCCGTTGTCTTCCTGTGAGCTGTACCACTTAGTCGGAAAATGGTGTCCAAAAGCTCGGCCATGAACGCAGTACCTCTGTCGGTGATGACTATTGCGGGGGCACCGTGTCTTAAGACGATGGCTTCGATGAAAAATTGCGCCGCTTCAGCTGCCGTTGCCCGTGGCAGAGCGCCTGTCTCCGCGTACCGGGTCAGGTAATCCGTGGCGACGATTATCCACCTGTTTCCAGTGGCAGACTTTGGGAAGGGGCCCAGAAAATCCATGCCGATTTGTGCAAACGGTGTCGCCGGCACTCGAACAGGCTGCAGCAGGCCAGCTGGTTTGATGGATGGTGGCTTGCGGCGCTGGCAATCTAGACATGCCTGCACGTAAGTTTTGACAACTTCGGCAAGTCTTGGCCAGTAATAGTTCTGCCTTATCCTCGCCAATGTTCTTGCGTAACCCAAGTGACCAGCGGTAGGTTCGTCGTGACAGGCTTGCAGTACCTCACGGCGAAGCGAAGAAGGAACGACGAGCAAGTAGCTGCTGCCGGTGGGTGAAAAGTTCCTCTTATGAAGAACAACATTTCGCAAGCAGTACGACGGCAGCCCTCTCGCAAATAACTTCGGAACGCTATTCACTCGTCCTTTTAGGTAATCTATAAGTGGTAGCAGCTCAGCATCACCACGCTGCTCTTGAGAAAAGGCGGCAGTGTCCACAATTCCGAGAAAGGCCGTGTCGTCATCGTCGTTGTCCGGGGATGCCGTCTCAACAGGAGACCGAGAAAGACATATTGTGAGAAGAGAAGAGCCTGCACCACTACTGTATCGCAGGTAACCGAGAAAGACAGTCGGCATCGGTGTGTCGTTTTCCCGACTTGTAGGCAACAGTGAAGTCAAATTCTTGGAGCCGAAGACTCCATCGTGCAAGGCGGCCAGACGGATCTTTCAAGTTAACTAACCAACAGAGAGAGTGGTGATCGCTGATAACGGTGAATGGGCGGCCGTACAAATAAGGACGAAACTTCAGGACTGCCCATACCATTGCAAGACATTCTTTTTCCGTCGTAGTGTAATTAGCTTCAGCTCGGGACAGCGTCCTGCTGGCGTAGGCGATCACGTTTTCGTTGTTGTCCTTCGACTGTACGAGCACTGCTCCAAGACCCACATTACTAGCGTCTGTATGAAGTATTGTCGGCGCGTCTTCATCGAAGTGGGCCAGCACGGGGGGTGTTTGCATTCGCTGACGAAGCTCGTGAAATGCCTGCTGTTGGTCTTCGCCCCATCTGAAGGGGGTATCTTCCCGAGTAAGCTGTGTCAATGGCCATGCGATGCGCGAAAAATTAGCAATAAACCGCCGGTAATAGGCACAGAGTCCTAAAAAACGTCGCACTGATTTTTTGTCTGATGGCGTCGGGAAGTTTGCCACGGCGGCAATTTTATCCGGGTCGGGTCGGATCCCTTGGCTGCTCACGACGTGACCGAGGAATCGAAGTTCGTGGAAGCCGAAGTGGCACTTTTCTGGTTTTAGAGTAAGACCGGCCAAGCGTATTGCTTCAAAAACTGCTTCGAGCCTTCGTAAGTGTTCCTCGAAAGTCGCCGAAAAGACAATCACGTCATCGCGGTACACCAAGCAGGTTTGCCACTTAAGTCCCGACAGAACCGTGTCCATGAGACGCTGGAATGTTGCTGGCGCCGAACACAAACCGAAAGGAAGAACCTGAAATTCATAAAGTCCGTCGGGCGTAACAAAGGCGGTCTTCTCACGATCTCTCTCATCCACTTCAATTTGCCAGTAGCCGCTTTTTAAGTCCATAGACGAAAAGTAGCGTGCGTTTCGTAGTCTATCCAATGAATCATCAATACGCGGCAGAGGGTAGACGTCCTTCTTTGTGATCTGATTAAGCTTACGGTAGTCGACGCAGAAACGCAAGCTACCGTCCTTCTTTTTAACGAGTACTACAGGTGATGCCCAAGGACTGTTAGACGGCCGAATAACACCATCTTATAGCATCGTTTTCACCTGTTTTTGAATTATATCACGCTCCTTTGGGGCGACTCGATAAGGATTTTGCCAGATGGGTCTGGCATCGGAATCCGTGATGATGCGGTGTTTCGTCAGTGCCGTTTGTCCAACTCTTGATGTGGATGAGAAGCAGCCGTGGAACTTGTTGATCAGCGTGAGAAGGCGGTCTCGCTCAACGGGAGATAACATTGGACCAACGTCTACAGGTGTCGGTGTAGTGATAGTAGACGTTTGTGCTTCCTCCACTAAATGACAATCTTCTGTTTGCGAGAGTTCGTCAAAATAGGCAATAGCCGTGCCTTTAACTATGTGTCGGCGTTCTCTGCTGAAATTTGTCAATAGCAATTCAGCGCATCCGTCAATAACAGTGACGACAGCCCTGGCAACAGAAATGCCGCTAGTGAATGCGAGCTCCTTGATGTGTTCAGCGATGCCAGTACCATTTTGTAATTTGTCACAGTGCACGGATACGAGAGAACAACTTCGGGGCGGCAGTATGACGTCGTCATCGGCAATACGGAAGCGAGGTGGCTGGTGTTCCTCATCTGTAGTAGTCTCCGAGCTTACAGTGAACGTTACGCTTCTGTCACGGATGTCAATCACAGCCCCGTATTCGTGCAAGAAATCCATTCCCAATATGAGCTGTTTACAGCACTCGTGGAGAATGACGAGGGTGGCGACAAAGGTGAAACCAGCAATGAAGAGTCGGGCCGTGCACTTTCCAACCGGTGTAATCAACTGACCTCCTGCAGTTCTTATATTGGGTCCCTGCCATGGCATTTTCACCTTCCTTAGTCTTTCGGCTAGCTGTAGGCTTATTATAGAAAAGTGGGAGCCAGTGTCCACAAGTGCCGTCACTTGGTGGCCGTCAATGTGAACGACGAGGTCAGCGCTAAAAACGTCGGTTACGTCGGCGGTTGTCTCATTCGTCGAATTAGTCGTTGCTGTCGTCTTCTTCGGTATCGATGGCTTCGAGCTGTCATTTGTCTGCAATGGGGGCTGTTCGGAATTTCGAATATTGGCAACCCCACCCCCCGAGGTCGCTGCGTCTAGTTTCCCCGTCGCGGGCTAGGGGACCTGCCCCTGGTGACGCCGGCAAAACTGCGACGATTAGGTGAACTGGGCCGCGCAGGAGATGGAGAACGTGATCTGGGCATTACTGGATTCTGCGGCGGTGTGTTCACAGGGGCGTAGTTGTACATGCGTCGATCGTCGTACGCAATGTAATCAGAGTAGCGAGGAACTCTCGAGTACTGAGCGTCGCGATAACGGCAAACTCTGTAGACGTGCCCAGCTTCGCCACAATGAAAGCATACCGGTCGACGGTCAGCGGTACGCCACAAATCGGTTTTCCGACGCTGGTAGGTAAGTGGTGACTCACTATTGGGCCACGTTGTGGGGCTACGTTGTGGGGCATGTTGGTTATACGGCATTCGTCTTGTCGGAGGAATCGGTGAGGTTGCGAAAGTGGTCGGTGCTGACAGTGGCTGTGTTTGCAGGGCTGGTGGTGGTCCAGCCATTGGGGTCTGCTGAGCTGAAGGAGCGACGACGGGGCGTCGGACTGCATCAGCATAAGTAAAATGGCGTCGCACACCATTATAGCCGGATGAAGAGAGAGCATGGCGGACCTCATCCCGCACAACATCAGCGACAAAAGACAATGCCGGCGTCGGTTCAGTTGCTGGAATTAAACCAAGCTGCCGAAGCTCCTCCCTCAAAATCTCCCGGATGGCTTCCCGCAGAGGCCTGTCGTTGTCGCAGAGGCTCGTCGCAGTCGTGACAGGGCTACTCCCTCGAACGTTGACCGGGTTCTGCTGGCGGTACCGTTGCTGTAGGGCCCGTTCAATAGCTGTGGCTTCTTTCGTGAACTCAGCTACTGTTGTTGGCGGATTTCTCACAAGCCCAGCAAACAGTTGCTCCTTCACGCCTCGCATTAGATACCGCAGCTTCCTGTCTTCCGGCATCTCGGGATCCGCCCTGCCGAAAAGACGGGTCATGTCCTCGGCGAACATAGCGACGCTCTCGTTTGGTTTTTGAATTCGAGCTTCCAAGAGACGTTGCGCATTCTCCTTTCTGTCAAGACTACTGAAGGTGTCAATCAGCTGGTTGCGGAAGTCATCCCACGTAGCCATGCTTCTTTCCCTGTTGATGTACCACGTCTGGGCGTTGTCTTTCAGGTAGAAGTACACATTCGCGAGCTTGTCTTCTGGGGTGGCCCATTGGTTGTACTTCGCGCAGCGTTCGAACTGGTCCAGCCAGTTTTGTGCATCTTCATAGGTCTCACCATGAAAGCAGTCAGGAATCATGGGATTCTGAAGTGTCATGTGCGATGTAGCTGCAGTGGCCATGGTGGTTGAAGGAGGCAAGCGATTGCTGGCAGTTTCTAGAAAGGGATTGAGCTCGGGAGCTAGGCCTCGCAGACGGCGGCTGGAACGGTGGACTGTTGTGTCGACGGGTGGTAGTGATTCCGGGCTTGAATGTCGGGTCCGCGAAGGGGTTCCAAGCATGAAGACGTACCCAGCACCTCCACCAGTGTGACGACGCGAGATTGACGAGCACACAAAGCGCCTCAAACAAATACGATTTATCGATCGCAGGAAACAGACTGCAACGACTTCTTCGTCTTTTGCCCTCGGCCAAGGACACTCGCGCTGCTTCGTTGTCCTCACCACTGGCACATACGCGCGTCAATATATATATATATATATATATATATATATATATATATATATATATATATATATATGGGATATGGCACAACGGGAGCGTTGTCAACAAGGATAAATATATTTATTTCCCAACAGTTTCGGGAGGGGACCTCCCTTCATCAGGGGATGAGTTATACTGACATGAGCTTCCAAACTTCCTTGCTGCCGCGTCCCTCTCGCCTTGAAAGACGTTTCCGAGAGTGAGAGGGAACTGGAAAAAGGAAAAAAACAAAAAAGGGGAGAAAAAAGACGAAAAAAGAAAGAAAAGAAAGAAAGTAAAAAAGAGGAAGAACCACTGTCAGCACTGAGAACGAAGCCAACTGTCCGTCTACATCCACCTACGGTTCATATCACGTGCTGTTCAGTTCTTGGCATGTGTCGGGCCACCCAAGATTGTCGTCGCGGTGCCGGGAGGGTCCGGGACGGCGTGCCTATAGAAAGGGGTTTCCCCGTAATTGGTCGTTCGGCGGGCGGCGGGCGGTGTGTGTAAAGGAAAGGTTTCTCGTTAATGGGTCGGTCGGCTATTTACCTTTAATCTTCGTCCGTTTCCCTTCAACGGTCATGAAGTGGTAGGCGAACGTAAACACTTTGTATGTGCATGTGGAAAAAAAAAGTAGAAGAAAGGACAGTGTACACGTACGAGTCAGTCAGAAAAAAGCATGGTCTCCAGCTATCAATCTTTGTCACCAATTTTCTCCTGGCTTACTTCTCGGAGGCAGTTGAGTTTTCCGGGGTCCTCGTTGATACCGGCTGCTAATGTACGAAATTTGAAAATAAAATATGCCTCACGCTGTTCGCGCTCGCGTCTGTTTGAAAAACCGGACTGCAAAAGAGTTACGCTAATATTTTCAAAACTGTGGTTTGCATAACTGAAAGCCTTAATTGTGACTCCAGTAACGTAATATATATATATATATATATATATATATATATATATATATATATATATATATATATATATATATATATATATATATATATATATATATATATACTCGATTACGAAGGGGTTTTACGACATTGTGCGTGAATGATCATCAGATAGTTCTATAGTACATCCTATGACGTCAGGAAAACCAATGTTCAGTTTCTTTTTAACCGCGTTTGATATCCAACAGCTGTCCCGAGAAAAATTGACAATAATGATAATAATGATTGATGATTTTTAATGTTTGAAATCTACGATTAGATTATGAGACGCCGTAGAAGAGGGCTCCGGAAATTTTGACCACCTAAAGTTCTTGACGTGCACCTATAGAAGGGGCCATGACACCCAATTTTCGATGATATTCTGATATATGGATTAGCGCTTGTACTCTCACAAATGAGCCACACAATTTTAGAGCATTTGCTCAAGCGCTTAATTTATTTTCGAATATTTTTAAAGAACGCGAGGAGCCTGAGGGTCGGGCAACACTACTGGCACCCTCACGAGCCGTGACGTAACAAGCAGCTAGTTGTACAGGTGTCTGCGTTCCGACAAACGATATTGTTGGGGTCAGCTGCACGTGAATTGAATTGAACGGTCTGCAAAGGCCGAAACTTTGGTAGAAGACAGCTGCTCCTTGTTGCACGTGACGCCACACGAGGTAAGCAACAAGACGGTCGCCGGCGGTGGCCATGGTTTTCAGCCGGCGACTTCTATGCCTTCTTTTTTGCTGAAATGTTCTTTCCCTGCACGCGTTTGAGATTTATAGACACGCAATAGACCATCTACTTTTCACTGAAAATCACGAATTGATGGGCCACCGGGTCATGGCCCTTTCAAACAAAGTGCACGGGCCCCAACATTTCGCCTCCATAGAAACGCGGCCGCCGCTGCCGGGATTCGATAACACGACTTTCGGGTCGGACGTCGAGCATTGCGACTACTACACCAACGCGGTGCGTCGTGCTTTGTATAAATGTAACTCTGAAAACTTCCATGTCCTTCCTCATTTATTCCTCCTCCTCCTCCTGAAAGGGTTTGAAATAAAGATGTACACCGTTTCTCTATTCCAGAGCGCTTATTTGCACTTCTATACCTTACCTGTACCTGTACATAATTCGTTTGTATCGATTTGTGTCAATTTACACGGTCCTTCGAGTGTGTAGAATACACATGCGAAAATTTCCAATACGAGCGTATGCGGCCTTGCGAAGATTGAACCCCCCCCTCCCACACCGCTTCTACCCTCTTTATGCGAATAATAAATAGCGATATTACACATGAAGTGTGTGTCTCTTAGAGCTGTCTATGCCCCCGGCGATATTGAAAGCCAACGCTTACCAACAGCAACAACAGCAAGCGGTTTCAGTCATTGAGCGATATAACGGCGCAAAAAAATAATAATAAAGTATCTGAGCAACAAGCTCATTTGAAAGCAACAAGCTCAAGTGAAAGTAGCTGAATAACAAGCTCAACCTCAGCAAAAAGTTCAATTTCCCGTCGTTCCGAGAATTCTAACAGTAAATACTGTCCAGCTTTTGACAAAGCTTCGTGCACTATTCATGTTAACATTAGCACGCTTAAGATAAATGTCCGCGAACACGAAATCACGTAGGTTTCCGTAATGCCCATGGCTGGCTTACCTTTACTCGTTGCAAGGCCCATTTCCGTTGGATGCGAGGCGTGCTTTCAGCCCGCGCCAGTCAGCAAACTATTTAATCGGTGCCATTGCCAATAAACATACCCAGATTCATCGTCCAATCACCGAGAATAGAGGGCCTGCTGTCGCCACACCACACTACAATCCGCACCATCGAACCACAAAGCCGACGCCGTCCCCCAAGCTCGCGTCACTAGCAGCGGCTAAAAATTCTCTTCGCCGCTGGACCATAGTTCAGTGCAGGACACAACTCTCACGTTGACCTCGGCTCAGGCGTGGCTGAACGTGCGCAAGAACAGGCACGTGACGCAGCACATATATCAGCATATACTGCATGTGACGCTGCATATGCTGATAAGCCGAGTGACGCAGCACAAGTATCACTATTGTTATCTTGGCGCAGCACTTCCAAGACAGGAAATTGTGCGATATTGGCAGTCTGTTTAGCACAGGCGAAGGTCATGTGCTCTGACGCGTCATTTGTTCAAGGCACACTTGAGAGAAATAAGACTTCTCGCGTATTAGTAAATTACAATTTCACAATAATTAAAGCACTAATCTTACCGCAAGAGCATGCTTGGTAGGCGAGAAAACACACGGAAAAAAATTGCCCGCAGCTTCCCTCAGGGGAACACTGAGGAGGATGCGGAGCATATAATTGGTTAACGGGGTGTTAAAGTGCGACTTACTTGGGTCGATGGCTAAATTGGTTAACGTGGTTGTGAAATGGGGTGTTAAATTGCGACTTACTTGGGTCGATGGCTAAATTGGTTAACGTGGTTGTAGGAGGGGGTGTTAAATGAGTGAACACGTACACACGTATGCGAAAGGGCGGCGCTGGTCGAAGGGACGTCGATCATTGTGTTTGTGGATTCGTTGGAATTCATTTCACCGCGACCTTGGACGTCGACGCGCCGTACAAACCAACCGACGAGCGGCAACTGAGCGAGCGAGCGCCGACCTTGAGTATATATACAGCGCGACGGCGCATGCACTGTCAGCTGTTGAATGTTCTCGAAGCGCGACGGCGCATGCGCGTCCACTGGAGAATCAGGAGAATTGTAGAATGTTCTCGAAGGGGAGAAGCGCGCGCGGCACAGATGGTGGGTGACGGTGCATGCGCGCGTCAGCTGTCGAATGTTCGAGAAGGGGGAGAAGCGCAACGGCGCATGCGCGCGCGTCAGCTGCCGATGTTCTCGAAGCGCGACGGCGCATGCGCGCGCGTCAGCTGCCGATGTTCTCGAAGCGTGACGGCGCATGCGCGCTACATTATACAGCTAGCGAATGTTCGTGAAGAGGAGAAGCGCACGCGGTGTGTATAGGTGGAAGGGTGCACAGATGGTGGAGGAGTGAAGCGCGCGCGGTGTGTAGAGTAGGAAGGGATGCACAGATGGTGGAAGAAGGAGGAGGAAGCTTGCGGACGGCGCCGCACTACAAGCCTCGAGTATTAGATGCTCCTATCTAAAAACGCGGGTAGCGACACAAACCTCCAATTTCCGCACTAAACGCCATGACGTCCTAGTTTTTGACAGCATCTGCTAGGTCATCTGCAGTTCTTAACTGGTAAAAATGAAGTCCATTGTCATCCCAGGGGGTCATGGACACAACGTACCAAGTTTCAGGAAATTTTATTTGACCCAATGCCGCCAAAGTGCGAGGTATGCACTTTAAAATTTATGACGTCACGTGCCAAAGTTTCAGCGCGAAATTAAAAAAAAATTCCTTGTTTCTTTTCTATTAATTTACCTATGATAGTGAAATTAACATTAGAATTCTCAGAGTACAATTTGCCAAGCTAAGCAGATAAATTGTCTCACTTTGGTGTTTCTTCAAATTACTGCTTTTTTGTGCCATTCCTGTTGAGGAAAAGACGCCGGTCGCCTAAATTACAGCGGGACTGTATATGACTATCTCCTGAAAGATTGCGTCAGCGATGGGGGGGGAGGGGAGGGAGAAAGAGACGGAAAGGTAAGGAAATGGGGTTTGAAGGGCACGATACTGCCTCTCATGTGAGGACATCTGAACTAAACGTTTGCAGGACAGACCGACGCACAGAAAATTTTTCAACGCGCCTCACCACAAGTGCTCCCTCGCCACCACTTATGCCTCTTTGACAAGTACTGCGGCACTTCCCACCAATCACTGTTGCCCTTTGGCTCATAACTATTGTTGGGGTTCAACGTCCCAAAACCACCATATGATTATGAGAGACGCCGTAGTGGAGGGCTCCGGAAATTTCGACCACCTGGGGTTCTTTACTGTGCACCAAAATCTACACACACGGGCCTCAAGCACTTTCACCCCTATCAAAAATGCGGCCCCCGCGGCTGGGATTCGATTTCACCTTCTGCAGGTCAGCAGCCAAGTGTTTCAGCAACTCGACCACTATGGTGGGTGTGGCCCTTTGCCTCGTGACACGAAGATGGAGCTGGCATTGTTATCAGCAGTTTCCCTTTTACCTCGCTATGGGAAGGGCGCGTGTTATTCACTCGGAAGACGAAAGGTTCAGGTTGCAAACGACTTGAAACCGAAGCTTCAGACATCTATCCTCACAGAAGTGGAAGGGCCCTGAATATGTCAATTTATAAGCCATATAGGCGGTTTTCACTTTAAAATGTGACGGTTGTACTGTAGTGGCTGCAGTGCGACCAGAGTGCATAGTCATGAATGGCTAGCGGCCTTGTTGCAAGACATCAGACAGAAGTGTGATGATCAACAGTTCATGACGTGAGTTCGTTAAAGAAACTTAGTGGCTCAGCTCGGCTATGCCAGGATATATGTAGCGCGCAGCTGCGGACGAACGGACAGGCAGACTTGCGATCGAGCTCACGCGAGACACGTGCCTTCAGGAGCTTCCAGGCCTTCTCTGGCGCGCCAGCTGGGTGCCGTGTGACGTCACTGTCTCCTCGCACATGTGAAGCACGGCTCTCAACAAGCTACGCGAAGCTGCTCAACCTCGGCCAGTGTAGCTTACTCTGCAAAACCGTTGCGCCCTTTAGACTGTGTTTTTGTTTCACACGAGCAGTCACCATCAACCTCGCATGTCTTTGCATGCTTGAACACCACGCGCACGGTACTTTCCAATCACGAATGGCGGGCGCAGCACTCGTCTCTGCTCGAATCTGCGAGCCAACTTTCAATTCGGCTTGTGAATTCCCCTTTTGCAGGGGCTGAGCGACAAGAGCGATGGGAGGCTACTTTACGCAGCTCACAACTGGACGACTAACTCCGGATCGTACGCTGGGTCATATGGGCCGCCCAAGCGCCCGAACTTTCGCCCCCTAGAGCTGCCTGAAGGCTCATCATCTTCTTTTTCCCTGACCCAATCGCCCCCTCTCACCTGACCCATATTGGCGTCATTAAAGTTGCTTTCTCCTCCTGATAGGAAAAAAATACCCGATCTCCCCTAAAAGGGAACCATGAGGGGATGATGCGAAGCAGCATTGGGGGTGCGCACCAAGATTACGTTTACGTTCACTCGGCGTTTGTTAGTGTGTGCGGTTTGTATTTAGTGCTTCGGGTCGCTCCAGTTGTCTCGAAAGCCTCACTACCCTCGCCGCAGACGCGTTGTCTCTCTGGAGCGGAAGCGGTAGCTCGACGCCGACACTTTGCTTCGACGTCGGTGTTCCGGACCTCGGGGGTTTGGAGCTCGACGCCGACGCTTGGCTTGCGCTTCCCAAGCCTGGAGTTTGGAATCACTTTGCCTGCGCATGCGTTCGCATTCGGCATCGCGAGCCCTGCGCTGTTGCTGCTGCTCCAAGGCGATCTTGGCAGAAAGGTTGGAGTACTCGTGCAACTGGCGCCGACGTTGACATTACAACACATCTGAATGGGAGCGAAGCGAGAATAGACAGTTATAGTTTAGCGTTAGCGTGATAGCGTAGGTTAAGAGAATACCGCTACCGTGCGGCAATCGTTCGTTGTAGGCAGCGTCTTGTAGTTTAAGCGAAATAGCGCTTACGTGGTTTTTGTGCCCCAAGTGGGATGGTGGCGCCACCTATTAGATGGTTAATAAGTTAAACAGTGAAAATGAAAAGAAAACGAGAATGTTTGCCTATGCCACCGCGCGAAGCATTGTTAGAAGTTTATTTTTGTGATATTAAAAGTAAATAAATATGAACCACGTACACAACGCGAAAACATCTACTTGCCCATTTGTTTATATTGGTCTTGTAGTTAGGCCTAGGCACGTTCGAAATGGAAAGCTATCTCAAAAACTACGCCAACTTATCCGTAATACTCAGTTATCGAAGCTAACTGAAGGCAAGCGAAGCCACTTTGAACAGTCGTTTGCTGCGAACAAGGTGAATCTTTCAACAACTACGCTAAAATCACTTCGAAGCGGGCGTCCGAGAGCGCCGCCATGTTTACGCACACTATGTGCACCTATCCTACCTTAAATCTGAAAAATACCGCGCGTACGGTAAGCGGTACACGTAACGTACGTATTTGCGCATGCGCACTTCGATTCCGGTATCACGGTACGCCCGGTATCACGGTAAGCCCGGTATACTATAACTCTCTAATGACAACAGCCGACCGAATGCACGCGCGTATATGAAATGGGGTAAGAGGAGGAAGAAGTGGGTTCACAGGAAGCAGCACGGGCGAAGGAGAGAAGGTGACCGAACGCCTGCCTAGGGGAGGAGAGTGGAAGAGAGAGTGGGCGCATGCACAGTGGAGCGCAGACGCCACTAGATCAATGTCACTCATAAGACGCTCCGCATCTACCTCAGATGCCGATTGCACTGAATTTTCAAGGAAGGTTTAGAAAGCAAGGACGTCTTACACATATTGTAGGATATAAGTACCCCAAATGTTTACAGTGCAATTCGTAGTCGGGCCTGTAAGTAGTGCAGACATGAAAAGAAAAGCACGAGAGCAGGTGCCTAATGATTTTTTATTATGATGTGGTGATGCCTGTTTCAGCTCTGTGATCTGAAAAAAAAAAAAAACACAATAAATGTCACCGTCAGTCACTGAATCCCGACGCCATAGAAGGCACAGCGCAATAAAACTCACTCTATTTCTATTTATTCCGAAAGAAAAAAATGCTGCAAGCAGCGAACACCGTTGTTTTCGCATTTGTCTCGTCAGTTTTAGATTTTATATGCATCACCAAATTCCTCAGTTATATCACTAATACTGGAACACAAAATGGCGTGACGTAACTTCGCAATTGATATGGTAATCGACGCTGCCCACTTTCGTGCCTTGGTCGCAGCTCCCTCTTTTCGTACTACCAATCTCAAAGACTACTCATATGAATACATAGAATGCCCTACAAAATTGTGAGCATCGCATCCCTGCCATGTTTCACATGTCACCTATACTTGAACCTCCTAGACCGACAATGAAAATCAAAGCAGCACAGCACATGTTCGAAAGCGGGACCAAGCGGTGAAGTCCTCAACATGCTTGCCAAGTGTATATAATAACTTTTTTAACTGTTTTTAACTCAGCATGCTTGCCACTGTAATAAACTAGCAGGCGTGTACCTATGTAGTTAGCTTAGAACTTAACAAAATTTTCCTGGAAACTCAAGTATGAATTTTCATTTATGAAGCCAAAAACACATTTGAAGTACTCTTGGTGAGAAGCTAGAATCATGAAACCAATGCCAGGAGAAAATCTTCAAAATTATGTTAGCAACCAAAACAAAACGGTTTCTATTTTCTCAGCAATGATTGTAAGGCTTAATTTTGAGAGATAACCACCCTGCCCTCTCCTACCTGAAGCGCATGACACCCGCTATGAGGCCAGTAGTGTCGCGAAGGTCAGGTATCCCGTGTGGCCCGGAATCTGCAAGGAAGGTATGGCCGCCTGGAAGCAGAAAACCTGGTTCGCAGAACCCGGGTCTTCCTGGTGGCCGCGACGCTTCTTGCCTCGGTTCGTATTGTCGGTAGCTTTGGCTTCGCCTTCAGCTCCGCCTTCGGCTTCGGCTAGAGATTCGGACGGCTCCTCCACACCGGTCATTGCATCTCCCTCTGTAGTTCCAAGTGTCTTGGCCGTCGCATGCTGGGAAATATTGCACGTCGCGTTTAGGTATAGGGTTTCGGCATGTCGCAATTAAAAGGAGAAACAATTTTTGCTCCGAGTGCTTGGTTGTTTATTTTAATGCGATCATGCAGGCTTCGCCGACAAAAAGTGTTAAGCGTGTTAATATCACTCGGCACAAGCGCTGGATTGTTTGGGAAACTTTGCTGTTGTTTTAGACTGTTCTGAAAAGAGTGCGCGCACAGCCAAGTAGCTGAGATTATTCAGGAGTTAACGCGAATGAAACGCTGTAATGTTCAATGACTGCATGTATAAAATACGTCATTTTTTACCGACGATCATAGTATCGATGAATCATGATTGCTCTCGCCGACATTACTGAGCGCTGAATGTTATACTTCCCACCTAAAGTTGGCCGAATAGACAGTTAGTTCCTAACCAGGCTGAGAATTTTTTTTCTTCCACCCTCAGAACCACGTGACAATATCAACTCTAGAAGACGAGAGGATAAAATTGTAGATCTAATTTCATAAGACATGCCAGCAACAACAACAGCAGTTGTGGCCGACGGAGGTGACATAACCAAAGCCCGTATACTGTGCACATTGAACCCAAGATTGCCCAAATTACCTGGAGCGCTCCATTACGTCACCTCTCATTCTTAGCCATTTTAAAGGGTCCCTGAAACTGGTTTGTCACATTCAGTTTTTGATTAGACCAATACTGAAGCGAGTCATTGGTACCATAATTCAATCGAACTCCCCCCCCCCCCCTTATTAACGGAGCTACGAGAAATAAATAGGTACCCTCCTACTCCGCTCCGCCTTTCACCCTCAACAACCTCAACTCTTACTTCGCGCGCTCGGGCTTGAGCTCCCCCTTCACAGGGCCCGTGCGACGCGTTCCACAGTCAATCAGACGAGCTACCACGATGACGTAAAGTAGCCAGAGCATGTCGCTCTGTGAATGGGCGGTTGAAAATGTGTTCGGCCGAGTCGCAGCGATTCGCAGCTTTAAAGCTTAAACTTAAAGCTGCGAAAGCGTTGTATTAAATGACACAGTTTGCGCAGAGAGATCAAATTGGTCAAATAAATAAATGACCCCTGGAACTTGGTCTACCGGCTCAGTGTGTGTGTACAGAATCGTCAAAACCATTTCAGGATCCGTTAAGCGCGTCAAACCCCAATACATCAACCTACCAACTAATTGTAGTCCAACTGTCCGCCCTTCCAGAAAGTAAATTATTCATACTGGTTCCTTGAAGCAAGATTATGTGGCGTACCCACCACGAAATCACATCCTAGCCACTTACCTCTTTCTTCGGTGCCTGTCCCCCGGATGGTACCCTGCATTTGTCCCGGATGTCGGCCATGAACACTTGCTTCATCTCGTAGGGCCGCTCGAGGCACTCTAAGGTGACGACGTCCACGAAACCCCGGCCACGCAGCGCCTCGCAAGTGCGCTGCACTTGTTCCACGCACGGCGAAAAAGAGCAGAGGCGCCCCCCTGCAGAAGAGACACGCAGAAAGCGTGGTCAGTTAGAGAAACGCAGCGCAGGCGACTAAGGCTTTTATGCGCCAACCACAGGGTGATAAAGTTGTGTCATTCTGACAAGTAAGGCACGTGCTGTGAGATTTAAAGGGACACTAAATAGAAACAATTTGTTAATTTAGATTGATAAACTGCACTCTGAGAACTCTGTCAGAAGTTTCACTGTAACAAATTATTTATTAGCGGAGAAAATCGACGTTGAAGTGTCATTTTTAAATTTAGCCCCGAAGTCTTAGCATGTGACGTAAGAAATTCCACAATGTATCTTTCGTATTTTCGCGACACTGGCTCGATGAATAAGACTTCGTATGCTAAGTCAATGGCACCCACAGATTAGAATTTACTTCAACTTCACCGATCAGAACCTACGTAGGATCCAGTAGAGGCGCTCAAAAATTGACGACATCACAGTGATTGCTGCGGGAATCTCAAGATGGCGCCTCCACCCGCAGTTTCGCAGCGCACGTTTTCTAGCTTACCAAGAGTCAAGTCGCAGTAAGAGTGTTTTCTTTTCTGGGGGGGGGGGGGATCGTGAAATTGTATTTCAATAATACACTAAAAATGATTTTGCTTTAGTGCCCCTTTAAAGGTTATGAAAAAAAAACTTGAGCAACTTGATTGATTGTGATGATATGTGGGCTTTAACGTCGCAAAACCACCACATCATTATGAGAGACGCCGCAGTGGAGGGCTCCGTTAATTTGACCACCTGGGGTTATTTAACATGCACTCAAATCTGAGGACACGGGCCTACAGCATTTCTGCCTCCATCGAAAATGCGGTTCAGTAGTCGAGTACCTAAGCCACTAGAAGACCCCGGCGAGCAACTTGAGTAACTTAAAAACTGATCACGTCAGTCAGAGGCACCAGAACATCACCTCGTAAATGTAACCTCGGCTTAGGTGGTATGTGTTGACTGCCCAGTGCGGAAGTATTTTTATCCATACGTGTCGGCATCCAGACACACAATTAAAGTGTCTATTACTGCTAGTGCTTCACGAAAATTATAGAACGCCATCTCTTCCTCTTCTATTAGGAAGTATTAGTGATTGATAAACGTGTGGTCTGTTGGAAGCCCGACAGCTTTCCGACCCCCATGGGTCCTAAAGGTCTGAGATACCTTCGAGGTGCCAGAAAAGCCAAAGTAACTAAGTATATAACACGGCAAAGTGTTCCCTCAAAACAGAATGTGTTCAATTCGCAGTAACACGTCCCTTACGTGAAGTGTGAAAGAAGGTATGGAGTGTGAATGAAGACACAGGGGTGGTCCACTGGGACAGCCAGTGTTGCTATTTTTGGTGCAAGAAAAGGTACTGTTATTTTTGGTGCAAGGAAACGTGCGGCAAAATAGCAAAAGTAAATTGCCTCATGATTTCTCATCGTCCACAGTACATGAAGCTCCACTGCTCCAGTATATTTGTTTTTTTTCTCAGACGCCTAATTTCTAAGTTGCAAAACAGCCATTTGGGCTAATTGATAACAGTTCAATGTGAATGCAAGAAGTGGGGGCAGGACGAATCAGGGACAGGAGAAGAGAAGGACCAATCAGGCGCCTGTGTTCTTCTCTTTTTAAGACCCTGTGACGTGCTGCGCTTCACGTATTGCCTTCACATAATCTTTAAGTACCTATGTTATCCATCATTAGCTTACCTTATATGCATGCGAGCGCGTTCCCACATGTCAGCGCTTCAGTGATTATATGTTTTCCGGCCAATATTTTCCTCTAGAGTCTACATCAACTCTAAGATTGCCACCCCAAGAGCAGGTGCAGTTTCGTAGTGTATAGATGGCGCCAGTGTTCCCGTGGTGATTCCACGAGACATCTTCTTGCCCAGAGAAAGAGGAACTCGTGTAAAGGGCGACTTACCAGGTTTGACAATTTTGAGCTGACAAGCGCAATGCGTAGACGAGGCTATGACGATCGCGTCTGCCAAAGTTTGCAACGCTACGCGCGGAAGTGGGTCAAATTTAAAGATGAACACTGCCCCCCCCCCCTTTTGCCTGCGCGCACCCAGAGAATGACGGCATGACGTGCGCGTACAAATGGCCCTACGTACACGGCAATGCAGTGACGTTGGTCCTCCACGTAGACGACACTGCTCTGACGTTGCAAACAGAGAAACGTGACATGGCGAAAATTATTAAACACAACATGCATAGTTTATTTATTTGTTGCTTGAAGAGATTATTAAAGCTCTAAATAAATAATGAGACACGATAAGGAAATGTGAGCGTCTCTTTTCTATTTTTCTCTTGTGAATTTCAAGGAGATGCGGGGCGAATGTGTCGGCGTTTCGCGTGCGTTCGTGCACCCGCGGTCAGAACATCGAGCAGACCACTGCCGTGGAATGCTCCTACACGTTCGCGCTCTCATTGTGCTCGTATCTGATTCTCAAAAAGAAAAGAAGAAAAAAATGGCAGCATATCCATGGAGTGAATGATGGACAGTGGGGCAAAGCATCCGTCCATCCATTCATTCTTGATTCCGTCCGTCGATGCGGCAGTCTGTGTGACCGTCCGTGCGTGCATCTGTTCGTGCGTCCGCACGTCCATCTGTGCGTCCGTCCCTGCATTCGTGCATGCATCCACCCCTCGCTGCGTCCGTCCATGCGTCCATCCGTCGGTGCAGCCATCCAAGAGTCCGTCCATGCATCTGTCTGTGTGTCCGTTCGTCCATCTTTTCAACATTCCAAGTACCACCATCTTGCATCTTTTTATCATAAATTCCCGATATAGAAGCACCGACATCCAGCGGACATTCCAAGGACTAAACGAGAGGTGACACACGCACACTTTCTTACGGCTTGCGCTTCGTGTCTACTTCTCACCTTTAACCACCTCGACTTCATGGTATATACTAGTTCACTGTATTCACGGCACTGCGGCTCAACGCTCGCTAAACCTTTCTAAAACCAAGAAGCTTACGCCGGGCGAGTATAACGTAGCAACCCTTTCTTGTCAGACAGTGCTCAATGTACATGCCAATGGCTGCTAATAGGGAATGAGAGACAGGAAAATTCGGCTTTTAGTTACCGCGCACCCTACGAATTTTTTACTGTTCAACAACGCACAGGTGAAAAATCTCCCACCGCCACCACCTTGCAGGTCAAAAAGCAAGACTGGTTACACACTACTACTACGACTATGAGGGACGAACGGGTGCCGCTATAAGGAGCTTCGCCCCTAAAAAGTGAGCCCCGTAACTGTCTGCATCAGAGTACAACACCTCTACAGTAGCTCACGAGGGATGGGGTAAAGAGGGATTAAACGGATACGAATAAAGGTAGAGAGATAGAGAGGGGGAAGGATAGAGCGAGGCGCAGGGACAGCGAACGACATAAAACGACGCAAGTAAAGAGGGGATAGGAAAGATGTACACGGTCGCAGGAGCCCGAAGACAGGGCACCACTCAGCGAAAACTCTTGTTGGCGGCAGGAGATGGCGTAGGGCGAGCCAGTCGGCCAGAGCTGCGCTGTCGTCGGATATCGCGGGGGCACGAAATCCAGAGAGCGAGTCTCTCATTGTGTTCATCTATTCTACCGGGTCTAAGCCAGCGTTTCCAAACCATATTACAGAAACAGGCAGAAGACCACAAAATAATGCTGGTCAACAAAGCAACGCCGCTCGTGTGCTAGAGGGTTTGACTTGTTTTGGCACGTCATGCGTACGTGACCTCTTGGTCGGATGCCGGAGCGGGTGGGGAAGAGATTTGGCTTGCGAAGGCTACGCAGAGGAGCAGCAACGGTTTCAAGCGTCGAGGAAGGAAAAAACTTAGGAGAGGCCCTGACGTCACTCGTTGTGAAGCCGTGGTGAAGCCGGAAGTCGGCCATAATGACTGAGCAAATTATCCTCTCTTGTTTACATCCGAATGTAAAGCAGAAGGCGCGACACTCTCTCCGGCTCGGAAAGCACGTGGTCTACGCAGCGCGCGTATCGTGACGATCCGAAACTAATAGTACGGTGCTCAACAGTCTGGGCCAGAGCGACAGCTTCGGCGAAATCATTTAGGGCGAGTTTTAGGAGCGAGTAACAGCTCGCCGACAATGAAGCAAGTACAAAAGAACGCGTGCTAGATGCACTGACAATGGCGAGTGTTTTCACGTCATTAATTCACGCACTGTACAGACATCACGATCTGTAATGCGCCTTCTTTTGCGGCTGCATTCCCAAACGAGGCCGACGCATCACCCGGCCAATGTGCCCGTGTTCCACGCGAGACTCACCGGCGTCGCATTCTGCGACCGTGGTGATCTGAGCACGATGCAAGTGACACGTGAACACGGTTGCTCTAGCGGATTACAATGCTGGGGGCGAGTATAACAAGTGGAACAGAAAAGGTGTTTCATCACGCACATGCAAGTTGTTACTGTACACATACCGAACACGAAACTATGCCTGTGCACATGGTCTTCATCGCGCCTTGCGGAGAACAAGTTTCGTCCATTGCGACAAACAGGAGCAATGCCCTACCGTCACTGACCTGCAAGGCGTTCATAGCCCTTCTGGTTCGTCATGGCGACCAACGCATTTTCACTGAACACTTCAAATGCTTCCTCTGCGTCATCCGCCGCACGATACATAGATATGCGCTCGTTCTACACACTGTTCAGGCCCCGTGGTGGACGAAAGGTTTTGTTAACATTGCTAAGAGTACAGTAACTGCCAGGAGAACACTGCATAACCAACAACGCGGTGCAGAGCACAGATATTGTCCGCCACGGCTCAGCACGAGACTTTCGGAGGCACACATGCCACCGCCAGTCGAGGCCGCTCACTGCTAGACCAGCTACACTGCGCAACACGTAACCATAGCAACGCCGCCATTGTGCCCAATGAATATGGCCACCTTTATGTCACTTCCTCCATACTTTTCACGTATAGCGTGCCGGCTAGGCATGTCCTCTTCTATCTTTTCTTCCTCCGTGGTTTAAAGCTCACCTCCTCTCATCCTCGTTTGGCATCGCTTAAAAAAACCCGTTTTCTCCGCGCATGATGAACCAATTAAATAAAATGGGGGATTCAATGTACAGTGGGAATCGATGATATGCGAAGCAGGAATGAGAAAGGTGATATATAACTTTAAAATCAGCACAACAATACGAGGTGGAGGTAACTAAATGATGCCGTACATGACTTCCGTGTCATGATTGTCGGATGTGTCGTTTATCTTCGTCATCTATTCACGTCACGTGATAACAAATTTAGTATTTGTGGAGCTAGCGAAACGCCCGCGAGCACGCTATGAGCCTGGTATGTTGTCATGTTCTTACATGACATGCGTGTCAAGATTATCATGTTCCACCACTTATATACTTCGTGATCTATTGACGTCACGTAACGCCAAAATTGGTATATGTGGAGCTAGCAAAACGGCCACGAGCGTATCATGAAGGGCCCAATATACTCCAATGTAGCGTTGACACGCGCGCACGCTGGGCACAGCAACGTTACGTTTGCAAAACGCGAGCACTCTATAATCTGACGTCAGGCACGACCGGTGCGACCAGTGTCCGTAGGCGAGGCCCGACGGCAACCGGCGCGAAATGCGACATGCTGCATTTCGTACTGATGCGTTACCCAGACAACACTGTGTCCCCCTCTTTTCGTGGCGCAGGGGCGCCGGACACGCTGAAACACACATGGGTCTAAGCAATGCAGCATGGCGCGCGCCTCCGAGTATACGTCAGGACCGGTGCCTGGCGTTGCAACGTTGGCGTGACGCAACAAATTAACGCCGGCGAGTACACGCACCGCGTTGCGTCGAAATGTATTGGTACCTTGACTGTGGCATGTAGTCATGTTCACGTGGCACGTACCTCATGATTATGTTTGCACCAGTCGCATACCTTCGTCATCCACTGACGTCACGTAATACCAAATTTGGCATATGTGAAGCTTCGAGATGGCGTTGAGCGCATCATGAGTGTAGCATGTAGTCATGTTGTTACATGACATGCATCTTTTTTTATGCATCTGACATGCATCATCTTTGTATGTGTCATTTACCTATGTCGTCCCTTCCCGTCATGTAATACCGAGTTTGGTACATGTTAAGCTAGCGAAACGGCTGCGAGTGCATCATGAGCGTAGCATGTAGTCATGTTGTTACATAACACGAATCTCCTGTTTATCATGTTTGCACAGGCGTAATACCTTTGTCATCTATTTACGTCCCGTAATACGAAATTTGGTATAAGTGAAGCTAGTGAAACGGCCGCCGGCGCATCATGAGCGTGGCATCTAGCCATGTTGTTACATGACACGCATCTCATGATTTTCATGTTAGGGTCTTTCGCTTGTGTTCGCTGTTATGAAGCGCGCCTCCGACGACGTTACGAAGGGCCCCACGAATCTCGCCGCTGAATCCACTGTTACGAAAGACGGCGACGCCAACACGGTCCCGAAGGTGCCACTGCTTCGAACTCTGCCAAGGTCAACAGCCGTTTGGTAGCGTGGATTTCTCAGCTCGCGACTGCTTCTGAGCAGAGCTGATAGACGAGCGGACGAGACGACGGTGAGTTAACAAGGTTTATGTACAACAAAGAAAGAGAGGCGTTACGAATTCGGCACTGGGGCCGACAGTTTAGGAGACTCGAAGAGCCGAGCTCTCTTCTCTGACACATAGATCTACTGCTCCCGACGCGCCGCAGGGCTTCTTTTATATGCACCGGGTGGATTTTTCGCATAACCAAATGTCCAACTAGAAGCGCCGTTGGTCTTGAGGCCAGAATCCTCCAATGGGGTCGCCGCTGGGCCACGTCATTCTCATCCAATACGGCGCCGCTGCACTTGACGCATGGCGGCACCTATGGACGAGTGACGTCGCCCCGCGATGCGTAAGAATCGCCAGATAGAAAGGCGCCTCTTTCTGCAACGGGCTCGTGGGCTGAGGCGCCTTTCTGGCGCGCGACAGAAAGGCGCCGCCGCGTGATGACGCCGTTGAGTTGTTCGCGTCAGGCGTGCTGGCCTTGACACAGATTGCCTTTTTCAGAAGCATGGATGTTCGATATGGACTCGCAGGCATAACATCGCGATGCAATCATGTCATGCCATAACAGTTTTGCAACATGATATGTGAACAAAACCACCGCAACAGCTGCAGGAACATGAAATGTGAATCATGACATTCATGACTTATGTCAAGATCTTCATGTTATGACTAATCAAATATGTTCGATGATCTTCATGTTATAACTAATCAAATATGTTCGTCATACAGTCATGTTATGTTGTACCAAGTTTGGTATCGATACCATTATCGAAACGGCCAGGACAGCTAAAAGTCGTAGGCGGATGGATGGATGGATGGATGGATGGAATGGATGAATGGACGGACGGACGGGCGGATAGATAGATAGATAGATAGATAGATAGATAGATAGATAGATAGATAGATAGATAGATAGATAGATAGATAGATAGATAGATAGATAGATCCGCTCAATGTCCCTCGCCGAAGTTCGCTAAGAAATGCTTTGGATTTAAAATTTTTCTGGCAAGACGTTCCTCATCAGACACTCAACAACTTCCACTGTCTAACTAAAATTTCGTATGGGGCCAGGTGAGTGGCCCTTTAACAGCACAACAGTTTTAGGGGCGGCACCCGTTCGTCCCTCGAAGTTGTAGTAGTAGTCTTAGTGTGTAACAAGTGCTACATTTTGACCTCCAAGGTGGTGCCGGTGGAAGATTTTCTTCTGTGCGTTGTTGAACAATAAAAAATTCGCAGCGTGCGCGTTAACCAAAAGCCGTATTCTCCTGTCTCGCATCTCAGTCCCCACATGGGAGCTACCCGCAACACAGTGATCTGTGTTTTGGAGGACCAAACAAAAGTTCATCCAATCCAATCATTCCCCCTTAGCAGCCATTGACATGTACATTGAGCACTATCTGACAAGAAAGGGTTGCTACATTAATCTTGCTGGGCGTAACCTCCTTGGTTTTAGAAAGGTTCAGCGAGCGTTGGGCCGCAGACCATGAATACAGTGAACTAGTATATACCTTGAACTCGAGGTGGTTAAAGTGGGAAGTAGACACGAAGCGCTGAATAGGTGGACGAACGGACACACAGACGTATGCATGGACGGATGCACGGATAGCTGTACAGACAGATGGACGCATGGACGGACGCAGGAGCGGATGCATGGTCGAACGCAGGGACGGACGCACAGATGGACGTGCGAATGCACGAACAGAGGCACGCAAGGACGGGCGGATGGACGCACGGGTAGCCACACAGACGCACACATGGACGGACGGAAGCAAGAACGAATGGACGGAGGGATGCTTCGCCCCACTCTCCATTATTCACCCCTGCATATGCTGCCATTTTTTTTCATTCCACCAGTTTCTATGTACAGGAAACAAAGCCGCGTCTAGCATGTGCAACATCGTTAACTCAGACGAAAGGCGCTCTGTTCGCCCTTGTCTTCATCTTATAATTGACTATAAATAAAGTTTGCTCTTGGCGACAAACATTCGAGAAATGACAATGCTTGTAGCGCACTTTTCTGTACCGAGTAGTAAAGTAGCGAATAATAGCGCCTTTAGCCAGAACAACCATTGAGATTGAGAGGATTGATATGCAATGTAAGCCTGCCTTTGTTACTTCAATTTCAATATGTACGTGCTTCTCTGGCACTGTCTTTCACAGTCATTCACACGTCGTTGTACACAGTGGCCATCGCTCTACGGGACGGCTTTACGCTCACCCATAGTAGAGTACGCTGTACTCTAAATCGTTATCCACTTTTTCTACCCCCCACCCTCTTTCAAAGTAATCTCATATGTTCATGTAAATGACGTCTGTTTTATCATCATCGTTATTATATGTCAAAGAAGAAAATGTTCTGTTGAGTGTTATTGACGTTTGTGAGAATAAATTTTTCTAAACACGTTCTAGACTCATAACTCGGTTTTTGCCTATCGAATGTTCGTTTTCGTGAGGCCCACCGGATGGATTTATAACCTCCCTTAAATGCTCTGAATTGTTATAACTTTTTTTCTAAACGGACATAATAACTGCCTCAGATTACCTCAGCTGGTCTGTCTCAGTGAGGCTACCAGATTTCACTCCTGCTTTTGAAGCCGAGCTGAGAGCTATTATTTTCACGCTACGAAAACTTCCTTCAAACTAAATAAGTGCAATCATCATAGCACTTTGAGTGCAGCTCTTACAACTTCGGAACAATCACGAGCCCTAGTAACATTCCGCACATTAGTACCGCCACAGTTGAAACTCCTGAAATAACGATGTAAGAATGACAGGCTGGGCTTGTTGGTTTAATATATTCGATGTTTAAGGCACGTTTCCAACAAGCACGAAAATAAGGTACACAGTGAACACTTCTAAGTGTTTCCTATCCAAGCACCACTGTTGCATGGTGCCCCCCCCCCCCCCCCCGTGTGTGTGTGTTGTAAGATTTGGAAGGAAGGAATCAGGTCGCTGATGATGGCATCCCACCGCTGCCACCAGTTGTTAGGGATGGGAGGAGGAACGCAGGAGGATACGGGAAAACATAACAGGGATTTATGACATTATTTACACTTATTTACAGAAAAGATGGCATAGTGATTTTACAAACCACGAGCGTGGTGGTTGAACACTACATCGTTCAGAGCCAGGTTCAGAGAGCTCCGTCCAGCACTTTGCTGCTTCGTTTTATGCCCTGTCGGGCTCCTCCTTTCCGAGTCGAACACCAATCACGCACACACAGGTGAGGGGGGCAAGCATGCACGGTCCACATGCACACTGCACTGGGGTGGCGCCAGCAGGGCTCGTCCTCGTCATGTGGGTGCCGCTACTCGAGAGTTCCCACGATCCTGGCAGCATACTTCAAAGGGTCCGCCGATTTTGTTCGCTCAATTAGCGGGGTGATTTGCGGTGGCCGTTGGTCTCCTCCAGGAAGGTTAGCGGCGTCTTGGCGACTCGACGTCTTGCCCTCCGGCTAGTACGTACAATGCATGACGAGCATAGGCAGTCTGCCGGTCGGCTTGGTGAATGGGGATCAAAGGGAGCGCCGCTCCTCGGTCAGCTCCGGCGCCGGCCACGCCAGCTTTGCCGTCGCCCGATGAGTCGCCGAGTCCATTAGTCACCGCTTCTGCTTGAAGCGACGACAAAAGGTCCGCTTTTGAAGGACGTGAACTCGCCTCTGCCCGCCGCCTGGTCTGGAACAATCACTCAAATACTTGACAGCGTCGGTAAGACTGGGCGCCGAAGGGATTGAGAGATGAATCCCCAGGCCAAACCTAACAGCTCCTCCGCCGCCCGGAAAATCTCGGCTGGCCAGCGCTCCCAACCGCTGGGCACGAAGAGAATGGTTGGTGACGAGAACGATGGCCTGGCTTTCTCCATCCCGCTGCGAACTCGAAACCAACTCCCAATCCAGCTCACCATGACTGACAACAGCAAGGCGAACCACACAACACAATACCATGCCGCAGTCAAGCACATTGGACCCGCTTACAACCCTCCAGGCTTCTCGAAACACAAACAAAAGAGAAAAACCTGTACGCTAAAATTTTGAAACAATTTTGTGCCGCCAAAGTTACAACAATCATGGCTGTGGAGATGCTTACTAAAGATGGAACAAATTGCCGTGTGAGAAAAGCACACAAAGGCAAATACAATTTGGCCCCATAAACCGTAATCACACTACTTCAAAACTAGCTTTCTCCTACCATCCGCACTACTAAGTTGTAACTAACATCTGTTAATCTATCATTAACTTTAATGAAACATCACTATCTACAATGGTTTTCGCACAAATGCAGCCTGAACCCAACTCAAGGTAACTGTGAGCATTATTCTTTCTCTTAATTACACACTTAACGTAGTCATGAGTGCCTACTTGGGGGACACCCTGACACCAACGAAAACTCACTCACAACAGATCAAACTGCGTCTTATCAATCCTATAAAGGTATCTAATCTCAAAATTTGGTGAACGCAGTGCTTTCAGCTCAAGTGATCATATATGATCCCTAAGTGATCACAAAAACAACAAAACGAAGTAAACTTGGTCTGCTAACACGCTCCTTTGCTGGATGTAGTTTCATGTCAGCCCATGGTTTTAAAGAACGCACAAGACTTTGCTGTGCGCTCTAGCACGACATCTTACTTTGATCCAAAGAGCGCTAGCATACCTACACGCACCTTACCATAGGTGATATCTCTCTCACCTAGGTATCCTTAAACCCTCATCTGAACGTAAATTTTCTCAAGATATCGAACTGTGTAAATTCTTAAAACGCATTTCTAATCTCAACGTTCGATATATAACATAATGCTCAGCTAAAGAATTTCACCTGATCCCTGAGCACATATTAAAATCACAAAGGGAAATGCAACTCGTGTACCAACACGCTCATTTGTTGAATGTAGTTTCATGTCAGCCCATGTTTTTAAAGAACGCACATTGCTGTGCGCCCTAGCACGACATCATATTCTCATCCAAAGAGCGTCAGCACACCAATCGCACACCTAACCATAGACCATTTCCCTGTAACTACACTAAAACACTTACAATGCTTTTTAAAAAAATCTAGAAGAGAAGACCTGCTGCTACACAAACTAGCTGGGGAGATGACAAAGGAACACTACTTTAAAACCAAAATTAAGCAAACAAACATGCTTCTAAGAAAATTCCTTTGTCACTCTCTCCAGCTTACAGCTGTCCCTCACCTCTATCGCACACGGGGCGGTCGCGGTCTTGCCGGATTGGGAGGACGCCCGAGGCAACAATGTGCACATGCTACCAGCTGAACGGCAGCGTTACGGCTCATTTGCGATTTCGGCCGACCTCTGTCAATCCTGCGGAGGGAACCCGAGCAATGCAAGGGAAAGAGCGACGGGGTCCTATTTGGTCTAGCCAAGCGGTGTTTAGCTATTGTGGTCTTTCTTCTAGGACCTCGTCCACACTCTTTTCCATGAAAAGCCCTAAATCTCCACCGCACATACCGTCTCGCGAATGCGCGCTGTGGTCTACCCTTTCGCCGCTGGCGCCTTACTTCCCGCCACCAAGGCCTCTTCGCTGAACTGGCCGATGAGCCACCCTCTTTCCTTTTTCCCCGATGCTTGCTTCCTCCTTTGCGCCTTCGCTTTGTCGCGCGCGTACCCTTCCCTTGTCTACGGCGACGTCTGCGACCGACTTTTCCTGCACCGCTAGGAAATTGGCCTCGGGTTGCGTCATCGGTAGTTTTACAACTCAAGGGTGCTTCTGGACCACCTGCCACAGTGTTTCGGCACTTTGATTTCTCGGCTGTGTTGCCTTGTCGGGCCGGTTGACTTGCGCTAACCCTGTGCTCACGCACCCCACGAAACTGGCGCCTTCCACTTGATTGCATTTGTAAAGAACCCGCTGTTCTTTTACTTGTTGTCCGGTGGCTCGGACTCATGCAGGGCAACTTTGACGCCGATGCGAAACGCCTAATTTTGCCTGCTACGCTCAAATTTTGCGAGCTTTCTTCAACACGCGTAGTGCCTTTTTTCGCGCTCGCGGCTCCTTGACGTCTCTTGCGTCTGCGCCGCTTTTTGCGTCTCTTTTCCGAGCCTCCCGATTGCATCCCCAGCTCGTTAACACTCTCACTGCTCCTGTCTGCTGTCTCATCCACGCAGTCTAAATGATTTTCGACCGAATCATATTTATGTTCCCACACTGCACTGGCGGACAGGTTAACACAAAAAGGAACAATGCAGCTCTTTGAACCATCTCGCTGGCATTCCTGGGAGCTATCTGCAACCACGTTGTTGCCCTCACTCTCTACTTTGGCTGCTTCTCCTGAGCTTTTCCCGGTGTTCTTGACTTCTATCTCATTTGCAAGATCCACCGTCGCGACAAACACAGTTGAGGTCTGTACCAGCTGTTCTACAGCTATCCTAGCTGTTTCGCTAACAGTTGACTGGCACAGCACCTCGTCGCACTTGCTCTGGCCTTCATCGGCCTCTCTACTCCTCGCAGCATCTTTAGCAGCACTCAAATTTGGTTCTTCATCGAACCTGCTGCTATCTTTAAACGTGCTAGCCTTCTCTACAACTCTGGGCTGCACCTCACTCACTTGATTATCGCACTTCTCGTGCGCTACCGTTGCGGATGGCTGAATCTTCCGCCTCCTTGCCTCGACTTTTTCTTCCGACAGTTCAATCACTAGGCTGAGTGCTCGCTCACTCTCGTCACCTCGCTCCCGTTTTTCTATCTCCCATTTACGCTCACTATCTACCTTGGTGCTATAAGAGACACGCGGACCTCTCTCAGGCTTGGTTTTACTACCAGCACAACGTCGTGCGTTCTTCACGGGAGCGTTCGTGAGCTTGTACTCTATTCGCTTTCTGTCAACTCTGATGCCGAAGCACCGCAGTAAAGCTGCCTTAGCTACATCGTACCTATTGAACTGTTCCTCGGAAAGGTATAGTAACCTACCCATCAAGCTGCACGGAAGGACACTCGATAAGGCTAAAGACCAATAGTCCTCGTCGAGCTCTAGTTTCCTGCAAACTTTCTCGTAAGAGGTTGGATAACTCTCTAAATCCTCGCCCGTTTCGAATGCATGTATCCTCGAATTTACTTGAGCCAATCTGAGGTACTGTATTGATCTTTTTCTCTCTTCCTGTTTTAATTTCAGGCTTTCCTCCCACTGCTCTCTTTCTTTCTGTCGTTCCAATCTTTCTTTTTCTTCTTTTTCTTTTCTTTCCCTTCTCCGTGCCTCTCTTTCTTTCTGTCGTTCCAATCGTTCTTTTTCTTCTCTTTCTTTTCTATCCCTGTTTTCCTTTTCTTTTCTTTCCTGTTCCTTTCGTTTCCGTTCCTCTCGTTCGCGTTCCTCTCGCTCCCGTTTCTCCTTTTCCTGTTTTTCAAAAATTTCTACTGCGTTTTGAATCTCGTCCTCACTGGCTTTTTGCGCGATCAGCATCCAAATCGCTGTCCTACTCATTCCTTCCTCTATTTCAATGCCTAGATGCTTACTCACACACAAAAGTTCATCTTTCAGCATTGCCTTCCACGACATGATTGCCGTTGTGCTTTGGTCCTGCATCTCACACATAATTAGGGGATCCCTACAACTCAAAACTCACAAACGGTAATCTCCCTAATCCACACACAATCCAGCTTCTAATAAACTCACACAATTGAAGCCTGGAAAGTCAAAGCAAAGACCAAGCACTCACCACAGCACGGCACCATGTCATGAAGTCGATCTCACCGCTGCCAACCAGTTGTAAGATTTGGAAGGAAGGAATCAGGTCGCTGATGATGGCATCCCACCGCTGCCACCAGTTGTTAGGGATGGGAGGAGGAACGCAGGAGGATACGGGAAAACATAACAGGGATTTATGACATTATTTACACTTATTTACAGAAAAGATGGGATAGTGGTTTTACAAACCACGAGCGTGGTGGTTGAACACTACATCGTTCAGAGCCAGGTTCAGAGAGCTCCGTCCAGCACTTTGCTGCTTCGTTTTATGCCCTGTCGGGCTCCTCCTCTCCGAGTCGAACACCAATCACGCACACACAGGTGAGGGGGGCGAGCATGCACGGTCCACATGCACACTGCACTGGGGTGGCGCCAGCAGGGCTCGTCCTCGTCATGTGGGTGCCGCTACTCGAGAGTTCCCACGATCCTGGCAGCATACTTCAAAGGGTCCGCCGATTTTGTTCGCTCAATTAGCGGGGTGATTTGCGGTGGCCGTTGGTCTCCTCCAGGAAGGTTAGCGGCGTCTTGGCGACTCGACGTCTTGCCCTCCGGCTAGTACGTACAATGCATGACGAGCATAGGCAGTCTGCTGGTCGGCTTGGTGAATGGGGATCAAAGGGAGCGCCGCTCCTCGGTCAGCTCCGGCGCCGGCCACGCCAGCTTTGCCGTCGCCCGATGAGTCGCCGAGTCCATTAGTCACCGCTTCTGCTTGAAGCGACGACAAAAGGTCCGCTTTTGAAGGACGTGAACTCGCCTCTGCCCGCCGCCTGGTCTGGAACAATCACTCAAATACTTGACAGCGTCGGTAAGACTGGGCGCCGAAGGAATTGAGAGATGAATCCCCAGGCCAAACCTAACAGTGTGTGCGTGTGTGTGTGTGCGCGCGTGTGTGTGTGCGTGTGTGTGCGCGTGTGTGCGTGCGCACGCGTGTGTGTGTACGTGCGTGTGTGCGTGCGTGCGAGCGTGTATGTGCACGCGGGCGTGTGAGTGCGTGTGTGTGCGCGCGCGTGCGTGTGTGCGTGCGAGCGTGTGTGTGCACGCGGGCGTGTGAGTGCGTGTGTGTGCGCGCGTGTGTGCGCGTGCTTGTATGTGTATGTGTGTGTGTGTGTGTGTGCGTGCTTGTGTGTGTGCGTGTGAGTGCGTGCGCGCGCGTGTGTGTGCGTGTCTGTGTGCGTGTGTGTGCGTGTGCACGTGTGTGTATGCGTGTGTTGATTGATTGATATGTGGGGTTTAACGTCCCAAAACCACCATTTGATTATGAGAGACGCCGTAGTGGAGGGCTCCGGAAATTTTGACCACCTGGGGTTCTTTAACGTGCACCCAAATCAGAGTACACAGGCCTACAACATTTCCGCCTCCATCGGAAATGCAGCCGCCACAGCCGGGATGTGTATGCGTGTGTGTGTGTGCGCGCGCGTGTGTGTGTGTGTGTGCGCGTGTGTGTGTGTGTGCGTGTGCGCGCGCGCACTTGTGTGTGCATGTGTGCGTGTGTGTGTGCACGCGCGCGCGTGTCTTACCTTTGTCCGTGTCATATTCGGGCCTTAAAAACTCAAATCCCGAAATTAGCGTGGGTCACTGCGGGTTACATTTAAATGAATCAGCCGATTCTCTAGAGCGAGCATCACCTGATGAACCATTAATTTCGGTATTCCCGAGTTACAATACTTAGCAAGGATTACATATAGAAAATTTGTACAAATATGTTGGAAAACACCAGAAAATGGACCGATCATCAGTACCTCAAGTTTTCATGAAAACCTCAGTGGAGTCGGTCGGAAAAAAATGAAGTTATCTCCAGATTTCGGTGCCGTGTACTTCTTTAAACTCGTGTTTACGCAGCGCTGGTCTGACGATGTCTCCCCTTTGTCTAGTCCACGAGGAATCGAAAACTAGTGAACATGATTTTGTATCATATCGTAATTATTCAGTAATTAGAAAAATTCAGACATTTAGCTATTCTGTTTGAGAATCTACGTTTACGTATACCTGCAGAAACTGTTCTAAATTTCGATGTCTCCATTAGTCTGTTTCGGGACATTGCCACAGAGATGTATTTTATGGGGTGTGTAATTTCATTCAAGACGTACACTAAACATATTTCAACATAATGTCCACTTTAATAAAAACTCCAAAAGTAATTTCAAAACGTGATAAAATATGAGACATACATCCCAAATTATTCGGGTTAGGTTACAAAAAATCACATTATCATTACTGTAATAACGCTTATTTCCTTGTCTTTTAGGGGCACAGCTACTTAAGGCGTGGGTCGGTTGTCACCTGTATGTATGCATGTATGCAGTAACCACCTCACCTCACGGATATCCACGGAGTGAATGATGATGAGCGGGGCGAAGCTTCGGAGGGCTTCATCGGCAAACCGTGATTCATCTGCTGATTCATCCACTGGCCGCGTCCGTCCGTCGTCTGTCTGTGTGTTTGACGCACGGACATACGGACGGACGGACAGACGCACGGACGAGTGCAGGTACGGACGCACGGACAGACTGGCGTACGCATCGTTCCACTCATCATCATTCACTCCGTGGATGTGCTTTGAATTTTTTGTTTGTCAGTTTCTTGCTCTTCATGTTTGTAATTTCTCTTTATTTTACATTTTTATTTGTAAGCAATAGCACAGTTACCATCCATTGGATACTGTATCTTTTTCTTCGCCAATTCCCCGGAGTGGGTATGTGCCTTGATATCCAGACTGCGAACAAACAAACAAACAAAATAGAGCGTTGCGCAGAAAAAATATTTGACAAATAGAGCTCCGCTGTTAGTCGACCAGCTTATAGGACGCAAGCTGACCACATTCTTTTCTCTCGCGCGCGTAAGGTTTAGCGCGATTTTCGGGGAGATTTTCAGGGCTGTCCCGCGCTCGAACGCCTTCCCTTACCCTCGAAAACGCCTCCATTCACGCGACTTCATCCGCAAATGAGACAGGCGTGGGTTATCCGGCAGACGAGAACGTCACTCACTCGATATTTGGCGCACTTACCCCCGTATCCAAAAACGCTCCTCCACTCGACTTTCTTCCTTCATTTGACAGAGCTGAGCACTGCGCCACCGCTCAGCTGAAAATGACGCATGCGCTGCTCAAGAATCACAGCAGATTATCGCTGATATGCAGTGAGTTGCAGCGCCTAGAGACAGCGCTCCAATCTGCTTTCTCAAGTGAAGGTGAAGTGTTGAGTGAAGAGACGTTCTAGAATACGGGGGGTAGTCCATAGAGTTTCCCAATATACACTAGAGGGAACTCTGGCGCTAGTGTCTATGGCAGCTGCAATGCCCGGCGCTTCAGCGAGCATGGGAATGATGAGTAATACACACATTTGTCTAAACTTCGTACTTCTGGCCTGCTTTTGGCTCCGTGTGTGTTCGTGTGGCTTGAAGCTGTTTTCTCACGAAACAAAAATCAGCAAATGTTCAGCGATTGCGCTTCACCCCTCTATTTTTTTTTCAAATTACCTTTCCAAATTGGGTCACGAAATTCAAAAGGGTTGAATCTTTCTTTCAAAACAAAATCGAAACACAGCAATAAACGAAGCCGCAAGTACGATTCGCCGCCCGCAAGTACGAATACTATGCAAATGTGTGTACTACCCATCATTTCCATGGTCGCTGAACGATCGCAGCGCCAGAGTGCCCTCTAGTTAATTTTGAGAAACTCTATGGGTTAGTCTGACTTTGATTCCGCAACCTTCAAGGAAGCGTAATTCTCGAGGCTGGCGCACTGTGCATATGAATGCACCGTTGTTAGTGCGCGCTACACCGTGTCTTGTTGCTTGAACGCGAGAGACTCTGAGCTCACCAACTTTGGACGACACCAATTTATCCGTGTTTTAGTTCCCCGACAGTGACGTAGCCAGAGATAGGCAGTATCGCGATAGTATCTTAAAGATACTGCTGAGTATTTGAATTTCTGTACAGAGATATATATGAAAAATGTATTTGTATCTCAGAAGTGAAATACTCTAATGGTGTATCGATTATATCGCGATGCATAGCAGAAAACGGGTATCCCGATACCCATTTTTTTTTTCTTTTTCAGAAATGAGCGCTGACGCGTTTCCAAGACGTTTTCGTCCAATTTTAGGCAAATGCGCTCTATCAGTACGCGACACAGTCCGGGCGGCGAAATGTTCCACGGTTCATGTAGTAAACACACGTGACGAAGCTGACAGCAGAATGGCGTAGGGTATATTGTGATATTTTACATACGACAAAAGCTCTCCCAATGCAAGGATATCACGTTCAAAATGTTTTGGCCAGAAAGCTATATCGCCAGATATGGTGCCTAGCTTAAAGGAAGTGCGGAGCTCCATGGGGGCAGCCTTCCTTGTTTCTCTTCTGTTTTCTTTTTCTTTTCTCCTTTCTGCCTTTTTTCTCCCTTTATTTCTATTCATCTCTTCCTCTCTCTTTCTTCTTTTTTCTGGCGACTTTCTATTTTACTTCCTATTTTTTTCTTCCATCCCTCTTTCCATTTTGCTCTTCCGCTTTCTTTCTATTTTTTTTCTCGTGGTTTTCCCAGCGCTACGCCAGGGTAGTATAAGTTTTTGTTGATGACGGTAAGCGGTCATCATCAAGGCGCTCGAAGAACAAGAGTCACAGTTTCGCCAAAAGGGCGAAGCAGTGAATGCGATAGCAACATATTCGAATGTTTTACAAAGCAAGGCTAGCATATTTAGGAGCAATATTGATTGTAGTAAACATGTACATGCTAATTAACCAAGTTTCCTGTGGCGCGGCCACAGTAGATGACGACAACAAGGTTCGTGTGTAGTGACGGCGTTGATATACGAAGTGAGGCTGGCATTAAGCTCATTTACATTTGGTCTCACGTACCTCTACAAAACGCTGGTGTAAGAGAAGACGGCCGCTCCAGGTAGACTTTTGGCACAGTTTTTTCGTGTTGAGAGCGCTGCTCATAGAAGCTTACGCCTGCTGTGGGGGCACAAGGCACGCTTATCGTTGCCGCGATAGCACAGCAACCATACGCGCAAATCCCCCTCCCTGTTCACTGGCGAGATAAGCGCACGCGCAGACGAGCCCAGCCAAACAGGCGATGTTTATTCCGCAAAAAAAAAAAAGAGGCTAGCGCATCTTTCCCCGTATGTGGGGAAAGATGCGCAAAAACCAGCCGAGACTGTCCATATAATTGCTATTGCAAAAAAAAAAACATAGCTAATAAATGAAAATTATGCGTAGCGAACAGTCAGACTGTCAGCTTAAATGTTTGATTTGTGGGGTTTAACGTCCCGAAACCACGATTTGATTATGAGAGACGCCGTAGTGGAGGGCTCCGGAAATTTCGACCACCTGGGGTTCTTTAACGTGCACCCAAATCTGAGTACACGGGCCTACAACATTTCCGCCTCCATCGGAAATGCAGCCGCCGCAGCCGGGAATCGAACCCGCGACCTGCGGGTCAGCAGCCGAGTGCTTTAGCCACTAGACCACCGCGGCGGGGCAGCTGAAATGTTTGACGGACATAACGTCGGGTTGTAATTAGTAATAAAAACAAGCAAATATCGCCTAGCATGGTAATATTTTTGTTCCATTTATGTAATCAAAAAACGCAGCGGAGTAAGCTCGCTCTCCAGAAGGATAGCACGCGCACTTCTTTCTTACGTGATCTGTGCCGCTGGCCAGGCATCCCCCCCCCCCCCCCACAACAGGTGGCAATACGCTATACACGGAGCGTTACACCAAGAAACGAAGGCAGCATACCACAGCACAAAAAAAACAAGAACACTACAGCACAAAAAAAAACAAGAACACTCATCAGCGCTCATTTGGTGCCCAGACAAGTTCCGGAACGCTATAGCGCTGAACGACCACCAACAAAGTGACGCGGATGCGATCCAAATTGGCGATTCTGGCCGCAGGGGACTTCTCTAGTCACGAACGGGGGAGAGAAAGCGTAAGGTATGAAGACGATTAGTCGAGGCTGAAAAGGGAACGTGATGAACGAGGCGGAGCGAGTGTCCATTCGAGCGTCAAATTATCTTCCCTGTCCTCACGTGCACACCATGCTAAGGATGACGTCTCCATCAGGCCTGCCCCTGCAAGTAGTCGAAATAGCTTCGGCTGGACGCCCGCACACGGATGGTGTGCGTGTCACGGCCTCGGTGAGAGCATTGCATGCTAATACGATCCACACACATGATACGTTCCATGATGTGATGATGAGAACAGACAACAATGCCAATTGAAAGTATAGAATTTTATTACGACTAATTGTATTGGAAATGTGAAGAAAGAAAAGTGGACGAAACTACAACTGGCTGCCATCAGAGACCGAACATGCGACCTTATAGAATAACGCGTCCGATGCTCTATACCAACTGAGTGACGGCGACGGTCATCCCTCAATCCACTATATATAAAGGTACATATAAAATCTGCCAGAACGACACACTCCCTATAAATGAATAAAAGAAGCGGAAATCGACGGGCTCGTTTCCTTTCATAGACACAATATCAATTAGAACTAACAGACAATTATGGCCCAGGAAAGAATAGGGGATGTTATTAATAGTAACTGTAATGAAATGCGCATGACATAAAAATGCGCTTTCCCGTAAGTAGCAAAAAGTAAGACGTAAACGCCTTTCGTTCACTTCGGTGTCGGATCTAAGAATGCCGCGCTTCGTTTCATCGCAATTATAAGCGCGCACGAGGCCCTTGCAGAAAAACAAAATGAGCTTCAGGCTATTTCAGTCAGTGAGGATAGCATTTAAACAGCCTCGCTAAATAGCAGGCCCAAAAATTAAGGTTCATAACAATCCTGATTACAGCAAAAAAGTTCATTACTGTAATTTGATTGATGTGTGGTGTTTGACGTCCCAGAACCACCATATGATTATGAGAGACGCCGTAGTGGAGGGCTGCGGAAATTTAGACCACCTGGGGTTCTTTAACGTGCACCCAAATCTGAGCACACGGGCCTACATTTCCGCCTATCGGAAATACAGCCGCCGCTGCTGGGATTTGATCCCGCGACCTACGGGTCAGCAGCCGAGTACCTTAGCCACTAGACCACCGCGGGGGGGCTCATTACTATAATTTTATCACTGTCGCGTCTGTTAGCGTCTTACAACGTACCACGAAAAGACTAAATTCTACAAAGCGACCAACGCGTCGCAGGGGATTTCGAATGTTCCAATGACTGGTGTTCTCTCTTTTTAACATCAAATGTACAGCGTCGCAAACATCACTGTTTCATGATACCGAAAGCATAGAAAAATTACCGCGTCGCGGCAGACATCGCTAAACTTTGTTAATTAAGTTCACCAATTTGATCGAAAGAGCCACCGCCGTAGTACAGAGGTTACATTACTCGGCTGCCGACGAAAAAGTCGCGGGTCGGAACCTGGCCGCGGCTGTCGCATGCATTTTGATGAGTTTGAAATACAAAGAACCCCCCCCCCCCCCCATCTAGGCCTCTTTTCTTTGTCTTGTTTACTGACTATAACTATCATTTTACTAGGGGCTTGATTAAATACTGTTTAAAGTGTAAAAAAATGCAAAAGGCTAGTGTACGTATATTTCCGCGCATATTAGGAAAGCCCAGGTGTTCAATTCCAGAACCTTATCGGCGTCCATCGTCATCATATCGCGGGTTCGACGCGCAGAACTTCAGACAATATCAATTAGAAAGAAAACATGTACACGCCCATCGACGATTTATAAGCAAGGCAAGAAGTGCGGGCTTGAAGGCACATCCCACCAGCCGACCAGGAAGCTTGCAACAAAGTAACCCAGACGATCCAGGCAGACAAACAGCCTCATTCATTTTGTCACGGCTGCGCTATAGCTCTGAACAGCACTGGGAAGCAATTAAAGTAGGTAGCCATAGTCGGGACAAGCCGAACCGGAACCACCGAGCGCTGATAGACAATAGCGACTATAAGGAAGAATGTACAGGGAAGTGCATACATAAAGTTCAGGGGAGTGCATACCCAAACAAGTGACCGCCAGGTCAGATACTGCGTGCACTGCAAGCAACGATACAGCAGTGCAGCGAACAAAAATATATAACCAAGGTCAATAAGCTGTGCCTTGTAAGTAACGTGTTAGGCCAATACCACCAGGGAGGGGGGGGGGAGCTGAGCTTCTAGGCAGAGTGCTTCGTTTGGCAAAACTTTGTGTAATGTATGTATTCCTCTTTCACCTTTCGCTTCTCCCAGCGAGCCACCCGTTATTTTGTCAAAGCGAAAATAAAAAAGGAGTCATCTGACTCCTTTTTGTGAGACCTATAGCTGATTTCCTATGTGTATGACTCTCAGTATACTCTCTTTTGAGAGAGTCGTGGCACCCAAAAGAGAGTAACGCATATCCTCGAAGGAAGCGATAAAGGGGCAAGACAGGGACTCGGTAGCAAAAAGAAAAAAGTAATACACATTAATGCTTTTTTTTTTCTTAGAGCCCACAGCAGACGCGCTCATCGCTGAAATGTGCACCGATGCCAACGAGCCTGCGAAATCGTGACGAGTCCGTATACAGCGCGCGGTGTACAGTGCGAGTGGCGAACGGCTAGCTGCTGCGCCATCAGAGCAGTGATAAACGGCAGGGAGGAAAAAGAAAGATCGCAATTACAGGCCGGCGCTGATTAGTTTAGCGTTAGCTGGGACGCGACTAGCTTACATCGAACGTCCAGGCCTCGTTCGACTTCAATAGCGAAATGCCGTTCGAAAGAAGTACACTTGACCCCTTCTGGCTGATCGGTGTGTGTGTTTTTTCCCCCTTTGCCGTGGTAAGCGAGGCACGGTGTTTTATGGCCCTTCATGTGGCGATCGAAATGGTTCGCCAGTCGGTATAATTTATGCTTGTGTCGGCGCGCGCGTGCACGTAGGCTTGCTTACGTTTGTTGGCGTGTGCGCGCGAGTGTTGCTGGAAGTATACGAGTTTGTATATCTGTGCTGCACTAAGTACTTCTCTTTCTACTTTCTTGTATAGATAGAAAAACAAGAGATCGGCGCGTGCAGTAATAGAAGTTCTGCTTCCGTCGGTAAGTATAGATACATAGTAACGTCCCTGTACCGGTTGGTTGGTATACCGCATAACTCAAAAGTAAACCGTATGTTCAATGACGACTCTACGACGGCTCGCTTATGCATGTTCTCTGGTCCTTTCCTTGCTCATAATCGCGTTAAGAGTTGCAGGCCCGTGTGCTCAGATTTGGGTGCACGTTAAAGAACCCCGGGTGGTCTAAATTTCCGGAGCCCTCCACTACGGCGTCTCTCATAATCATATAGTGGTTTTGGGACGTTAAACCCCACATATCAATCAATCGCGTTAAGACGTCATGTGCAACATTCTATGAAATGCGGATAATGGGGAGTGGGGAGAGTGTTCTAACTTTGATCAATTTTGCAAAGAGACACATATCGTTCACTGCTTTCGGTGAAAATGTTCGCCTGCTCGACACATTACGCCACTTGATAAGTCAAGAAACCACTTCGCCCCGCCACGGCGGTCTATAGTGGCCAAGGTACTCGGCTGCTGACCCGCAGTTCCCGGGATCAAATCCCGGCTACGGCAGCTGCACTTTCGACGGAAACGAAAACGCCGTAAACCAGTGTGCTCAGATTTTGGTGCACGCTAGAGAACCCTAGGTGGTCGAAATTTCCGGAGCCTTCGATTGATTGATTGATATGTGGGGTTTAACGTCCCAAAACCACCATATGATTATGAGAGACGCTGCAGTGGAGGGCTCCGGAAATTCCGACCACCTGGGGTTCTTTAACGTGCACCCAAATCTGAGTACACGGGCCTACAATATTTCCGCCTCCATCGGAAATGCAGCTGCCGCAGCCGGGATTCGATCCTGCAACCTGCGGGTCAGCAGCCGCGTACCTTAGCCACAAGACCACCGCAGCGGGCCTTTTCGGAGCCCTCCACGGCATCTCTCATGATTATATGGTGGTTTTGGGACGTTGAATCCCACATACCATTGACAAGTTTTGTCAGTTCATTTAGAGCCCCTCTCCAGCGTGCACTAGACCTTATTTCTTTGTAACGTGCTCATGCTGCTTAAATTGAGCGTTTCGGCAGTTACCTTCCGTAAGTGCGATGCTGTGCACCTACGCAGGATAAATGTAACTGCGCAACTGAGAGCACATTTCGATTTCGCCGCAGTGCGCACAGTGCGTTAAACGCGCAGTATGTTTCTGTGTGGTTTCTAACAAGCTCATTACTGCTGCATACAATGACCAGTCATAACACGGTGGAACATCGTACGGTAGCCAGAAACCTTATAGAATCCCGAAGCCGCCCCGAAACCACGGACTTTCCCATCACACGCGTTTTCAAATTTTCACGATAGGGGGCCATAGATAGATGGATGGATATGGCTGCACCCTTTAGATCGGGCGGTGGCTAGCGCCACCAAGCCGTGATACCTAATAAATCAAAAACTATATTTATTTTTTTCCTTAAAAAGTGAGTTTGAGGATTCGTACTTTGCAGTGAAGAGGTTAATTTTCACTCCTGCCTTGACTTTAGCCACCAATCAGATAACCTCCTTCTAGTTAAGTCTACCCGCTTAAAGTTTATTTTGCCCTCCCGGTCCCTAAACCCCAGTGCTTTGAAAAAACTCTGCGCCATCATCCTGAACTATAGGGTGAAGCCCTTTACAGAACATTATTTCTTCTTCCTCTCCACACGCACTGCATACTGTGTCTACCCATAGCCTCCTATAAACTTTATAGGAGGCTATGGTCTACCCCTTCGTATTTGGTCCGATATCTCTTGGTTCGCAGTACTCCCGTCCTGGCCTCAAACAGTAGAAAACTACCCCGAGTATTATCATAGATCCTTTCCTTGGCAATTTCCTGCTTAAAAGTTCGATAGATCTCTAGTGCGGACTTCTTAATCATGCCCATTCTCCACATGTCAGTCTCCGTTTCCTTCACTTTCTTCTTAACCGATAGTTCTTTTTGGTTTGGCCACCTGCTGTTTTCTAAGTATTTACCAGTGAACTTCCTGGTTCGCTTCCTCCATTTTGTATCGACATTCTTCATGTACAAGTAGCTGAAAACCTTCCTAGCCCAACGCTCTTACCCCATTTCTCTCAATCACTTCTCACATTTTATCTTGCTGCTAGCTTCCCTGCCCTCAAATGATGTCCATCCCATATCACCTTGTACTCCCTAATTTGGTGTATTCCCGTGAGCTCCTAAAGCAAGCCTACCTATTCCACGTTGCTGAATTTCTAATCTTGCTTGAACTTCTGATCTCATGCACAAGACCGCATTGCCGAACGTCAGCCCAGGAACCATGACCCCTTTCCATATTCCTCTCACAACATCATACCTATTGTAATTCCACAGTGCCCTATTTTTCATGACTGCTGCATTCCTGTTACCTTTAGTCGTCACGTATATTTCGTGTTCCTCAGATACTCGGTCCCATTGCTTATCCATACGCCCAGATATTTGTATTCATCTGTTATCTCTAGCGTGACCTCCTGTATTCTAAGCTCACTACCTTCGTTGTCATTGAAAATCATGACTGCTGATTTTTCCTTACTGAATCTAAAATCTAACCTGTCTCCCTCATTACCGCAGATGTCATCTCTGCAAATCTTCCTTGTTGTTGGCCATTAGCACTATATCATCTGCGTACATTAATGCTGGTAGTGCCTGATCAATAAGTTTTCCTTGTTTGACTAAAGAGAGGTTGAAGCCCAGTCCACTTCCCTCTAATTTTGCCTCTAATCCTTGTAGGTACATCATGAATAATAAGGGTGACAGGGGACACCCCTGCCTAAGCCCCCGTTTTACCTCTGCAGGCTTGGATACCTGTTTTTCCTACTTTATAACTACCTTGTTACCTTTATAGATACCCTTTAAAAGATTAGTGACTACATGTTCCACGCCTAGTGTGTCCAGTATTCCCCACAAATCCTCTTGAACCACGCTATCGTAAGCTCCCTTGATATCCAAAAATGCTAGCCACAGGGGCCTGTGTTCCTTTTCTGCTATTTCGATGCACTGCGTCAGTGAGAACAGATTGTCTTCCAACCTCCTGTGTTTCCGAAACCCATTCTGTAGTTCCCCCAGCACCCCCTCATCCTCTATCCACGCCTGCAGTCTTTCCTTTATAATCTGCATCGCCAGCCTGTAGACCACTGATGTCACTGTTATAGGACGGTAGTTGTTTATGTCAGCTTTGTCCCCCTTTCCTTTATAGATCATGCTCATCCAGCTAAGTTTCCATCCATCGGGAACTTCACCATCAATTATTATTGTGCTCACTGCCTCTCTCAAAGCCTGCTTAGACTTCAGACCTAATGTCTTTATCAGCCTAATTGGAATGCCATCTGGGCCTGTTGATGTACTACTAGGAACCCTTTTCTCAGCCCTTTCCAACTCTTGTGAAAATGGAGCCATTGCACCACTTGATTCGTCCTTGTCTATTGTGGTGCATAAAGTACTTCTTTGTTGAAATTTTCCTGTCACCCTTGTTCTTATATATTCAATAGCTTCGTCCCCTTCTAGCCTAGCACCTTGGGCTGTAGTTATGAAACTCTGCTCTAGGCTCGTCTCATTTCTTAGGGAGTTTAGATGGTTCCAAAATTTCGCAGCTGCCTTTCTATCTTTTTTATGTACTTCTGCCAGCCACTGAGCTCCCTTCCTTCTAATCTTTTCATTGATCAGAAGGGATGCATCCCTTCTACAGCTTAGAAAGGTTGCCCATTTTCTTTCAACATCATCTGTCGGTTCATCCCGCTGCTTAGCATGTCTGTGTTCCCTAGAGGCTTCCTGACGTTTTGCTATGGCTCTCTTAACTTCCTCATCCCACCAACTTTTGGGTTTGTGTCTTCTTTTCCGGGGTGACTAGTCACGCGTCTTAGCAAGCTCTAGCTCAAAGAGTCTAATTAGATTCGTGTATGTCCACACTGTCTTATTATCCGCCGTGATTACTTTCTCAATTTGTTTAGTGGCTATTTCAATTTGCCTTTCTGGATAAAAATTTTCCTGTAGTTGCTCATCTTGTCTCCTTCCCACTTTCACTGCTCTTCCAAAACTTAGCTTGATACGTTTGTGATCGCTACCCAGACTTCTGGAGCCACCTTCATCTATGTGCATTCCCCTGAGCTTATCATACATCCTATGTGACATCAGTGCATAATCTATCGTCGACTGAAGCCTTCCTACCCCCCATGTTATTTGCCCTTCACACTTCTCGGTACTGTTGCAAATGATCAAATCAAGCCTTTCACACATATCCATGATCATTTTGCCTGTCGGGTCGGTACACCCATCTATATCTTCTATGTGCGCATTCATGTCTCCTAGTATAATTATCTCGCACTCTCTTCCTAACTCCTGAATGTCCTTTGATATACACTCTACCATTGCCTGGTTTTCCTCTCTGGCTTTTGCTCCCGTCCACAAGCACACGAAACCAAGGAGTGTCATTTGACCTGCCACTTTCCCTTTTAGCCATAAATGTTCCTTGCACTCCTGCTTGACCCTTTGCCAGTCTGTACTTTTATGAATGAATGCCCCAATACCACCCCCCTTTCTGCTGCCTTCAGTTCTATTACAATATTCCCACGCGTAGTCCGGATTGTTCGGAGGTTGTTCCATGTCCCTGAGATGTGTTTCTACAAAACCGTATACCATCGGCCTCTCTTCCCTTAGCTGTTCTTCTATCTCTTCCCACTTCAGCCTGTTCCTACCACCCTGCATGTTAATATACCCTATGTCTGAATTGGCTCGGCGCTCGTGGCTACCTCTATTTATGCCCCGGACTCTACCTATCTTAGATATTGGTGCCACTTTGGAATCGTATCTGTCCATACCACCTGCCGAAGAGTCTCCCTAGTTGTTTTCCTTGTTACTAATTATCCTGCACCCCGAAGGGCTCGCTTGCCCCCCAAAAAAGCTACTGCGCGTCCTGCAAGTCGCCAACCCACCTCATGACCTAGCCGCCCATCGAAGTGAATTCTGTCTCATTGAAACCCCCCCCCCCACCTATGCACCTCTCTGTTTATTTCCACCACCTCAAAGCCGTTCTCTCGACTCATCCGCCATATCTCTTGGTTTGCGTTGACCACCGCTCTTTGCAGGTTGCTATCACGCACCGGTACCTCCGGTATCGTGCATATCACTACCTGTACCTTAGGAGAAGTGGCGCGCATGTCATCGACGCCTTTCGCCAGTGTGGCTGCTAGTCCTGCTGCATCTTCATTTAAGACATCGTTTAAACCGCCTGAAATTATCACGAGGTTTCGTCTATCAGCTGTCGTTTTGAGCTTTGCGCTCGCTTGCCTCATGACTGCTTCCAGCTTGCGTCCTGGGAACGCCCCTACTGCAACCCTCTTGTCACCTCTTACCCTCTCTTTGATGGCTTCTGTGCATCGATTTAAATTCGAGTTCCCGGCGATTATCACATGCTGTGACTTTTCAGCTGGAGCGTTCTGCACCTGGGGGCTACTTGCACCTGTGACGCCGGCTGCTTTGTTCCCTCCCTGCCCCACCACTACCTCGCTGAAGCTGGGCCTTGCGACAGTTGAATCGGCTAAACTTGTTTTTTCCAAACTTGCTTGCTTTTCCTTCTCCGCCGTTCTGGTTGCCAGTTTCCTACTGTTCTCTCGGTAGGTCGCTTCTTTGTTCAGCTTCGCTAGCGCTTCCTCGGCGGACTTCAGTCTTTCTCCCATTGCCCTCGTTTTCTCTTGCTCTGTCGCCAACGCAGTCTCGAGCTCGGCGATTCTCATCAGCAGTTCACTCTGGGCAATCATCATTTTCTCCATTTTTTCCTCGACCTCACATTGCCTACACTTCGCGTCAACCTCTTCTCCATCCGCTTCTACACTTGGGTCCACTTTCAAACCCACTCCACATCCTGAACACTTTACAGTCTTTTTAACCATGCCTTTCTGACACCAATTGGCCCTATACTCGATAATTACTAAACTCGAGCCCTGCACTACGAAAAAAAAAGAAAGTCTAAGCTCTACTACAAAAATTTTCGTGTTCAATGTACGCGCACCTCCGCCACAGGGTGGCAAAAGAAAAAAAAACAAAAAAAATTCAAACACACATACCCGCACTAACTAATAAATACCTGGTGACTGGCCCCCGAAAAAGCCGTACCATAAAATAAGTGCTACGAAGATTTCAACCGCTGCCTTATAATTATAAAGACAAGCTCAAAACATGCAAAAACACTTATCTGCGCAGTAAATCCGGAGCACTCAAAAAACACGTCCATCCGCCTTGACAGCCTGAACTAGATTGAAATGCGCGCCACCATATTGAAATGCGCGCCGCCTAACGAGAAAGCGTGGCAAAATCACCATCTAGGGCTGCGCGTACTCGAACGGGCGCGTTATCCATCGGCGTGGGATCCCTGCTAAAACCTGCGTTCGCCAATTTTTAGTTTGCATATGGACTGTTTCATGTGATATCGTCGCTGCCACTGACTGAACCGTCACTGTGTGAACTATTCAGCGGCACTCAATCGCACTAGCGACCCAAGAATGAGCTCCGTGTCTGCGAACAGCGGTGCTTCGTCATTGGTACTAGTATAGTCGTTCGTACTAGTATCGTCCGGCGCAGTACCCTCAGCGATTTGCCTACAGACGTAATCACACTTGTCTAGAGCAGCGGAGTGCGTGGCTGTGAAAGCTGTTGTCCGCAGCTGCTACTTCACAAAGCTACAAGCTTCGGCTCATGCTTGAATTATAGCAAAAAAGTGCATGCAGTATAACTACGTTACGTATTATTACAGAATCGGTAATATAAATATATATATATATATATATATATATATATATTTGCGGAAAACGGTAACTAAAACGGCCGTGGCGGCGCTCTAGGCAAATGTGACTCCACCTGCACCTTTTTTCGCTATCCATGCAGAGCAACGCTGTTCTCGTCGATTTTCAAGCCACCAACAAAGTGCAGCGAACAGAGGCGTCACCATGCATGACATGCAGAGGTTCTTTCAATCTACTGGCGGCCCCCACTGCTTCCCCAATTCAGGCGATGACGGAAAGCAATTCAGCGCGAAAATATCTCACACCTACACTCATCGCGTGGCGTAATGTGCAGCAGACGAGATTTCACCCACAATGTTCCTCATATGCTGATTGTTCGTACACCCGTACACGACACAGTGATGGAAGGATGGTCTGTTCTTCCTGTACGCACAATTTCCTGCCACGACTATCACTTTTCATCGAAAAGAGGCACCTATTACACATACTAAACCCAAACGTACCATGTGTCCAGGCATGCGCAGCCCAAGAGAACATACCCTCGACTCCTGGAGCCCACTGGTTCGAGAATACTCCTGTGCAAATGTGTATAGACTATTTTACGGATGGGTTTTAGAGCCGCCATATTAGACTTTTAACCTTTTAAAGACGATAGTCTTTCTTGGGGACCTTCGAAGCAAAAATTTTGGTCTGTCTGTCTGTCTGTACATTTGTCTGTTTGTTCACTCTTTAGGGTACCGGGTACTTGAAACGGCTGACCCCATCCGCAGCACCCACCAATGTTGCTCAAAGTTTAGCGTTCATACTTGTGCAATTGTCAATTATTAAGCAATTATTGCGCAAGTCTGGGGCACCATAACCGCACGTAAATATTCTGCATGTGCATCTTTTACTAAAAAATGCATACATACGTAATTTTAAGGACCGTAGTGCCTATCACGCTGCGCTGACCATGAAACGCTTGCACGAAAAGGCGAGTGTTTCCAATGCTTTGCTAAGACAAGAGAGTCTTGGCACCTACCCATCGCCTTGCGCTCCTCACCTTATCCCCTCTGAGACGGGCACGCACACCCGTCTCAAAGCGACGCGCTTCGTTTTGCAAGAAGACTGCCAGGAGGGGCTCATGTCTCACGTGGGACATGACTTGATGCACTCGTTCGCCTCCGCTGCACGCTCGAGGCACTCCAACGCAGCGCCTCCAGAATACCATTCACCGATTTTTCTTGCGCAAAACATCAAATAAATGTTTTGTTCACTCTCTCCACACGCAAGACTATCGTCTTTTGACGACATTTGCAGAAAACATGCAGATACGGGGCCAAACTTTTTGTTTTGCATCTTTAACGACTAAACGAATTGTGATATGGTACATGCATATGCATGAAAACGGTTGTATTGGTACATACGATGCTTCGTGACTTTATCAATATACAATACGATTTACGAAATAAAAAAAACATCGGCTAAAGAGCCTAAGATGGCGACCAACAGATGTCTTACTGTAAGAAAAATACTCTATATGGACCTCGGTGGGTCTTTATGAAAACACTGAAAATTAAGGGGCCGAATTATGAAAAGCCTGAGCATCAGAATGCTCAAAAAAATTTTAAATGCCGAAATGTTGAAACGCCTGAAAAACGAAATGCCGAAAAATATAAATGCCTAATTGACATAACGCTGAAGACCACTTGAACTTTGGCGAAACCAAAGTGATCTGTGCAGAGAGAAATTGACGAGGCTGCAATGAGGAGTACTTCCAGAAGGAAAAAACTTACGTTATTTGCAGAAACAGTTATGTTTATGTGTTCGACAAGGAAAAAAATGTTCTAGACATCATTAGAGATGCGAGAAGTGAGGAGAATTAATGCAACGCCAGAGTGATTACCGACCTTCCTGTGGAATACTAGCTGCCTTAGTAATATTGAAGACAGGGATACATGCAATCTATGCTCTTTAAAATCATTACCTCCTTGAAAAGGGAGCAAACTATAGGCTCGAAGAAAACGTCGGAGCGGTTCGAGATTATCACCACCGCTCACGGAACAAAAGCCGAGAGAGTTAGCGGAAATCGTTTGGCATCTTCTCTGGGGAACCAGTACAATGTCAACAAAGAATTGAACATTGTTTGACAAGAAATTTGACACAGCTTATTTGACTCAAATACAATATTACCAAGTGTACGTGTTATATTGATGTGCTCGGCTTAAACCCACAAAGACTGAGCAATACGTATTTGGCGCAGATGCTGCCTCACAATGTTCGAGAAGCTGCACGTAGATAATTGGTCAAAGAGACCTACAACTGCCCAGAACAAGAAATAAGATGACTGCGCGGATAGAAATATTGTTTCTCATAGTAACTCAAACCAACCCTGTTTTTGTTGTGAAAAGCAGAGTTATATTTTTACTTCCTAATTGTAAATCGGGAAAACAGCCTCTGGGGCCCCCTGGAGGCAGAAACCTAAATTATCCGACGTGCCTTGTCATGTGACCATAAACTAGTGTACGCGGTCAACAATCCTTCTATTAGTATTGAAATATTCTTTGCTTCATCGCAATATCAACATGACGGTGCACTGCTCCGGATTTTCAAGAACTTAAAAAATTTCAGGACTTTCCATGGCATTGAAAACACAATTTTATAATTCACGAGTATTCAAGGACTTTAAGAACCCGTATGCACCCTGCTAACAATTATAAATATAATGTAAATGCAAGGTCAAAAGCGATATCAGCGTCGGTACAGAAGCAGCAAGAGCTAGCCGGATGTACGGGCAGCGTCGCAGCAGCAACCAGGCAGTCTTAGCTCGTGCCTCGCGCCAACGTGTGGATGTCGCTGCAGTAGTGGGCATTACTCTTCACTACACTTCGTCCCCTGTCAAAAAAGGAGCCATCCTGGCGACTCACGGTGAACAGAGTACGAGCGGATCGTAATAAGGTTTCAGCCGCTGTTCGTGAACAGTTTCACGTCCCCGAAAGCGCTGGTCTGTGGATGGCGTAACGGGTTCGACGATGTAGTTAACTGGTGAAGTCTGCGAGACAATGCGGTAGGGTCCCTGGTATTTTGAAAAAAACTTCGAGGAAAGGCCTGTAGGCACAGCGGAAACCCAAAGCCACACAAGAGTGTCCAGAACAAAGTTAGGGTAGGGGTGGTTATCGTCACGCCGAGATTTTTGTCTCCATTGGTCGATGGTGGAGAACGACTGGGCGAGCTTACGGCATTCCTCGGCGCGGCGGGCAGCTTCAGAGATGGGCGTAGACTCGGAGGAATCGGGGTGGTAGGGCAGAATGGTATCTAGTGTGGTGGAAGGGTCTTGGCCATATAACATGAAAAATGGTGAAAAGCCCGTAGTCGCCTGTGGAGCAGTATTGTAGGCGTATGTCACAAAAGGCAGAATGAGGTCCCAGTCGGAGTGGTCTGAGGCAACAAACTTTGATATCATATCCCCTAGGGTACGGTTGAATCTTTCCGTCAATCCATTTGTCTGCGGATGGTAGGCGGTGGTAGTCCGGTGAATGATACGGCATTCGGCAAGGAGTGCGTTGACGACTTCAGAGAGGAATACACGTCCTCTGTCGCTGAGAAGTTCACGCGGTGCGCCGTGATGGAGAATGAAGTGCCGCAGGAGAAAAGAAGATACGTCGCATGCTGTGGCAGCAGGCAAAGCGGCTGTTTCTGCGTATCGCGTCAAATAGTCGACAGCGACAACAATCCAATGGTTTCCGGAAGCCGTGAATGGAAGAGGCCCGTACAGATCGATCCCAATGCGGTCAAAAGGCGTGGCTGAGCAAGGGATTGGCTGGATCGGACCAGAAGTATAATGTGGCAGAGCTTTCCGTCGTTGGCACTGCGGGCATGACTGAATGTACTTGCGCAAAAAGGTGTACATGCGTCGCCAATAAAACCGGGAGGAAAGCCGAGCGTATGTTTTGAAGATGCCCGCATGTGCGCACTGAGGGTCAGCGTGGAAAGCTGAACATATTGCAGCAGGAAGATGGCGAGGTATGACCAGTAACCACTTTCGGCCGTCAGACCTGTAATTCCTGCGATAAAAGAGGCCATTGCGGACCTCAAAGTGAGCTGCTTGACGGCGCAACGTTCGAGAAGATGGAGAAGTCGACGGATCTGAAAGGAATCGCAGAAGAGAGCTGATCCAGTCATCCTTGCGTTGCTCAGACGCCATGTCACAGTTTTCTGGGAACGCATAGGACATTGGTGAGGACATAGGTGAGCGTGATAGAGCGTCGGCATCAGTATGACGTCGGTCAGACCTGTAGACAACACGCATGTCGAACTCTTGCAACCGCAAAGCCCAGCGAGCTAAACGGCCGGAGGGGTCCTTCAACGCAGATAACCAACAAAGCGCATGGTGATCGGTGACTACGTCGAAAGGGCGACCATATAGGTACGGTCTAAATTTACCTAGAGCCCATATATTTGCCGGACACTCTTTCTCTGTCACAGAATAGTTCTTCTCCGCTTTGGTGAGAGTACGGCTTGCGTATGCGACTACGTACTCCTGGAATCCCGATTTGCGCTGCGCGAGCACGGGGCCGAGTCCAACACCGCTGGCATCGGTGTGTACCTCCGTAGAGCAGTCGAGTCGAAATGACGCAAAATTGGCGGCGAGGTTAACAGGCGGCGCAACTTTTCGAAAGCATCGTCACAGGCGGGTGACCAAGCGTAACTTTTCGAGTCACTACGTAGAAGTTCAGTCAAGGGGGCGGTGATCATAGCGAAATTCCGAATAAAGCGGCGGAAATACGAGCAGAGGCCAAGAAAGCTGCGCAGATCCTTCAGAGAAGCAGGTTTAGGGAACTCTGCAACTGCCTGAAGCTTGGCGATGTCAGAGAGAATACCCTCTTTAGATACAACATGACCGAGGATGGTGAGCTGACTTGCGCCGATGCGGCATTTCTTCAGAATGAGCTGAAGGCCGGCGTCAGTTAGGCACTGCAGCACTTCATCTAGCCTGCGGAGATGCGTTGGAAAATCCGGTGAAAATATAATCACGTCATCCAAGTAGCATGTTTTCCACTTCAGTCCACGCAAAAGATTGTCCATCATCCGTTCAAATGTTGCGGGTGCGTTGCAAAGACCAAAAGGCATGACACAGAATTTGTAAAGGCCATCAGGTGTGACAAAGGCCGTCTTAGGCTGATCTTTAGGTGCCAGAGGGACTTCCCAGTAGCCCCTCCGTAAGTCAATAGAAGAGAACTCCGCACCTTGGAGGCAGTCAAGGGCATCGTCGATTTTCGGTAACAGGTAATCGTCCTTTTGAATTATTTTGTTAAGACGACGGTAGTCAACACAGAAGCGAATTGACCCGTCCTTCTTCTTAACGAGAACAACTGGAGATGCCCAGGGGCTGTTCGAAGGCTGGACAACGCCACGCTAGAGCATGTCAGCTACTTGGTCATCGATAACCTGGCGCTCAGCTGCGGACACGCGATAGGGTCTTTGACGCAATGGCGCATTGGTACCTGTGTTGATGCGGTGACACACGGCTGATGTGCGGCCGAGGGGAGTTATGCTGGCAGTCGAAGGAATAACGGAACAAGAGGCACAGGTCACTCCGGCGACTTCGTGTTCGATGGAAGGACCAGCCGGCATGTCGATAATTGCAGAAGGGTCGAGACTGTGAACACACCCGACGCACTCACCCGGAAGTAATGTTACAGGACATCACAAGAGGTTCAAAATGAGCAGTCTGCTGACGCCGTCATGAAGTTCTAGAAGGGCATAAGGTAGCGGCGAACACTTGTGACGAACGAAAAGAGCAGATGGCGTGAAAAGGGCACTAGATTCGGCGAGACAGTTGCAAGACACCATGGTAAGGGCAAAAGAGTGCGGCAGTATGATGATGTTTTCAGCAACAAATAGTTTGTCCCGGTTTTATGAGCATCATATAATGGAGCGTGGTCTAACACTTCAAATTCCACCTTAGCACGAGAGCAGTCGATGACGGCCTTATTAGCGGAGAGAAAATCCCAGCCCAAAATGAGGTCATGGGAGCAGGAATCCAACACTAGCAATTAAACGACATAAATGAGGCCATCAATCGCGATGCGAGCAGTACAAGCAGCGGCCGGTGTGACGTGATCTGCGCTGGCTGTACGAAGTGATATACTTGCTAGTGGCGTCATAACTTTTTTGAGCAAGCGGCAGAGTCTACCACTTATCACTGAAACTGCGGCACCAGTGTCGACAAGAGCGAGTGCACCGACGCCGTCCACATGTACGTCCAGAACATTCGTTGGTGAAGTGAGAGGCCTTAGTCTTTTCCCTGGTGACGCAGTTCTTGCCCCTGGAACTGCGGCAATTAGTTTTCCCGCTCCGGCGATGAAGGACGACGACGCATCGGCGATGGTGAGCGGCGTCGAGGTGATGGTGAGCGGCGGTTCACAGGAGGGCGGTGGTCGGCGTATGATGACGTCTGGTCAGGGGGCTGAGAGCCTGTGAACGAAGGGTGCGGTGGCACATAAAGGGCAGGTTCGAAGGTCTGGTCGTAGCTCTGGCGGTAGACAGGGACGCACCGACGGCAGTATCGCGCTATGTGGCCAGGTAGCCCACAGGCAAAGCATATTGGGCGATTGTGGAGTGTATGCCATTGTCCAATACTCTGGACGGACCTTGGCTGAGCGAACCAAGGAGTGGGTCGGAGCGGCCCGGCTGAGGGAAGTGACGTAAAAGTCTGAAGAGGTGGTCGAGCCGCCACTTCAGCATAGCTTAGAGGTGCATTTACCTCGGCACAGGCAACAGGGCTCGGCAATGGTGAAGTGTCATGGGCAGATGGCAGAGCTGCCCAAACTTGCTCCAGGATGACCTGGCGAATGTTTGCTGGCAGAGGTGACGGTGCTTGGCCGGCTGTTGATAGCAGCGATAGCTGACGAGCGACCTCAGCACGAACAAACTCCTTGATCTGCGATAGCAGCGACTGAAGGTCAGATGTGGTGGTCAGGCTTGAGAGGGTGTCATCCGGGACGTCAGGGCGTCGCGTGAGAAGATGCTGTCGTCGCAGCTCGTCGAAACTTTGACACAACTCGATGACCTCAGAGACAGTGACAGCGTTCTTGGAGAGCAGCATTTGAAAGGCGTCGTCGGAAATGCCTTTCATGATATGTCGCACCTTGTCAGTTTCTGCCATCGACGGGTCGACACGCCGGCAGAGGTCGAGGATGTCTTCTAGGTAGCTGGTGAATGTCTCACCAGTTTCTTGGGACCGGCCTCGTAGGCGTTGTTCTGCGCAAAGGTTGCGCACACCAGGACGTCCAAAAACATCTGCTATGCAGGTTTTGAAGGTGGTCCAAGTGGGGATATCCGCCTCATGGTTTCTGTACCACAGCTTGGCAACATCCGTTAAATAAAACATCACGGTACCAAGCTTTGTGGGGTCGTCCCATTTGTTAGTAGCACTGACTCGTTCATAAGATTCCAGCCAATCCTCGACGTATTTCTCGTCGGTGCCGCTGAAGATGTCGGGTTCTCGCAAGAGCTGGGCACCGGGACAGCTCCTGCGTGACGAAGCCTGTGGGGGTGTGAAGACAGCATCGTCAGGCATGACGGACGGCAGCTTTCATCTACGCAGTTGCAGGACTGGGGAAGACCACAGCACCTCCACCAAAATATAATGTAAATGCAAGGTCAAAAGCGGTATCAGCGTCGGTACAGAAGCAGCAAGAGCTAGCCGGATGTACGGGCAGCGTCGCAGCAGCAACCAGGCAGTATTAGCTCGTGCCTCGCGCCGTGTCGATGTCGCAGCAGTAGTGGGCATTTCTCTTCACTACATTACTAACATGACTGACATCATGCAAAGGATTTGGTAGACTGCGATGTAAAAAGTTGTGTTTATCACCATTAAAATGTAGTGTTTTGTCTATAATTTTGCCAATCTTAACTACCTCTTACACAACCACACTCAAATGCCAAACTACTAAAATATGATGTGCCTTCTTTTCCGGTGCCTGGTATGTAGTGTGTAAATACTTTTCAAATCACCTTTTTCACTAATTACTACACTGCCTTGTTTTATATCAGAAAAATGAAATTCACATAACTGATTTACCTGATATCTAAGATCATTACAAGCTTTATTGTGTTTGCTGACTCATCAGCTTATTAAAAGATGTGTTGCATGTACATAAAAATTCCTGAAGTAAAAGCTTCACCTAGGAAGCTTTTCTGTAGACGCATGCATCTGCATTTACTTCAGCAACATTCACTGCTTTCCTTCTAACCAAAGTTGTAATTTATTCATCCGACTTGAATTCTCCTGATCGGTATCTTTGAGTATAGATATATCTTTTTTAATGCATTAAGTATGCACACAATTGATGAAAAAAAATCGCAGCATATTCACGGAGTGAATGATGATGAGTAGTGCAAAGCGTCCATCAGCCCGACCGTGCTTCCAACCGTCCGTTCGTTCTTGCTTCCTACTGTCCGCGCGACCATCCGTGCATCAGTCCATCTGTCTATGCGTCCATCTGTCCGCCATCTGTCCGCCTTCTAGTCTGTCTCTCCGTCTGTGCGTCCATCTAGTGAACACTCCAAGTACCGCCATCTCGCATCGCCTGTGGCACATATCCGCTCCGTGCGTCCATGCATTCATCTGCTAGTCTGTCTGTCCATTCGTCCATGCCTCCGTCCGTACATCCATCTAGATAATACTCCAAGTACCCCCATATTCCATCTTGCATCCTCTGTGGCCGATACCCACTCTAGAACGGGTATGTGCCATTGGTGGAGTTAGCATGAGGCACCAATTACCAGCATGTTGGGTGCAGCACAATTAATGCGGCTGATGTAGAGCACGTAGCCAGTTCCCGACCCGTCAACTAGCAAAGCCGATCGTTCCGGGAAGGCGAACGCGGAAGACCCCGAGCATGGAAAAGATAGACTTCTTTGTTGGCACAGTCCACGAGCGGAGCCGTCAAGGTCGCCCCCGTTCGGGATTAGAAGGGGGAAGCTTGCTCGGAAAAGCGTCTAGCAAGAGGGAGGTCAGGCGCCACCGTCTGAGTTTAAGCCATTGTTGGCATGCACGCGTGCCATTGAGAATGACGCGGGGACGCGACCACTTGGCTGACCCAGACATAGTGGTGGCAGGGAGACGAGCATGATCTCCCCCGCTGTTGTTAGGATGTCGGGGCGCCTCGCTGTCGCATGCACTCCTGGTGAGTGCACGAAGCCCAACTGTGTACCCACCGCTCTTAAGGAGGCTTCTACGAAGCAACAATTATTGAGAGAACTGACGGGGCTCGAGCGTGAGAACGGCTGCCGACGGAGGCAGCAAGGCCTGGCATGGGAGAGAGTGTCACACGCGCAAAACCTATCCCGTTGCTTGTTTTATTTGGTAACGTGGTTTCAACCAATTTAGTACCTGTTATGAAGGTGTTTTGCGATTGGTTGTGATGATGCGAGTCCCAGCATGTGATTGGCGTTTGTGAAGACTCTTTCTTCAACAGAGGGTTGAAAAGAGGATGTTTGAATTTTGAAATAAGAGCGGAGGTTCGGGCTTGGACTCGGGCAGTAGCCTGAAGCTGCAATAAAGCGTCTCTTCACTGGACTATGGCTCTTCCTTCGCGCTGCCACCGTGCACTCGAGTCATTGAGGGGACCCATTCCGAACCTCAAACATCTTCCCTCCTTAGCTAGTGTTGAAGCTAGCCGAGGAGAAGGAAATTAACTGATGCAGTCGACAGGATTGGAGAGCCCGCTGCGAGGAAGGTGCTGATGTCCAGGAAGCTGACAAGACGCATGCTGCTTCGGGAACCACTGGTGCGCTGCGAGAAGCAGCATTGACATTCAGCACGAGCCTGCCGGTCAACATTGGAGCCTGGATTTCGGCTGCGCGTCAAGGAACGAGAGCAGAGCCAAAGGTCGTCGTTGTGCGACGGACTTATCGGAAAGACACTGCAGGGTGCTGCTTCAGGAGCAGAGCAGCAGGGACAGTCGATGTGACAGACTGAGTCAGCGACAGGGTTGATCGGGCGGAGACCTTCTGCAATGGCAGTGGTCGTCGCTCATAGCGTTGGTGACAAGACGGACGCAGTCTCTACTGTCAAGTTCATCGGGCGTTGCATCACTGCAAGGTGAGGCCTGCTTTGTGCTCTCTCGGGGCCCCAATTTCTTTTTTTCTTGCTCAATGCACTTGCGTTCAGGCACACTCTGGGAGATGGCGGATTCTGAGAGAGATGTGATGGAAGGCGACACTGTGAATGAATAGGATCGCACCCGCGAGTTGCAGCTTGAGATCGAAGTTTTAAAGCTCAAGCTCGAGCTAGAAAAGATGAGATCGTCGCGTGCCTTATCAGAGGAGCTAGAAAACCGGAACCAGCAAACCAGTATCGGAGGGTACGCGAGGGAGCTAAAGGCAGTCCTTGCACCCATGCCTACTGATGAGCCTATGATTCCCGCCTGGTTCAAAAACGTGGACGCTCTTTTTGCGGCATGAACATACCTGAGGATATTCAGGGCACGATTCTATTGCCATTTCTAAGTGACAAGATGCGAACATTCGTTGCCAATCAATCTGAAGCGGGGGTGATGGCGTACTCAGATTTAAAATCAAGAGTTCTAAAGGAGCTGCGGATGACTCCGAGTGAGTACCGCCGAATGTTCGTGGAAATCAAAAGAAAGGCAGGCGAGTCTTGGGAGCCAAGTGACGGCGCTCCTAGAGACTATGTTCGCGTACTACGTGAGAAGTAGAGAGATGGAGACATTTGAAGGTCTTCAGGAGTTGCTTATAGCGGACAGGCTAAAGCAGTTAATGCCAGATAGTCTCCGCGCACTGTTAACTCAGCAGGAAGTAAAGGGTTGGTTGAGGCCCAGGGATATTGCGGAAGTAGCCGCCAATTTCGAAGAAAGCCTCGGCAGCAGCAGGCAGGGCAGCTACCGCAATGACGGGCCAGGAAATTCTAAATATAGGTCGCCAGCCAAACCATCGGCTAGTGCTAATTTCCTCCGTAATTCAGGAGCCTGTTTTCGCTGCGGGAAACGAGGTCACTTTCAGAGAGATTGCGAGCTCTCACATAACACTGCTGCTAATACAGCCGAAATTTCATGTGCAGCTTCCGATAATAAGCAACCCTTTGAAAGCGGAGTCGCACCGTCGCGACACTCCCCCATTGTGCAAAACTCGCTAATGAGGGATCCGCAGATTGAGATTCTCATGGGAGGCAAATCCTGTTTAGCACGCGTTGACACATGTGCCGATGTTACAGTGGTACGAGAGAATGAGGTATCCGCTGAGATTTTGTGTGAGAGCAGTGGCACAATAAGGCTAACTGACGCTTTTGGGCAAGACGTTACAGCGCGTCTAGTGTGGGTACCTCTAGCTCTTGCAACCTCGTCGGGAAGCGCTGCGCAGCCTGTGAAATTGCGATGCGCAGTAACCGATCAGTTAAATACGAGTGTGCCCGTATTACTTACACCAGAGGTTACGAATGTCTTCGTTGTCATCGGCAAAAGTCACTGAATGATCAAAAGGAGAGTAATGCGAAAGACATCGGCTGTTTAAGACAGGACATTAGTCAGGAGCAGTATGCGCCGATGCGGGAGCCAGAACATGTGTCTCGAAGTAGCCCTAACACTGTGCAGTGCACAATGAAAAAACAGGACGGCCGAGCAGGAGAGCCGAAGCAAGATGAGCGTCTGGCTGATATGCGGCATCAGGTGAAAAAGGGGTCGCACGTCAAGAGAACTGATAGAAAGCAGTTAGACCGGAAGCAGCCATGCCATTCAGTGAAACCAAAGTCGTGTCGAGACAAAGTGTTAACACACGACTCTTCCGGAGGTAAATCGTCAGGAAAGATGAGGAAGCGCGTTAGCGCATACTTTGCCAAAAACGCCTGGCGTTGGGTTTCGGCGGTGGAACGAGAGGGTTCCATGTCTTGCGTATTCCCAGTTTAAAAGGAAAAGTCCCCAGATTAGGACCATCGCGTGCCCGACTGAAGTGTAAAATCGAGCCGTAAGTTCTTTGGAGAATTGAACTACCGGATTTGTTGAAGGTAATTGTGGTTTGCTTTGTTTTTTTTAAGGTTTGAAGCAGGTATCTTACGTGACGAAAGGTTATTTTGGTAACAAGTTTTGCACTTTCTTTTTTTAGTGTTCAGTTACGGCGGTTCTTTTTTTTACGTTAAGTTTTATTGGCGCAAGGGCATCTAAGGCCAAAGAGCGCCAGTACAAGTGTTGTTTCAATTCGGTTATTAGTTTAAAAATTAAAACAAATGATTAAAACATGATTAAATATTAAAACAAATATCTACGAACCATTTAAAACGCAGTATATTTAAAAGAATGTCACTTTGTTTAAAAAGGAATGTCACTTTGCTAAAACCTTCATTTTGTTGGCTGAAATCTGTGCTGATAAATTAGTCTGCAAGGCCCAAGACCCTCGCAGCTGAAGTCCTTGCCTGAGCAAGAACTGCGAAGGCTAAGACATACTTTTTATGCACCAGGCAATACCTCACACTTGAGGCGCAGCTGGTGCCTAGGATGGAATGATATCATTGTTAAAAATTTCACTTTCGCAAGATAATGAAGAAGTCTCTTAAGGTCAACCACTGCATCAAGTGATAAAAACAGCGCTGGATGAAGTGGGATATGATGTCGATAGAGCTCCCTGAAATGGGTCAGTCGTGCTTGGTGAAGCACAGGACATTGTATGAGGACATGCACAACGGTTAGACTCTCTCCACAGTGTATACATGTAGGTGGATCAGTGCCTGTCAAAAGGTGTTTATGTGTGCAATAAGTGTGGCCTATTCTGAGCCGTGTTAGAGTGACTTCAGCGAACCTGTTGAGTTTTTGGGGGATAGCTTTTCTCAGCTGGGGTTTTACAAGGTGGACTTTGTTGTCGACTTCTCTGTCCCGTTCAGCTTGCCAGTGGTTGCGTAGACCTCTACGTACAACAGGTTTTAGATCTACACCCAGAACAGAGGTTATATCTATGGTTTGCCGACCAGCGGCTTCTCGTGCATTCTTGTCCACTATTTCATTGCCCGCAATTCCAGAATGACCTGGTACCCAGCAAATAACAATAGAAAGTTTTAAGTTGTAGGCTGCATAGATTTTGTTAAGGAGCTTGTTGAAAGTAGGGTTTTCGCTGTACTTGCCACAAGACAGGGCCCTGACAACACTTAAAGAATCTGTATACACTATAGACTTTTGTATCTTGTGTTGTTTAATGTGTTGTATAATAAGCAGGATACCACAGGCTTCCGCTGTGAAAATGCTGGTATGTGTATGCATGGTTCTGGTGTCCGAGAACTTTTGTCCATAGGCTGCACAAGATACAGATGTTTGAGATTTTGAGCCATCAGAGAACGCGGTTGAACGATATTTGTGTTCAAAAGCCAAGAAATGTTGCTCAATAAGTGCACTTGGACAATTTTCCTTTATGATGTCTTTGAAAGACCAGTCACAAGTGACTGGACATTGCTGCCAGGGAGGGATGTGTTCGACATGGTCACTTTCCGCCAAGTCATTGAAGAAAATTGCAAGTTTTTCTACTGCAGGTCTTATTGCCAATGGAAACGGTGGGGCGATAGAAGGACGGTTTAGGTATAACTGGGTAGTAGACACATCGTTCATAAGTGTTTTACATGGGTGCTGCTTCAGAAACATGGTCTTAACTGCATAGTTGACTCCTAGATACGTGCGCTGATAGTCTAGTGGCCACTGATCTGACTCTGCATAAAGGCTTTGAATAGGGCTGGTACGGAAGGCACCAAGTGCCAGACGGATACCTAGGTGGTATACAGGGTCCAACATTTTCAGTGCTGTCCTTGAAGCTGACTGATATACTATGCATCCATAGTCTATGCATGACAGAACCAGGCTTCGAAACAGAGATATGAGACAGTGCCTGTCTGTCCCCCACGACTGATGCGATAAAATCTTTAAAAGGTTCATGGTCTTGAGACATTTTAACTTCAGCTGTTTTATGTGCTGGATGAAGGTGAGTTTGGAATCAAAAATTACACCGAGGAATTTTTGTTCTTTCGTGATGACTATGTTTTGTCCATTCATTAGTATGCAGGGGTCAGGATGCACACCTCGTCGTCTCGAGAACAGCACACTAGTAGTCTTGTCAGTGTTAAACTTAAAACCATTCTCGTCAGCCCATTTTGCAAGTCGGTTAACACCTAACTGTATCTGGCGTTCGCATACAGTCAAGTTACACGATTTGAAACTAATTTGAATGTCGTCCACGTATAGAGAGTACGATATCGCAGGTGGAATAACAGAGCGAAGAGAGTTCATTTTTAACTATAAATAGTGTGCAGCTTAATACTCCTCCCTGCGGCACTCCATTTTCTTGAAGAAATGTGCGCGATAACACACTACCTATTCTTACACGGAACTTCCTTTCAGACAGGTAATCTTTTAAGATGGTAAACAACCTGCCACATATTTTGAAAGACAGTAGATCTTGCAAGATTCCATATCGCCAGGCAGTATCATATGCCTTCTCAAGATCGAAGAAAACAGACAGACAGTATTGATTGTGTACAAACGCGTCACGTATATACGACTCCAGGAGGACAAGATTGTCGGTTGTGGATCTAGCTGTACGGAAACCAGACTGGCACGGGTCCAATATGCCATTGTACTCCAAGTAATAGACCAAGCGGCGGTTAATCATTTTTTCAAACACTTTGAGTAGGCAGCTTGTGAGGGCGATACGCCTGTAACTATTTACCGAAGAGGGATCTTTGCCCTGTTTAAGGATTGGTAGTACTATTGCCTCTTTCCAAGCAGAGGGTATTTTGCCGGTACTGAAAATCTTGTTGTAAAGAGCTAAAAGGCAGTTTAGGGTTTCATCAGGGAGATTTCTGATCATTTCATAAGTATTTGTATCAGAACCAGGAGCAGAACTCCCACAGGAACCAAGGGCGAGCTTCAGTTCATATACTGTTAGTGGTTTATTGTATCCGTCTGATCGAGGCTTGTTCCGGCACAGAGGTACACTTTCAGCTATGCTTTTGTGGCGTAAGAACTTAGTGGTATAGTTTTCTATCGCGCCGATCCTTAGTCGCGCCGATCCTTAGGCGCTGGCTGCGCCCTCACACTCGGTGTTGTGTCCATTGCCTCTTGCGAGGCGCTGGACACCCGCTCTTGCGAGCGCTGCATTTGTTTTGAGGGCCTCGTCTCAAAGGACGAGACCTTCGCGGCCCCCAGCCCAGAGGTTGGTGGGTCTTTCTTGGATGGCGGAGCAGCACTGGCTGCAACCGCCGAGGGGGCGGATGGCGTCACCGCTGGCTCACTACGCGTGTGCCAGACAGGCGCCGGGGGCCGTCGTGGCACTGCCCCCTGACGCGCCACTTCGGCAAAGCTGGTTTCTGGCAGGTAGGACACCTGCCTTCGTGCCTCCCTAAATGAAATGTTTTGTTTTACTTTAATCGTGACGATTTCCTTTTCTTTCTTCCAACTTGGGCATGACTGTGAGTATGCGGCATGTTCCCCGTTACAATTCGCACAGTGAGGAGAGTTTTCACAGGCATCAGATGTGTGTTCGTCAGCACTGCATTTCGCACAAGTTAGGCGGCCTCGGCAGTTCTGAGAACTGTGGCCGAATCGCTGGCATTTGAAACATCGGAGAGGGTTCGGTATATATGGCCTCACTCGAAGCTTGATGTACCCAGCCTCAATGGAGTCGGGCAGTACACTTGAATTAAAAGTAAGTATCAGGTGCTTAGTCTGGATTTCTTTGCCATCACGCCTCATCGTAATTCGTTTCACGTTGATGACATTATGTTCGCTAAAACCCTCCAGGAGTTCAGCCTCCGTAAGCCCTAACAGGTCATCATCTGAGACAACGCCACGGGTGGTGTTCATGGTTCGGTGTGGGGTTACTATTAATTTGATATCTCCAAATTTCACTAGATTAGACAATTTTTCATATTGTTTCTGGTCGCGGAGCTCCAACAGGAGGTCATCACTTGCCATTCTCGATGCTTTATATCCTGAGCCAAAGATTTCTGTCAAAGACTTCGATACAAGAAAAGGTGAAATTGTTCTCACTGGTTTGCCGGGTGTGTCAGCGTGGACAACGTGAAATCGAGGAAAGGATACTCTCTGGTGACCATAAAACTGGAAGACTTCATCCGTGCGCCCTCTTTTCTGAGGGCGATCAGGGAGTGGGGGGAAGGAACTAGCCATAAGAAAAGGTTTCTTTTCGGCAGCGGTGCCAACCACCCACCATGGAGTCCTACAAGGGGACGCTGCAGGGTCTGGAAGCACAGGCCCTGCAGACGCCAGCTGTACACCACCACTATAACCGAATATGGTGTATCCAAGGTAGGATAGCCACACAGGGTTAACCCTTGCCGCCAGGAAACACGGAAGTCAACGGAAGAGAGTAGAGGACAGGAAAGATTTAAAGTAAGAGAAAAGACGAAGATGTGAGGGGGAGACAGGGAGGGAGTCAAAACTCCCCCGTTAGCTCGGGTCCGTGGTGTCGCTACACACCAAACGCCTACTTGCGCAGGCGCCCCTGCGGGGAGTTACGGCGGTTCGAGAGTGTTGAACACGCTGCCGTGCAACGTAGAGGCACCGGTAGCGTTTGATTGAGCTAGAGGTCTTGGCGTTGTTTTTTGAGTTGACGGCAACCCACCCCAGGAAAACTTTTTGTTTGCCTACGAACGCATCGATAACGGGAATTAGAGGTTGCCTCTCCTAAACGACAGGTGAACGATCAGTAACATCCTTCGGTAAAAGGCTGTGCCAGTCGCAACAAGAGGTGCCCACAGTTGAATGAGAGGCGAAGGTGAAACAAAAATTGTTCGCAATTAGGGCGCTCTGAGCGAGGCTCCTGGTGCTCTTTCGCGTTTTGGCTGATCATTGGATGAAGTGATTGTAACTGTGTAGTGGCAATAGAATGTTTTGTCTGTTTCATATAGCTGAGTTTTTTTCGTTGTTGTGATGTAGCCACTGAAGTAGTTTCTGTGAATTGAATGGCTTTACAGGAGTTTGCATCGCATGTTTACATGTTATGCGTGATGTTAAGGGGGTCAAAGAGACTAATAGTTCCGGTGTCATGTGAAAATGTCGTTTTTGTACGAGGCATGTTTTGTGTTGTTTTTGTTGTTGAGGTGTGATCTTGCCTCTTAGTGGTAGAGCTGCTTTTAGGTGTAGTAGATGTGTTGTGTAAGAATATTTTTATAGATAAAATAGGGTAGCGTTTGTGAAGTTCATTATAAATTTTTTTCTTGGTGTGATCCATTGAGATTGAGGTATACCTATAGCGATGGGTCCGTCGCTCTCTTTAGGTGTGTCATGCGGGACCTGGAGGGCGCATGGAGTGGGTCTGCCGTTTTGGGACAATGACCGTGTGGTGTTGCGAATTTAAAAGACAATATGCCGCCAGACTATGCATGGTACGTGTGCCCTGTGCCAAGCTAATGCGAACTGACTGGCGCTGTGAACTTCATCCTAAGTACCGTAATTACTCGAATCTAACGCGCACCTTTTTTCCGGTTAAGCGAGTTCATAAATCGCATGCGTGTTGGAATCGAGTACGAACAAAAAATTGCGGTCAATCTATTGCCATCGGCAAATCCAAAATGGCTGCCCCCTATGTGCGTCGGCATGGCGCGTCGGCCATTTCTGCCTATCTGTTTCCCATGTGCGGCACTTCGTACGTGTGCTGAGGAGTTCGTCATCTAGTAGTGCATTAGCATCCACGGCGTGAAAGGGCCGACTGCAAAAACTCGAGTGCACCTCGATGCCGCCTTTAAAAGAAAAGTCATCCCGTGTGCAGAAACGGACGGAAATCGGGCCGCATCGCGGTCGTTCGGAGTTCCCGAAACGTGAGTGCGGGACCGGCGGAAACAAAAGCAGAAGATTGTCGACAGCAAAGCTTCACGCAAAGGCTTCAGTGGACCACATCAGGGTCGGTTTCCGCAAATTAATGAGCTGCTCGGCGAGTATGTGCTTGGGCAGCGAGCGGCACAGCGGCCCGTGACGACAGAACTGCTCCAAGTGCGGGCTATGCAATTAGTCTTAGAAAAAGGTCTAATGCGGAGCCAGTTTAAAGCGAGCAGGTGCTGGCTAACTACTTTATAAAGAGGAAAGGCTTTTCCCTCCGAAGGGGAACATGCATATGCGAAAAAAAGTTTTGCGGAGGAGTACGATGAAAAGCTTCACAGTTTTCAGAGGTTCGTCCTAAACTTGCGGCGCAACAACGGCTACCTGCTTGGGTAAATCGGGAATGCCGATCAGACGCCTCTTTACTTCGACATGCCTGGCACCACAACCGTCGAGAAGAAGGGGGCGAAGCAAGTTCGCGTGCTGACATCGGTCCACGGTAAAACTACAGTGACGGCAATGCTCTGTTACACGTCAGATAGGCACAAGCTTTGCCCGTACCTCATATTTAAATGGAAGACGCTCCCGAAAGTAGTAGTTTTTTCGAGTGGTGTGATCGTGCGGGCCAGCGAGAAAAGTGGGTGCGCGTTACAATCGATGTCTTATGGTTTTTTTTTTTTTTCGCGGTGGAAATCAGGTGCGCGTTACAATCGAGGGCGCGGTAGAATCGAGTAAATACGGTAAGTTATTCAGTGTGGTGCATTACGAGAGTGCTTTCTGTCGGAGGACCATTTGAGAGCATTATGTATATGTGTTACTGTGTCTATTTCGTAGAACGACGCGAAAGTTCTCCTGTTGAGATGGATGTGATAATCGGTTCACGCATGTGCGTGCACATAGAGTAAGTTTATTTTGAGCGATTCTTTTGTTTGTTTTTGTATCGCGTTACTGGACATCTAGTATCTAGTAACACTCTTGAGGGGGGAGGAGTTAGTATGAGGCACCAACTACCAGCGTGTTGGGTGCAGCACAATTAATGCGGCTGATGTAGACCACGTAGCCAGTTCCCGACCTGTCAACTAGCGAAGCCGATCGGTTCCGCGAAGGCGAACGTGGAAGACCCCGAGCATGGGAAAGAAAGGAGACTTCTTCGTTCGCACAGTCCACAAGCGAAGCCGTCAAGGTTGCCCCTGTTCCAGATTAGAAAGGGGAAGCTTGCTCGGAAAAGCGTCTAGCAAGAGGTAGGTCAGGCAACACCGTCTGAGTTTAAGCCATTGTTGGCACGCACGCGTGCCATTGAGAATGACGCAGGGACGCGACCACTTGGCTGACCCAGGCATAGTGGTGGCAGGGAGACGAGCATGATCTCCCCCGCTGTTGTTAGGATGTCGGGGCACCTCGCTGTCGCATGCACACCTGGTGAGTGCACGGAGCCCAACTGTGTACCCACCGCTCTTAAGGAGGCTTCTACGAAGCAACAATTAATGAGAGAACTGACGGGGCTCGAGCAACAATTAATGAGAGAACTGACGGGGCCGACGGCCTGGCATGGGAGAGAGTGTCACTTGCGCAGAACCTATCTCGTTGCATGTTTTATTTGGTAACATGATTTTAACCAATTTAGTACCTGTTATGAAGGTGTTTCTGCAATTGATTGTGACGATGAGAGTCCCTGCATGTGATTGGTGTTTGTGAAGACTCTTTGTTCAACTGAGGGTTGAAAAGAGGATGCTTGAATTTGAAATAAGAGCGGAGGTTTGGGCTTGGACTCGGGCAGTAGCCTGAGACTGCAATAAAGCGTCTCTTCACTGGACTACGGCTCTTCCTTCGCGCTGCCACCGTGCACTCGAGTCATCGAGGGGACCTATTCCGAACCTCAAACATCTTCCCTCCTTAGCTAGTGTTGAAGCTAGTCGAGGAGGAGGAAATTAACTGGTCGCTACATACATCAACGGAGAATGGACACCCTAAGGAGCTTCGCCCCTAAAATGCATATAAAACCTATATGTGCGTAGAGATTCTAAACGATCTGAGCTGCTACAAAAGTTTTGTTTAGTTGCGCTACCTGACCATTCCGAAATTTTTGTGTTTACCTGCAAGCTAGGCAATCTCGCATCCCCTGTGACACATACTTGCTCTAGAACAGGTATGTGCCACTGGTGGCTACATACATTAACGAAGGATGGACAGACCCACACCCTAAAGAGCTTCGCCCCTAAAAAATGCATTTGAAGGCAAAAACCGGCTGCCTCCTTGGCTGTTCATTCAGTTATAAAATCGGGGATCAGGTTTCTTGTAGAACATAATGTAGTTGAGTGCAACGGGTGTGATAGACGTGTTAAATCACCTTGATTGACATTGTTAGTTGTTTGCACTGTCAACCAACGCACGTGTGTAAGAGTGTTTCCTTTCTGTCTAGCACGTCACTGGAGGGCTCACTTTGTGCCAATAAAAATCAATATTATTATTCTCTGCACCAAAATTTCCCACACACCACTGGGTGCTGCACTTCCTCCACGATATGACCCAGGTGACAATGTCTACTGGGGATGTCATGATGTCATAAATATTAAAGCTCTGTCATGCCACGGTGTGACATCATTCTTGATATAGGTGGCATAGGTTCTTGTACCCCGTCATTCACCTGTCATGTTTCGCTCAAGGGTTCCCACAATGAGGCGCTTACGGGTTCTTCGTTAAAAAGCACATACAGCGCAAAGTAAACAAGGCAGGAGCTCGAGAAAAAATGGAAGCTCGAAGAGAGGAAAAATACCTGGACAGGGAATGTCACTGTTCGCAGACAATCCTTTATTGGCACGTTTCTGTCAATTTAATCATCCTATGAAATGCACTGCTCAATAAAGGTTAACATGCCCATTCGGTATTAGACGTCAGTTGTGAACTTATTACCTAAATGCATTCGTGAATCTGTCAAGCGCAGCAGTTCACAATTTATATTGTCGGACTACTCTCTACATGACTTATTCATCACTAATAAAAAACTTGGAGTGTTATCGAAGGCATGAAAAAACGTGAGAATAGAGGTGTCACCTGTGTTATTAGTTTTTTCACTATCCTCTTTCATCGGTCATTAGGGGTAATCGAAGTGAACGATTGGGCCAGTTGGTGAAATGATCTAAGTATACTACATGATAGAAAACACAGATTGGAAAAAGACAAGGACAAGCACAAACTATCAACTGAAGGTTTATTTATCCCGCATTGCATTTATATATGACAACCAGGAAAAAATAAGAAAGAAAGGAAAGTAGCATTTGAACTAACGTCAAAGTTCATACACCCAAAGCAGGCGGCAGAATATCAGAGTCATTACACACATGTGCCATTTGCCAGATAATGAAGCTCTTTATCTAGGAGGGCAACCGATGATATCCTCATGCAGTTTTCAGGTTCCCGAGCCATTCTCTCTGCTTTAATAATCATGCGGGTGTGATCATCTTTGTGCCTATGTAATACAACTGTATTGAATAAGTCAAATACAATGTAGGATAAATAAACTTTCAGTTGATAGTCTACGCTTGTGCTTGTCTTTTTCCCGTTCGTGTTTTTCTATTGCGTAGTATTCCTAGATTAGCGGTAAATACATTGTACACAAAACGCCCACTAGACAAAGCTGAAGTTCTCCTTTAACCAGTGCTGTTTACCCAGTATTTTGTCAATTTTTGCCTGTAATGAACATCCAGAATCTTCATTTCTCAAAACACTGAAAATCAGCAAGGATATCTCAGTAGCAAGTGAGAATACACCAAGTTAAGTGAACATAAGCCTGATCAATTATTGTCAGTAATAAACGAATCGAGAGAGTTTTTCTGTTCGTTCTTTAGTCTGGAAAATGCACAGGATCATTCTGTTATCTCAAAGAAATACATATATACATACACACATTATCGAAACTTCGTAGATCACAAAATAAAAAAAAAAAAGATGACTATTCCCACTGGTTCATCAGATGCTGACTGTAAGAGCATGCAACATACAAACATACATTATGGGCACTAACAAGCTTGAAAACAGCTTAGAAGCTATCAAAACATTTCCACTCACCGCAGCCAGGTTTCAATGCTGAAGCCGCGGCGTCCACTGCTTTCCAAGGGTGAGGTAAATCTAGAAACACAGCATCGGCAAGTCCCTCGATGCCGAAACCATCCTGACAGACATCGCGGTGTGCACATGTCACAACCGAGTTCAGGCCGTGCTCTTGAAACTCCTTTTGTGCCACCTGAGCGCGGTGCTCGTGGAAGTCGAACGTGTAAACGTGGCCATTCGGCGCTACAGTCCGGGCAAGTGCGTGAGTCATCGACCCACTGCCAGTGCCTGCAAAAAAGAGCAAGACAGAGAATTGAAAACGATCAGTACAAGACTTCCACCAACTGTAGGGTTGAAAATGACCTTCAAGATCCCATGTTTACCACACGTATCATGGACACACACACAGATCTCATGTATCACATGTTCACAGTATTGATGCAATGACGAAACACAAAGGCAATTTAGTACAATAAGTAAGCACGTATAGATTAGATTTACGCACTTACTAAGGACTCCAGCTGGTGCCAGGGACCCTTAATGAAGTTTTTTGCACTGCCTAATCATATTTTGTAATTTGTTTCTGTATTTAACTCTTCCTGCCCTTTGAAAAAGATCTTTGGATAAAAAGAAATGTGACTGCCGAAATGGCAGCCTCACACGAATTCTAAGTGAAAGAAATTTAAATTTATTGTTGTATGCAAGAGCCCGACATGTTTGTGATGACTGTTATTCATAAACAGTCATTGCTTTCATTCTAATTACCTTTCTCATATGAACAGTGCCACGTGCGTGTTGCATCAGGTGTGAAGAGCTCTACGTTTATTATAGGATGAGAGCCTCTCCCGATTATCTCTAATATGCCCCATCACGTGATAGCCAGATCTGTTTCATTTCAGTAAACATCTTGATTTAATCACACCAATCAGCCTGCTACCTTCCTTGATGGAATTTTCTAATCACTTGAGGTTCAATTTTCAAAAGTGTTTAGTTTCTTTAACCATTCCCTCTATACACTAGGCTTTCCTCTGGTGTTAAAAGAGCATTGACATCAAATTTCAAAATTGAGATGTGCCCTTCCTGTGGTTGCTCGGTGTGTGCAAATCACTTTGTTCAATTTGAATAGAATTTGTCGTGTGGAAGTTATTTTATTTTGACTGCAAATTGCGTATTAGAGTTTAATGAAAATGGAGTGCCCTGCGACATCGACACTAGTGCTAAGTGTTTGGTGTGATACATTCCACATATATCATCCTGAGTGATGATGCGCTAGTAGCGATGACGTCTACGATCCGAGTGTTCTTATCGTGGCGCCGAAGCCTGGGTACGCACTTGCTTGTCCCGTCTGATCTTCGTTGCACCGCCTTGAATGATTTCGTGAACTCACCAAGATGCAAACCACCTTTTACAAAACGGCGACTAAAAAAAAGCATGACTCAACATGTACTTGTCAGTCAGCATGTCGGGGAACCGTTGATAGTTGCAGTTGTCTCGTTCGAAGTGCAGAAAAAGCGCGTATATCCCGTATGTGTCACACACCAACATTACCATAAGCTATCAAAGTGCAACAGTGTATAGACAGATACCACTGCTAGCGACTAACACGCAGGCATCATTGAATTTTAGTTCGTATGTAGACTTCTTTGTGTCTGCGTAATACCGGGTTACTGCCGTCGCAACCGCAAGAGGCTGGATAGGTGGGGCCATCTGGAGGCGCAAAGAAGAGTCTGGCAGGCAGGGAACATTTTTTCTCCGCTGATGCTCATTCACGATAGCCATATTCTATTGACCCCTTTGCGCATACCTGAATGCCGTGCACGCCAAAATGCACCCATATAACTAACTGAGACACACGAGCGAACATGGTATCCTCGGGCGCCTCCTCTGTGCTACTTGGAAAAGTGTCCATTTTGAAATCGCTGTTCTGTAAAGGGTCGATCGAAGCAAAAATAACTAATGACGTCACCAATCACGGGGATTCCGAGCTCCAGACTATCGTATTCAACGGGAATGGAGACATTGTACGGCGACGACGGCAACGCAGGTAACAAGGCATGACTGAACATTTCTGCCTTGCAGGTGAAATGTTTGCGGAGCAGCTGAGCCTGACGTCACTCTTTTCTGTGGAGAAGTTGGCAGCTGTGGTGCGATGTGGAAGTGACCGCGAGGTCGCGCTACTGGTAGTGCTTTCAGCGCAAAAATGGCGGGATTGCCAGCTGTTTTGAATCGTGCTAGATACAAGTGATACAAACCAATAAATGAGACAGCTATTCATCCCTCAGTTGCGTTCTTGGTTGCGAATCGCTGCTACAGGGTCTCTAGCTACTCGTTGATCAAAAAATCTTGGCATGAGTAAATTTGATGTCAGTGCTCTTTTAATGCAGTGGCGTTAATGACCTAGTTTCACAGATATTTCAGTGTCAGTGTTTTTGGTCATAAGTAAAAGGTCAGCACCATTTGAGAGTGAAAATTTGAGGTTGATGAACCCCCCCCCCTCCCCCATGGAGGGATAATAAGTATATTCGGTTGGAAGGGGATCAGTGATTCGCCCCTGCGACCCCTCACTCTGTGGCACAGTGTGTTTAGCCGCTCAGGCCACCAGCCATTCATGATTGCTGATATGCACATCTTGGAGATTCTTCAGCGTGGCAGAGGTTCGACTTTGACCTGGAAGATGCCAAAAAGGGCCCACAGAAGCGCTTTTTAATAACATCGCTTTGCCATGCTTCTTCATGCCGCATGCATGGATATAAGAGCCACGGCATTTATATCCCTGAATGCTTACGCACTTTGGCTTTCCTTGCAGCGTAGTTTAGGTGTATACCAAGAATGGAAGCTGGGCTAGCGATCGCGAGGTCGACGTGAGCACGGCCTAATTACGTTATCCAATTCTGCTCTTGAAAGCTAAGGTTGAGTGTCCACAAAGTTCTTTAATACAGCGCCTATACTTCGTTTCATATATTATGTGCAATGCTGCGAAAGCTATGCAACAAATTTGACCAGCAAGTTGTGTGAGTATACAGGTTTCGCATATGGCTTTCGTAAGCCAAGCATATACCATAGCGCAGATAACAAGGACCAAAGGTGATGTGTTCCTCTGTTACCTAATCTTCTGTCCTAGTTTGTTTTTCATGCCCTTTCCACCAACTGATACAGCCTGACAGCATAGCACTCCAGCAAAGGTACTGTACTACACTGGCACACACATGAACTCTCATCATCGGTTGCATTCCCTCGACTTATCATTTCCGTTGCGGCTACTGCCTATTTCCTTCATAAAAAAAGAAAGAGCGATGATTTGCTTATGCTTGGTTGTGCACAGAATTAATTCGGGATTGAAGTGGCATGATGGCATTGAAGGCAGTGGTATTAAGGAGACTATTGTATACCTACCCCCCTCGATGTTCAGTCTTTTGAAAGTAATGTACTCTGACCACACACCTTCATAATACCGGTGTCAGATGCGTACTTTTTATCTCGATAACAAGTTCATCTACACTGCAGGGTGTCGCCTAATCCGGATGGAGTTTGGCACAGACGTACCGTGTGGCAGTTATGGATCCGGATGAAGTCTAATGTGGGTCAGCCCTGAACGTGTGATCACACACCCCTATACTTCTGAGTATCTCCTACAACAGGTTTCAGTATGAAAAGGTTAAATAAAGGGTGGCATCTTGGGCATATCGTTAGATCATAATAAATTTAGGTGTACATATAAATTTAGGAGTACAAGAAACAAGTACTAGTAAAGAAGAACACGCACACATCACTGTTGAAAGACAGCACTTTTACGTATGTGTACACGCTACCATAAGTTATTATATTAGGTGAAAGGAAGAATGACCCACACAAACGTTTACTGGCGAACATTGCCAAGTAACGGTCTCTGCTATGAATAGGGATCAACACCACAGATACCTTCGTTGCTTCAGTGAAACGCAAAGCGTCTTTTTCGCAGAGAAAGTGCGCCAGAACACCTGCTCCCGCTTACAGGCGAAACTTAGCAACACTCACGCTTATGGGTGAATTGTGGTATATGTAGTGTGTGTAGCGCATGGTGACATGGTTCACGTGCTCTTGCCAGCCGTTTCGTCGATTCGCGAGCAATTAGGTCAGAACAACCTCTGCAGACTTACCGGCTTCGCATACGACCGACCCGGGTTTGAGGTCCAGTTGTAGCGTCACCAGGCTGATGTCGCGGGTGTAGAGGATTTGAGTCCTGTGCGGCAACGTGAGCGTCCACAGCTCCGGCGTAACGCGCAGCACGTAAACGTAACCGCACGAGCACAGCACCTTGGTGCCGTACGTACGGCCGATTACGTCGTCGTGCTTCAGCGCGCCGTACTTGGTCTGAAACACCTCGCCGTGCGCGAGCTTGATGGAGTAGATGTTAGCGAAAGTGCAGTACACCACGCACGTATCGCCGGCCTGGGCGACGTTGTCATGCGAGAGGAAGTTTGACATGACGCGGAGATCAACTCGGACGCTACCGGCCACGAAAGCTCAATCCGAGTACGTGAAGGCCAACTTTCTGGGCGCTCGTAGTTCTGAAACCGACCAAACACGGCCGGCAAACACGCGGGCACAACGTGCACGACGCACGCACCCGTCAAAACAACAGCGCACGTAACCGGAAGCTTGCTCTAGGAAAACGTTAGAATTGCACGGTGTTTGAAGCTAGTTTCGGTTTCGTTTGCGTTGGTGAACCATGGATGGTTTTCGTGCCAAGCTGGTTACGATTCTGCAAACCTTTGCCTTCGACATCGGGAGCGTAAGGAAGAAGCGCTTGTTATCAAGGTCGCTGTTCAGATGTCATCTTTACGTAGTGCAGCGACGTCTACATATTTTGTAGCACCCCAGGGAAGTCTGTTCAACTGATAATCGCGCGTTACGATTATTCGCACGAATATTCGTCGAATTCGCTAAATTACTGTGATCTGTTTGCTGCCTTGCGTGAAGATTTCAATCTTAATTGAAATGTGCCTAAGGCAAACTCTATGCCTGAGGCACACGTCCAAGCGCGATTAAAAGTTCAAAGGAAGGCGAGTGATTTAGTGCTTGTGCCTTGAAGATTGTCACTGCGGACTGCACTACGCCGCAAATGAAACAAAGTAAAATAAAAAACGCGGATAAGCAACATGCTCACCCACGTTCTTTTCACATTCTATTCGAAAATAATTGTCAATCTTCTTTAGATAAAAGCACATTGGAGCTATGCATGCTCACTCTGCTCTTCTCCGGTGGCGTTACATAAAATGATAAATGAATGCTTTCACCAGGAAAGGGAAATGACTGCTGGCTTGCTTCCGAAACAAAGAATACATAGTTTGCATTGACGTCACCATGGCCGCCATATGAAAGCCTCCAGCTGGTTGAGCTGCTGTGTGAACTCAAACGGGTACGCCAGATTAGTGCTAGTGCCCCTCGGTTACTTCATGTTCCCTTTTGGCGCAGCTCAATAAAAGTAGAAAGGGGGGGGGGGGGGGAGCACAAAAGAGCGAAGAACACGGGGACCGAGCAACTGCGGGTGCTTCCCTGCACTGACACTATTTAGCCAGATAAAAGTCATGGCCGCCGCCATCTTCTGCCCCCAGCGCAGAGAACCAGGCTTATATTAGCGGATAGTGAGCGCTTGTCCCGATCTCTTTCTATCCCATATTTTGTGGGCTCCATTTTATGAAGAACGAAACATAACCGATACGCCCAAACATTCTTCCTTTTGAACTGTATTACCTGTAACTGACGTCACATGAAAACTATGCAAACGTAAAGCCGTGGTGTAAAACAGTCAGCACAAGTGACCAGTGACTGAACCACCAAAATTTGCTGTTAGCGTTTCATGTGGGCTTTCACACAAGCTGTATTCGGCCAGCAACGTCCGCTTTGAAACCTGTATCTTACCAGACACTCTTTGCATAGTTACTTCAGCATTTTGTCTGGTGCTCATTTGTCTTATGCTCCACCTAGTCTTACGATATTCTTGCACTTTATTGACGTTCGTTGAGAGTTGGAAAACAAGAACAATTGTGACGTTCCTGAGCACTGGTATGACATAACGGTAGTACCATTCAGGTTATCAATCACTCGCATTTGATATTCTTCTTTTGCTGTTGTATCTATACCTACAAGAAAATGAAGATCTGTCCCTCCTGAAAGCCCGAGACAACATGAAACAGCATCTTGTCGAAAATGATCTTTATTTCCTATGGTACTTAGAAGTACCAGCAGCAGGGTACAGTATCTACACAGCTTCAGATGCACACTCGCAGTACATACATTCGATAAATAGGCTCTCGCCAATGTGAGAGACCACGCGACAGGGCCGAGTGGCGGTGAGGCGTTAACATTATCATACACAAAGTGGGATCCAGTGCGCGTGTAAACATGCATCTGTACATTGTCAAAAAGCCAAAAAAGGAAAGGTAGCAAAACAGTGTGTGCTCTCCTCCTACAATGCACCCAACAACTTTTACAATCTTAACCACCCCGGAGATGCAGTGTTACGAAAATGCATTGCAGGACAAGCATCGTTCGCAACTTGCAGCTTCAGGTGGCAATTCAACAAGCGCGTGCTCAAGAGAAAGTGTAGTCGAAGAGAGTACGGCGACAGTGAAACCGGTTGTGGAACAAGCAAACACAGAAATGGAGGCGATGTAATCAAGAAATAAAGCAAAAGCGCTCAGTTCTCAGACCTTCCAAGAGATAAGAAGGTAGTGAAGCAAGTGACCCCACTATTCCACAGCCAACCTGTGATACCGATAAATGAAAAAAAAAAAACTATATGCAAGATCACGAGTGTTATATGAATGAAATTTGATATGATCCTCAACGGACAGCTTATAACTGCTGTAAAGCTATTTGCGTGCCATACGTACTGTCTTGATGGTGGCACTTCGATTGCATGAATGCATGGTGAACGAACAAGAAGCAATTAATGTGCTCACTTAAACAGGACACAAGAGACTTCCAAAGTTCTGCGATGGCCGATCACACAGTTCTTTAACTGGAGCAGTGCAGATGCATAAGGGAGCAGACGGTGTACAGTGACAAAAGGAAACTATGCATGGTGACAGTCATAGGCTGCCAGGGAAAGCACTGCACTTAAAATTTCTAAGTGCTTTAAATTGATGTTACTTTCACGCTAATTAGACAAGGGGTCGCTTCATCCGAGACACAATCCACACAGCCATCAACACTTTGTCACGTCACCGTCATAAACCTGCGTCCATCACGAGACAAGAGTTACCTCACTAGTTTCTTCAAAGTAATGGTGTTAACAGATGCTCTTATGTCATCTCTATACCAATCTTGAAAAAATAATAAAGCTGTGACAAAACAGTGCATCGCGACTGATGATGAAAGGCGTGACAGTATCTGACAGCCTTGTAAATTAGGCCTAACCGTGCATCTTGTGAGTTATCAATTTCTTCAAAACTTGGCGCTTTGGCTAAATATTTGTGAAGTGCATTCATGGAGAGGGCCACTGCGCACCCTCCGTCAGTGAGGCATGATGAACAGCTTTTGGCGAAGAATGCACAAGTTACAGTACCGTACAATTCAGCTTACAAAAATGCAACACCATGTTTATTACAAAAAGTACGCGCAAATCATCAACTGTACCTAAACCACTTCCGAACCAAGTGTGTGCTCAAGCTCGTGAAACAAAGTCCGTGGAAAGATACCCGTGCACTTGTTTATCTGTTGATTGTGACCACCTACAGTCAAAACAACATGACAATACCCACATGGAGAACGCCTTGCTGTAAAATTCACTAGTACAGTGGCATGCCCTCTGCTCATTGCAATCTTATGTTTCTCGCTATTTCCAAATTCGTGCTGAGGTATATGCTTGAAAGTTTTGTTTTCACGATAGTGTTTTGCAACATCACCCGGTGTCACTACGTTTGCTAGACGATGCATGTCCCATGTTCCACTCCACAAGCTGCGCAGGCTAGTTCAGTGCATGATTAAAACCACACAACCTACATACAGAGAAACGAGGAACTCTGACAAGAGTACTCGGCACATGAAAGTACACCGCATGGCACATGTTGTACTGGAGAGCACCCTCAAAAATAGTACGCAATAGAATAGCACACTTTCGTACAGAAAAGATATGAGACATACCAAAAAAATCACTTCGCATAAGTACAGATATGGCAGGACCTTGCTGGAACAATCGTACGTGGCATTGCCACAGCAAACTGAATTCCTCACTTTCCGCGGGATCTTGTCCTCAAAAAAAAAACTATGCAGTAGGCCTCCGTGTCGACATAGATTGTACGAGCAATGGAAATAGCTTTAGCACTTAGAGATGGAAGCTTAAATATTGAAATCATAAAGCCCGCCTATGGCCGCGGCAGACATAACTTAAACACGATTAAGACTTTAACGGGCAGGTTGATGTGCTTCTGACATAAGTGGTTCTTCAGGAAAAATAAAAGCGAATCCGAAATCTAGAACCGAGAGCTGAAACTTGAGTTTGATAGATACATAGTTAATGTCAGACTATCCAAGTAATTATATTTTTGCTCACTTTCAACTTGGGCACATTATATACAGAAAACATTAGAAGTAGAGTTACAATAAAGGTGTCACGATCAGGCATATAGAGTTGGTAAACAAAAACAAAAAACCAGCCTTACAAGATCACTCTTACAATGGAGAGGGTCAGCCAAGTATGTCCCAATGACGCTACCGACTGCTAGAACACTGGAAGTGTTCATGCAATGTTGCAAACACAAGAACCTCAGCACAAAACATATAAGGAGAACATGGTAAATAAAAAAGTCCAGGACAAAACAACATGAATGGAATGATGCCCGTTATGCTCGAAAACGTGACATATGAAAGTCGATTCCCGACTGCTTGGAAAGCAGCTCAAGAGGAAGTCTCACTTAAGTCGCGAATACGTGCAGAAATTGGTCATCTTGAATGGCACCCTAAAAAAAAAGGTGTATTGCAAATAAATCAGGCTTAAATTACAAAACCAACAGTATAATTTTCGCGATTAGTTTTTTTACGAATTCAGAAAACAGCTAAAATGCAGTAGCCAGACAACACTGATGAACGCGTTGATACCAAATAAAGTACAGAAAGTTTTTATCATGGAGAGGGTGAAGGGAAGGGGAAAACTAGATGCAAAATAACAACAGCAATCAACGCTATAAAAAGAAAATTTAACGAGACCACTCTGTGAGATGGTCGTTAACAATACAAGCCCTTCTTTTGTCAATAAAACAGTAATTGACGAAAAAAAAGAACCAAGAGTACGCAAGCCACACATATTACCCATGCTACATAGAAAAAAAAGATGAAAGAGCGCGTGCTTTTCAGTAAATTTACCATAGTTAGGATTTTCACTAATCACATTCAGCCAAGATCCACAAAGACAGGACAAACAGCGACCGACAGTTCAAAAACACAAATAAAAATGCAATAAATGCAAATATGCCTGCAACTTAAGCTCTAGAACAAGAACCAAGCAAGAAGATAAATGACAATGAACTTCCTTGAAGATGGAAAATTTGAAGTAGGCGAGAAAATCAAGCATCTTACAGGAAGAGAGCACTCAAAAAGAATTGATGAAAAAAACTCACACACACAGCTGAGGAAAAAAATGCTTTCGAGATCAACTTGCAGAGCTTTATGGAAAGCTCGTCATGACAAATACAGAATACGTTCATAAAAAAATTGCCCTTCTATATTAAAAAAAGTTAAGTCGAATATAACTTTTTCTGGTCTTTAACCCAATACAAATAGTGGGATGCTCCTTTTGATTTACATATAGGAACACAAAACATATTAGGTATGATTATGTGCACATTGGGTGGTTGTCCTGTGTTATAATTAGCCCACTCAGGATGTGGCTCGAATCACAAGCCTGTGGTTAATTACCAAATAAGACCACGAGTAGCCGTCTGTTTCCAAAGTGAGTTTTTAGCAGTGGCCATCCATTAATGAACGTCGTAACGTAGGCAAAAGCTGTGCAATATGGTTTGTCATAAGTTTCAGCACCACCGAAGTACACGTTTTCCTCCTGTCCTAACGAACTTGTTAAGAAGGTTTTGGATCAGTCACTGAAATCAAATTACGCACCATCACGGTTTCTACGGTGCTTCTCAAATACTAATCAATACACCTGCCCCACCCCACCGCATTCCACATTTTATGGAATAAAAAAGAACGATCTCAACATTTTGTACATGCAATAAGCCTCCAACACAACTATTGTCACATCCAAGTCTCCATGACACGTAGAAAAAGAAGTGAGCAAGGCATGCAAGACAGTTATAACATAAAAAGCTCATCACCTAGGGGCTGTGTGCAAAGTATAAAAGATTGACGGATCAACATGGCACAATTAAGTTCTAGAACAGAAACCCAGTATAAATGTGAGACATTTGATGGAGCCAGGAGATGACGCTGTGTTGAAGAGTAATGCTTCAAATGATACAGCAAGCAACGAAAGTTATTCCGTACTGAACCCACCGGGAGTCATATCTTCAAATGATCACTTTCAAGGGAACTGCTCTCGCGGCACAGTGATTCACTGAGGTCAGACGAAAGTGTATATGACGAAAAGTGGGGGTGACGGAAAGTAGTTGTGACGGAAGTGGACGTAACGATGTGCCACACACCCGCTATTCCCTTCACGTCACGAGCGCAGCGACAAGACACCGTCACTTGTGCGGCACCACGCCTCGTGCCAAGACTCAAAAGTGATCAGTTGAGAATCCATTTCTACAGGCAAGAAGCTGAAAGCACTGCAAGACAGCCAAGTGATGACGAGCACACGTCGTATTGAACTGGAGTGCATTTCGAATGTCATTAATAGCAACAGCTAAAACACCAAGCTTTCAATAAGTGTATGAGTACAGCTTAGCAAACCCGCCCTCCCCGACTTCCCGTGAACTTCAACGTCACTGCAATGAAAAACTAGTACATAAAAAAGTGAATAAAGGAAATGCAATCCCCACTGAGAATATGAAAAATGCCCCATGAATTTCATAACGTAGCTTTGATGCTGCGATGTGATGGTGGGCGATTTTTTTTTTTAATGTCAACAAATGCTTTTTTTTATTTCTCTGCGCTGTACCCATGCAACACGTGTAGGAAGATCGGAATGTCTTGCCATGAACATCTCGCAAAACGGGAACTACGGAGGAAGCAGAAAAGAAAACTGGCTGATCGTTTAGCTCTCGCTAAGCACAAACTACTGCGCTAGCGCTGTTCCTTCACTAACAGCACTGTTGCACTTCAAGAGTTTGGTTAGCCCACACATTTCTTATGGCCTCGACATCAGCGGTGATATGCCGTTCTGTCTGTGCAAGAGTTTCATTTACACATTCATCACTTTTTAACAACCTGTCTCCTTCCACTCTCTCTTGTTAAGCCTCAATGTGAAAATTGGTCAACGCATGCGCACGCCGTTCAAGGCATATAGTTGGGTGTTTCGTGAAAACCAGCACAACATGCCAACCAACCCAGATGGGCCTAGAGCCTCAACCATGGTCCATATTCCAAACTGTGACACGGCTTGTGCAGATGCGCTGCTGAACTCTCTGCGAGACGAGGAGAAATGTGTGGCGCTTCCAACCATCAGATGCAAACAGAGTGAAGCGTGGCTTCCTATTGGCTGCAGCTGTCATGGGACGCACACTGATTGGCTACCATCCAAATTGGAGGGCCTACTGCAAGCACACTAAACAAAACGAAAGAAATGATGTATTTGCAAACACAATTTGCAAACTTGCAGTGCTGTGGAAAGCATCCCTCCTAGTCAATGAAACAAGGACATAAAAAACAAAGTATGAAAGACACCACCAAGCTCAAGATTGCATTGGCTGCTTCTCTCACAAAGACAATTCTGTGAAGCAATGTTAAAGCAAAGCAAAGAATGATGAAATTCAGCTATCTAAACTGACAGCCCTGATCTACTCTCTCAATTAAGATGAATATAGATCCTTTGGTTGAATGCGAAGGAAGATGTCATCACTTCCTTTTACTAATATCAAAACGTACCTTAAAGTGACAGAAACCCTGAAAAGACAAAGTCCCCAGCACTATGTCTCAATTGTGCTGTTCATGCCAAAATGGTCAACAATGCACGCTAGGACACATGCACAATGCTATTTTCTGTGATGGCGCAGAAGTCAACACCAGCAGTCCGAAAGGCAAAACAAGAGAATCGCGCCAAACACCAAAAATGACACTGAACCATTTCGTCGACTCTGAAGCGATCCTACAACTTGGCACTACAAGAGATTCTGTGTTTCAAAAACAGGTCGACGCTACAAAATACACCCTCAGTCGAATTTATTCGCGCAGCGCTTGCCTTCAAGCAAACTTGTCACTAGCAGTGCTTCAGCGTTCACTTCTCCTTGCAGTAGTTGTGTAGCGCTACAATAGGTCTAGTTGGTCCTGAAATACAGCGTCCTCTCGAGCAGAGACGCTACAGTCAAATCCGTAAAACACATTATGGTCCGTAACAGCCGGCGGTGTCTTGAAATGGCACAATGAGTCGTTACGACAAACGAGATGCACGCACTTTCCCGCACTACAAAGTCAGATACAATGTCACACTCTATATATTTTGTAAACAATCAACCTAATCCATTTCCCCTGCAGATATCTCGTGAAAAAACTCTACACATCCAACCGTTCCTGGGTTTCATGCAAATCAAAACGACAGCATTGCAAAATGCCTCTAATTGCCAACCTTTTGACAAAACCACTATTCGCTCATTCACCGCTTAGTCACGCGCAGCATAAGGTGATGCTGCATTGAAAGCAGCATGCTGGCACACACAAAGTTCTGAGAAAGTAGGTGTCATCGTGAGCACCTATCTGACGACCTACCTGGAAAACAAACAAACATCTCCCACCCTGCTGTTCAGTGCAATGCGACATAATACACCTTCATGCAAAAGAATTTACCTCCCGCCATGCATGTCAAAAAGCACCCGCAGCCCTTTCACGCACTTAACGCACCGTACGGAATCGAACGTACAAGTAGCCGCACGAAGCTGGCCTCTTTAGCCCCAACCTTAATGCCGGTTCGATGCAGCACAGGTTTTGTTTTTTCACGACATGAGACAGCAAGAACAGTGACTCTTCTTCGGGCAAGAAAATAAACTGCACTCGTTGCAAAAAACAACTCTGAAGTCTGCAATATTGACACCTGTGGTGCACAATGACCGGCGTGGTGCGTTTTGTCTCATTTGGACCGACTGGTGCATTGACAGCACCATTCCTGACCACGACTTGCTTTCGGCTTTTGAAACTATCACTCCGTCATGTCAAATCTCACATCGGGGCTTACCTAAAATTGAATTGGGAAAATCAATTATATTTCTGGGAGCATCGTGGTTCAGCGAAATAAAAGCCTTTTACACCATGTATCACTAGATCTCACGTTAAAAGGTTACCTCCAAACCTTCCCGTCAAAATTTCCCTGTTTTTTCTAATAGTTTCTTTTTATATGCTATTGCATGCCACGAAAACCAAGCATGGCACCACCTTCCATTGCGCACCTCAGGTGTCCCACCAGCCTCCTTGCAACAGGAAAAATCGCAACCACGCAAGCAGTTGGATCTCACTGGTGTGGAGTGAGTGCAGACCTCTGCGTCCACCACAGCCCAGCTGCACCCCGCACTGTGCTCCAGCGGCGAAACATATGTGCACCGCGTTCCCAGGTCTCGCGAAGTGAACCCATCAGCGACGTCTAGGTTTCTTCAAAGATCTCCGCAGACCCTTGTCTGACGATGCAAGGAACAAGGATGACGCCGAATCTCGTGGTCCTGGCATGCTGCAGGCCGTGAGGATACCACCTCAGTTGACGACAGCAGCATTAACTCGACACCTGCTACGAGAGTTCCATATTGTAAATGTACGAGCAGAAAAAAAGCAAGAACTGAAAGGACATGATGAGACAGGTGCCCAACTTACAACCGTTGCAAGTCGAGCGTCTGTTCCGTCATCTCCTTTCGGTTCACGCCATCTTCCGCTTACACCATTTACGATAAGTTGCACGAACAGCTCCAGCACACCATTGTGCTGAAGAGAGTCCCATCAGCGATCAGCCCTTGCAGCTCTTCTGGCAACCGTAGCAGGTCAAAGCCAAGGAAGGGCACAACAGCACCACTGGTTCCTTTTTCTTTCGCTGTTTTTCTTCAGAACGCTCGCGAGTGAAGTCAGCTGCCGACGCCCCACAAAAGCGAGAAAAACGAGAGGGTGGGGGGGGACGAAGAGACGAACAATCAGTCAATGTGGTCCTGGAAGATGAGGCGCACGTATCCCGGATACCCTTCCAGCTGGGTGGCACAGAAGGGGCAGGCTGCCTGGAGACCATTGGTGCCATGCGGGATGGACACCGAGGCCCAGTACCTGGATCAGAGGTACAAAGTGTACTGTATTTAGGCAGGGGAAAACAGAGGTAGAAATTATTGACTATACAGCCAGGAGCTAAGATTAGTTTTAGGAGATGTCACACCAAAATGCTAAAAAAACAAGAATGTCATGCCCAGGACTGTACTTTTAGAAATATAGCTCAACCCTTGGCACAACGAACCCAGATATAACAAAATATCAGTTATAATGAAGTAAATGACGAATAGTCTTGCAATAGACCTAATGTTAGGATTATACCTTTATAACGAATTTGGGATATAACAAACTTATTTTCATGTAAGATGTAACTTTGTTACAAAGATGTTCGAGTGTAGAACAAAACGCGGAACTGAAGTAGATGCAGCCATTGCTGAGAAATTAGCAGGACAAGTAAAGCAGAAAGAAGAAGAAATAGCTGAGAAAATTGCGTTCGAAGTTATATCAAAGATATTGACTCTTTGGTTACCACACTTATTCAAATCGATCACCGGTGATCGACGCTTTTGGATCGTTCATTTTGGCATGTTAAATTTGTTTATCGTGCACCCAGCATTTTCTAATAATTAGCCCAGCCCCTCAACTTTAGAATCAATTCGAATTTGCCCATTTTAGAACAGTGATTTTGACAGACGTTAGCACAAACTAATGTGCGTGTATTGTTGTAAAAGTGCACTAGGCTGGCGAGCTTGACAGAAGTGCATACCCCTCGTGATTGTGCTACAGTAACATCAAAGTTCAGTACTGAAGAGAACCTTTGCAAGCCAAATATCTAATTGAAGTGTCAGCTTGCCAATTTGACTCTGTTGAGCAGTAATAATTGCCAGAAATTTTTGCCAGATATTCAATAGAGAGCTGTTCATAGGAGTCGGGGAATATTTGTTCTACAAAAAAGTATTCACGAAGGTTCGCCGCACATTTAAAGTGTAGAGGTGGCCTTCTCTGACAGTTTCCAGCAGACTTGGTTTTTCTTGTATTATTATACCAGACGCAAGGTTGCATCTAGTGTAACTAGTCGCTCCTATGACATCGTCGTCACGCACGCATGGGTGAGCACCAGTGCTACAAAAAACATGCACTGCTCGAAACTGCCTTGCAATTCCACTTGAATGACGTTGAGCTTAGAGCTCAAGGATGATAGCACCTCAGCTTCAATTTTATGGAAGCAATGTTTTGGGTCAGCCTGAGACATCCATATCCTTTCATGGGTTTGTTTTTGTTGTCCCCTCCACCGCAAGTTGTAGCTGCTGAGCTTTGTGCACAATCTTATAGCTAGTCTGGTTATGTGTGCGGTCCATACTTCGCTGGGGTGGGGTGTGCTGGCACTGGCTGCAGAGTTTCTACTAACAGCAAGAAGGCCCCCAGAGCACATCTTGATGGTGACTTCAGAGTAGTGCAAAAAAATTGAGCACTGTGCGCGATATTGTCTTTTCTTTCATACAGTATGCGCAAAAATGCAAAGAAATATGCTTGTATGCATATATTGGAACTCCAACTTATGCTGAGTGAGGTGGCTCATGGAAAGAGGCGACGCTAGATAAATTAGCAAAGTTCATTGGATGTGCCATTTATTGAGGCATTATTCATATAGGGTTATCCATCTATAGTATTGAAACACCTGGAGACTCTTATCGCAAGAGAACAAAAATTTACTGAGAAACTGTACGAGTACACGTGTGTCTTACGCAAAACAATGCAATGCTTCAACAGCACAGCTTGAGCAACAAAGCAGCACCTCGGTTCCGATTTTCTTTGTCTATGTTCAGAGAAGCATCTTGTACAACATTCACTATTTTTTATACAGTTTCTGGGTCATTTGTCTACAAAATGTATATACTGAATTGTCTTTGTTTTGAATTTTCTTGCATATATAGGGCTTTTATGCCACTGTTTACCAACTGGCGACCAAACATTCCACACTTTTCACATTTTTATTCATTGTAAAATATTTTTGTTGCTCTACAACATGTATTCAGGGGGAAGAGCATTTCATTGTGCAAAGTTTACTATGATGCAATGCATGCTGGAGTACTTTCAAACTGGCAAAAGCGATCTGCCCTAGACATATGAAAAACAACCATTTTCGCACGGTAGTGAATGAGTTAACGTATTTACTTAAATCTAAGCCAATGTTTTTGGTTTTTTTTTTCAAAAACGATGTGCGAAATCGGGGGGGGTCGGCTTAGATTCAAGTACTACGGTTAGACCACAGCCACCACATACGCAAAGGCCCGGTCGTGCTAGCAGCACGACGGCTCGCCCTTCGCAGATTACAAGCTACCGTGTGCAGGCGGTTTTGCATATCCGCCCGAGGCAGATTTTCGGGACATCTTAAGGTAGCGCTGTACGTTGACACGGTCGCTCAGGCTGAGCGGCGGAGAAGTGGTCCCCATGGCTACACTGGTGAACCGCATAGTCTGCTTCGTACTGTGCATTGTTCCGAAATCTCACAGTTCTACCATTTCCAAAGTTCATGAAGTGAGGTGTGGGTCGTTGAACTGGAGAGATTTCACGCCAGCAAGGATTGGCCACGTCACATGATTAAGACGACACCGATCACCGCGCACTTTGACACCCCCTCCTTTCCTACTGCGTGGGTGACTGAGCCAACAGTGGCGACAGGCAGTGACAAGCGCGAGCGTGGAGTTGACAGTTTCCTGGAAGCGATCGTTCAGTGCAGTCGCATCGGTGGAGTTCTGGAAGTGTTGAGCCTTAACCACATGCTTGCGAAACCTCCGAGGGCCATGTCATGCGAGCACTCACTGCTAGTTTTCAACTTATACCTCCGTCATCTGACTGACTGTGTGAAAAACCGCGCTTTTTCCACGGTGGCACTGACATCGCCGTTGATCCCCAGTGACATGACCAGCTAACTACAACCGCTAGACATCTTCATTATTAAGCCCTTCAAAGATAGGCTTCACAAGCACTACACCTTGCTGGCTTAGATCGAAAGAACCGCAAATCACCCGAACCGGGCGCATCAAGCGCGCTTCGCTCGGTTAACCGGCGAACTGGATTGCCATGGGGTGGAACGAAATTCCAGATGACACAATCATAAGAGCAGACGTGCCAACCCCACAGTTCTTAAAGTACTACAGGAGATGACAAAAAAATACTAAAACCAAGTACAAAAATACTAAAATAGCGCTTTATTTTCTAAGAACTGGCTTAGATGAATGGAATACAAAAGAAACATTTCACAAAGAGGCACAAAAAGTTCTCAAGTCTCGGAAGTGGAGGGGTGGGCTAGCATATAGGCCGTGGCAGCCTTGGCCTTCCTCAGAAAGTCCTTGTCAAAGACCTGCTCGTGGCACTTTCCCAAGTGTGACTGGGCACATCTTACGACAAGCACACTGCTCCACAGTCTTTTTCGACATGGAGGCACGGAACTGGGTGTGCGCCTTTTTCACTTTGCTGAAGACTCTTTCCCACTCCGCATTACTATGCGGGAGTGTTAGGACCCCCAACATAAATTTTGAAAGTCTGGCATACTTAAAGCTGCCATCCACTTCTCGTAAACCGGACACCGCCCGCCATTGCTCATCAATCTGCTGCTCCTTAGGTTCTTCAGCGGGTAATTCTTCCAACTGAAGACGCGTGAACTCTGCCTGAATGTCGTCCAGAGCAGAATTCACATCTTGCCCCTCTTGAAGTGGTAGCAGCACTGGGAAGCGGTTGATTAAGTACTTGACATCAGAAAACCTGGCGTGTTCAATGGACGCAGCCTTGCTACTTCTGCACTCTTCAACAGCTCACACTTCAGTGGAAATTTCAGGATCATGTACTCCGTTGCTGCAACGAAGAACCTTCTTATATGTGTAAAAAACTCTTCCCTTGCTTCTTTTTTTAGGCCTTCCAAGGTCTGTGTGTTCCGACTACCAATTACAATATCTTCATTATCTCTTTGGCTGACGGAAGATTTGTAGTCAACGTCAGCCAACACATCAGCTTTTTTGATCACTGAAGGTTTTACAAAACGCAACATGATCTCTCTTAGCAAGTTACTAAGCACTTCACGCAGCAAGGCACTTGAGGGGCTCCAGACTGCAGGAACACGTTCACCTTTTCAAACTCTGGGATTACAGACAGCAAGAAGTCACAGTATGCTCTATTTGCATCTGATGAAAGAAACATGATAGCCTTTCTTCTCTGTTTAAGACCTTTCCTGGACGGTTTTGGGTTCGCTTGGGAGCTGTATCCGACACGGGGACATTTGTGTCCAATCTTGGTCTTTTGCTCTGATGACTGCTCTCCGCTTCCTTTGCATGCTTCTGAAGGTCAGTAGCGAAGGTTACATGGCTTGCTGGGAACTTGGAAACCTGCCCGGAGGGCCTTACTTTACTATGGAAGAAACTAAGCAGTGGCTGCCACTGGTCCACAAGCCGTTTCAGGCTCCTTCGAAGAGAGAGCCACCTGGTGCTGACATGCTTTAAAATTTTCTTGGCCTCAGCATTGTGGAGAGACTGAAAAGCTTTCAGCTTGTCCTTCCTTTTTGAGCTTTTTCTCGAGGTAGTAGAAAATGTCAACTAGCACCTCATCCACATTCAGTGGAAGGCATGCTGAGCCTTTCTGTGCCGCCAGATTGATCAAATGGCAACAGCAGCCCATGATGGCAATGTTCTCATGGCTTTCTTTTAGCACAGCAGCCACTCCGTTTTTTAATCCAATCATGACTGGCGCGTTAACACACGCCATGCCGATGCAGTTCTGGAGCGGGTATCTTTTTGCTCGTTAGCGTGTCCACAACAAGCGCACCGATGTTTCGTCCGTGGAGTTACCTTCGAGGGCAGGGAATCGCGAGCAAGGCAGTGCGAACAGTACTATCACAGAACGTCACCACGATGGATACAGTTTTGCATCGTTGCCGGCGGTCATTGCTCCGTCTGTGGCGACTGAGAACGGAGCGTGCTGCAAGGTGACTTATCACTGTCGTCGATAGCTTTATTGGCCATTCCTTCACAATCGCCGTAGGTTCTTCGTACGGGCGCAGGCGTAGTTCTTAGCTTCCTTCGAGTCCGGAAAACATTTTTCGAAAGAGGTCTCCAGCGTAATCAGCAGCCGTGAACTGGCACGTTGTGTTTCATCAGGAACGCAGTAAAAAGGCACTCCGCTCAAGTTGGTAGTATCGAGACCGCTTGGCTGAAGTACCCTCCAAGTTTCCCGTTAGAGTCCACAAGTTTCGCCGAGTCTTTGTGTTTCTGTCGTATTCACATGTAGCAGAATACCCCGGCGACCAGCGTGCGAAATGTTCACATCACAGCAGCACAAACTACAAAATGCGTACCGCTCACCTTTACGCGACCTCTTAATAAATGGAAAGTCAGTCGAATAGCTGGGAATAAAACTTGAAAGTATTTCTTCTCAGACATCTCGTGAGCTGCTAGGGCTGAACCATACGCTACCGCTCCGCAAAAACATGTGCAAGGCACCTCCCGCAGCGCATAGTAACAAAGAAAGTCGAGCACATTTCCGCTATCCGCGAAGTCAATGCCTTTTGGCTTTGGCTTTGACTCTGGTTATAAGCCAATACAGTGTTGCCTGCATAGCCCCGCAAAAAAAAAAAGGCCAGATTCAGCTGGTGAAAATGACTGTCTGAAGCAGCGCGTTCAGTTTCCGAACTTTTCGACCCGAAACATGAAAAATCGTAAAAATATAGTTGTCATTACGATACTCGTAAAAATGTGCTGAAAATCGGGCACTTTACGATAAAATCGTAAAAGCTTGGCAGGTATGTAAGAGCCTTCAAAAAGTGTTGTACATTTGAAACGCTACGAATGGAAGTGATAACAACACCCTCTGGGATGAACCGAGCAACAACAACGACAGCAATGCTGCAGATAATAACGACGTCGAACAAACGTACTACATACCTACGGAGTGTGCACTTAGGCATTAATAATAATGGGATTTTCTGCCTATGATATGGTGTTTCTTTCATTTGGCCTGCTTTCAAGTTGTTTCCCCCCCTGGCTTTGCGAACTCGGGGTCAGCCTGCAATCGGGGGCGGCCTAAATTCGAGTAAAGCCTAAATTCGAGTAAATACAGTTCATCAAGAGGCACCAGGGTCATAATCTTCATAGTGTGCCATTTATCGAGTGCCCTGCTTTTACTTTTCTGTACCTTGCATCTCTAAACAAGAAAGATTCCATATCTTTAGTGTGTTTTATGAAACTGAAGCCTCTTGCTCATGTGGCCTTTCATCTGACGAATTTTTGTTCCCCTTATTTTAATTTTTTTAAATCTTTTACTGATCTGCAAAGAACATACTACATGAATGTTAAACCAAGTTTTCTGCATGAAGTGGTGCGATATACATGACAGAAAGTGAAGTATTGTGATATTATTAGGCCCTACAGCATGATGACTTACCAGCTTTCTCGTATTAATGCATCATTAACGTAATCAAGTCCTCAATTGCAACTGATCATTGACCACTTAATTAGGATTATAAGAAAGACTGGCTCTCATCATGACCGCTTATCCCTTTCTCTTAAATAACAGGCATTTATAGCCAATAGATTGGTGGCATAGAAATTTCTAAGCAGTTTATTGATTAGATTATGCAAATTGGGCTGACATAAATTCATCTCCCTGCTTCACTCAAGCTCATTGGCACACCTCGCTGGTTATGCGCTCATTTTCAGTCAGTTGCAGACATGTGATCTTCGAGGCTTTTGGCATTTTGAAAAGTCACGAAAGCTCGCGGCAATACCAAATGCACCTAAAATGCATCACCAGTGCTCTATTTCTTTTTTAAAGTGCTTGGCCACTAAGTTATAAAACTGGGCACACTATATGTTGGATGGCAGCATTTGATGGCAAAGCGCACAATGCCTAGACGTAGCAACGAAAAATCAGCGCGCAACCTGCTTGGTCTCGCATTTCGGGACGCCGACATGCAGGAGGTCCACTGTTGATGCGCGAAAACGCTGGACAGAGAGAGATAGAAAGACCCAATACTGCAAAATTACGGACTTTTATTAAAAAAACTAGGCATATTTGTTCCCCCACCACGCCCCAAACTCGACAGACCTGAAGGGATAGATTGGAGGCAATTGCAAACCCAGACCTTCCCCAACCCCATTAACTTTAAGAGGATATACCCAGATGTCTATCCAGATTATACTTGCAAATTGTGCAGCTGGACTCGCGCATCACTTAGGCAAATTTTCTGGGAATGTGCAGTTTTAGCAGAAGAAAATGCAGTCTCCCCAGATAAGGCTGCTGCGTGGTGGACGCCTGGGCTGCGCAGCTCCAACCTCCAGGATCAACTGTGGGCCATCCAACAAGCCCGCGAGGCAGTGAGGAAACAGGGTCTTCGGTCCTCCTCACGGGTGGCCTAGGCCCAGGTTACGAATTTGCCAGATTTATTAATAAAGCTGTTACCACCACCAGTTCCAAGGCGTCAACGGGCATTGGATTCATTGCTTGCGATGAGACACATCGCAGCTTCTTCATTTTTGCATGCCCGCTAGGGCAATGTACTTGCCCGCAGAGTTCGGATTCGTCTTGTACATCGGCGCTGTGAGCAGAGTTGTGCCTAGTCAGGATTCTGAGCACTAAGCTCGGCCGAATACCCAATGTGTCAAGGTACATCAATTTCGATAGGGAGTACAGAGCGATTCCTTGATGGTCTTCATCAGGAAGTGTGAAATGCTGATAGACAGAACCTATAACAGCGGGTCTGAAAAGTCAGTTCGAAACACTCATCTGCAATGCCGGGGCACTATTGTACTCTCGTGAATCAATCTTCCGTTCGCAGCTGCCAAACAGCAACATATTTATAATTCTACACAATTGTCTGCCTAGGCACACAGAGCTATTGCACAGTGCATCACTAAGTAGCGCAGTTTTTTTGTAAAGCCGTGACCTAGCAACACGCACGGGTGCAAGCAGCTGATGACGCTCTCCAACCACAGGCAAGGCATGCTGAAGCAACCAGGTGGACGTGGCCAACCGGAAGCCTCAAATGATGTTCGTACATTGATTCCTGTGCGCTTGTTTTTGAAGGGAGAGAATTTGAACACAGAAAAATGCTCCTCCAGGAGAGCCTAAACCAGCGGCACCCAGTTGCATCGTTGTGGAATTGATTTCTGATTACTGAAACACTGATTTCTTTATCAGTGTTTTTTTTTTTTTTTGCAAAGTTCTCAATTAAGAAATTTTGAAATCTGTTATAAAAGAAGTCACAGCTTTGCTGCAAAGGCGAAGCAATGAACGCTATAGCGACAAATCGGAAGGTCATACGGAGAATGACAAACATATTGAAACGTGCACTGCGTTTTTTCATGCGCAAATTATGCCTAAAAGCACTCAGAGGTACAGATGAACACGAATAAGCATCTCAGTTGTACTTTGCTGTGTTTGAAAGCACGCCCTTTCCGCAAACGGAGACTGTGAAACGATTGCAGTGACCTTTGTGTGCCCGGTAACTACAACATAATCGTTCTGGTGAAAGCCCAAGGCCAGCCAAGACGTACGATTGTCTCCACCACTAGATAAGCACCCGCGTGAGGTCCACCCTGCCCCCTCTCCATGGGGCAAAGTACATGTGGGAGATGAAAGCGCCCGCCACCGCGCTGTGACGACGTAGCGACATGCTCAATGCACCATCTTGCTGGTTAATGCTGAAAAAACGACAGTTCTCCCAAGATGCCCGTCACTAGCGGTAAGAGGTAGATATAAATAGCCTGCCGTTTCAACGTGAAGGAGGGAATCTTTGTGGCTCAGGGTTCACGCCTCACACTCACAATTCAGAGATCCCACGTTCCATTTCGCGCGCCTGAATCTTTGAATCTTTTTCTGTATTAATTTTCTTTGTGGTGTATATATATATATATATATATATATATATATATATATATATATATATATATATATATATTGTCACGGGGTCGTGACGTGGCGAAGACAGGAAACTTCGTGTTGGGATTATAACTGTTTATTTGGGCGAACCTGTGCCGGTAAAGGGAAGTCTAATTACAGCAGCAGTCTGGCTACAGATAGCAGTCTCGGACTGATAGCGGCGAACGCAGCGTCGGCCTTCGATCAACAACTGACAAGCGGCGAAGCGCGTCGGCATTTATACTCTTGCCATCGAATTTTCTAGCGTTATCGCTGGCGGTGACGTAGGTTCCAGAACAATCTGCACCGTTTCACACAGTGGGCGTGATCTTATCGAAATGATCTACTACGGTCCGGAACCTTCTCGAAACTGCAGGCGTGGTTCGCGCTGAGAATCGTGTGGTGTTTTTGGGACGATAACAAAACTTGGGAAATGGAACGTGGCATTGCCCCCCTCTGAAAAAAAGGCATCGTCCCGATCTTTAACTAAAGATGAAAGTACAATAATAATGCAAGAAAGTACAATGAATAATTACGATACAACAATAATACAAAAAAAAAACACTGGTTTCAGTTTGTTAATGCGCATGAAACGGCTTGAGGCGCGCGACATGGACGACTTCGGGTCCCGATCGGCGTCGTTGAGAGTTCGTGATGCCGTCGGGACAACCTCGTAATCAAGTGGGCCGAGACGTCGAACCACCCTGTACGGTCCGAAGTACCGTCGCAGAAGCTTTTCATTAGTCCACGTCGGCGTATCGGGGTCCACACCCAACACGTTCACCGGGCTGGTATTCCACGAAGCGTCGTCGAAGGTTGTAACGGTGGCTGTCGGTCGTCTGTTGATCTTGATACGGAGACGCGCAGTTGTCAGGCTTCTTCGGCGCGTTGAAGGTACTCGCTCACATCGAGGTTTTCTTCGTCGGTGACGTTGGGTAACATGGCATCGAGCGTCGTTGCCGGCTCCTTCCGTAGACCAATTTGTATGGAGATATCTGCGTCGTCTCCTGCACCGCCGTGTTATGCGAAGGTCACATACGAAGAATGGCGTCCCACGTCTTGTGTTCGACATCGACGTACATTGACAGCATGTCGGCGATCGTCTTGTTAAGCCGCTCGGTGAGGCCGTTGGTCTGGGGGTGGTACGCTGTCGTCCGGCGGTGGTTTGTTTGGCTGTATGCCAAGATTGCTTGAGTTAAGTCGGCAGTGAATGCCGTTCCTCTGTCGGTGATAAGGACCTCCGGGGCGCCGTGACGTAGGACGATATTTTCGAAAGACTTAGCTACCTCGGATGCACTGCCTTTTGGCAGGGCTTTTGTCTCGGCGTAGCGGGTGAGGTAGTCGGTAGCTACCACGATCCACTTGTTTCCGAAAGCCGACGTCGGGAACGGCCCCAGTAGGTCCATACCAATCTGCTGGAAACGGCAAGGTGGAGGATCAATTGGCTGCAGAAGTCCCGCGGCCTTGTCGGCGGTGTCTTGCGTCGCTGACAGTCCCGGCATGTTCTCACATAACGAGTGACGTCGGTGGTAAGACGTGGCCAGTAGTACCTTTCTTGTATCCTCGCGAGCGTGCGAGAAACACCGAGGTGCCCTGCCGTCGGATCGTCGTGCAAGCCTGCAGGATTTCTGGTCGCAGAGCTGAAGGCACCACAAGGAGGTACTTAGCTCGAAGCGGTGAAAAGTTTTTCTTTTGTAGAAGACCGTTTCGTAGAAAAACGACGCAAGTGCGCGCTTGAATACCTTCGGGACTTCGGCGGTCCTGCCTTCGAGGTATTCTATTAGGGCCTTAAGTTCCGGGTCGGCCCTCTGTCGTTCAGCGAAGTCGTCGGTAGTTATCGTTCCTAAGAAAAAGTCGTCATCCGGGTCGTCGGGTAGCGGTTGGTCGACAGGCGCACGAGAGAGACAGTCGGCGTCGGAGTGTTTTTTTGCCGGACTTGTAAATGACAGTAATGTCATATTCTTGAAGTCTCAGGCTCCATCGTGCGAGGCGACCTGAGGGTCCTTCAAGGTGGCTAGCCAACAAAGGCGTGGTGGTCGCTCACAACTTTGAAGGGCCTGCCGTAGGGTAGGGGCGAAATTTCGACGTAGCCCAGATGATGGCGAGGCACTCCTTTTCTGTTGTGGAATAATTTGCTTCTGCTTTGGATAGCGATCGGCTGGCGTAACTAATAACCCTTTCAAGTCCGTCAGCCCTCTGCACAAGAACGGCGCCAAGACCTACGCTGCTTGCGTCAGTATGTACTGTCTCGGCGAATTCGTCGAAATGGGCAAGTAACGGAGGCGTCTGGAGTCGATGTTTTAAGCTCCTGGAAGCGTGTTCTGCGGCGTTTCCCACTTAACTCCACGTCGGCCTTGTAAGGTTAA